>CM019063.1:316492962-316840462 GCA_009667805.1 Leptobrachium leishanense
AACAATCTTCAGTTACTCCGATGTGACCATCAGGGTACTAGTGTCTCCCAGAGACCGAATTAATACATAACTTTTATTAAACAAATATAAATCAACCATAAACATAGACAAAATAGACAGAATTCACAGGACAGTTGGTAAACCAAATCTGCTGAAAGGAGTATATATAGTATCCGGCAGGAGCAATCGATAGACAAACTGTGCAGCATTGTGAACCAAATAAGCCTCACAAAAAGTGGTTTGGCAGTGAAAAAAGTAGCTGCTTTTGATAACTTCAAAAAAACTATTAAAGAAAAGAAACATTTTAAATTCCAACGTGACATTAATGATTTCAAAACTAAAAATATTTTCAAGCACAAAAATCACATACGCCGCAGGCGCCCCTCTGATACTTCTAACAATGATGTGGTTTCTACTACTGATTGTGAGACCTCACCTGATGAAAATGAAACTGAAACAGCTTCATCTCGCCCCATTATTGGTTATAACAGGGGTAGAGCTCAGACTCGACATCAGCCAAAGCATGTTTCTTTTCGGGTAGACGATTGGAAATCAGATCCCCCATCGGAAGCAAGATTACGCGACCGACAAAAATGGGGCTACAAAGGGAGACGTCAGAACGATTACCCCTCAAAAAAGTGGTAACCAATCTCTCTCTTAACTCCATTATAAACCTTTCCAGCTTTAATCTCCTCCCCAGACATCGTTCACTATTAGAAAAAGGTCTTTCTTTTGTTCCGACTCCCACTTCAATAAATTTGGGTGGATTAAGGACCTTAATCTGTTTGCGAGGAGGTTAGCTTTACATCTTTTTATGGAGAAAAAGAAAGAGAGAGAAGCCAAAAATCTAGGTGTGTCCAGTGAGGACTATGTGCATCTCGAAAATTTATTGGCTCTCCTGGATGAATGTCCTCCTGATTCGGTTAATTTCTCAAAAAAATTTAAGCAGAAAACCAAATTTACGCCCTCATTCTCTGATTTCTCCAATTTGGAGGTTTTGTCAATCTCGTTACTTCCGAGATTGAATCTATTCTGAAAAATCTACAGTGAAATATAATTTATCCCAGGCAGAACAACTAGCCCTTAAAGAATTACAAGACGTACGTAACATCGTCATTAAACAATCTGATAAGGGGGGCAATTTGGTAATTATGGACCGTGATGAGTATGTTGCTATGTGCATGGTGCATTTAAATGACAATGATGGTTATAGAAAATTGGGATGCGACCCCACCCAGCTGTTTACTAAAGATCTGCAAACTCTACTAACACAAGGTGTACAGTTGAAATTAATTTCCGACGATAACTTTAAATTTCTTCTTCCAAAATATCCTACTATTCCGACCCTATATTGTCTCCCCAAGACACATAAATCTCTTGTATCTCCACCTGGTCGTCCGATAGTTTCGGGAAACAACTCATTGACCGAACACATTAGTGAATTTGTCGACTGTTACTTACGACCTTTAGTACTCGACACTCCCTCTTATATAAGAGATACACAACATGTGCTCCAGAAGCTATCCGAGATACATGTTCTTCCTGGGGATATTTTAGTTAGCCTTGATGTAGTCTCACTATATAACAACATTCCTCACTCTGTGGGACTACGTGCTACTCAACATTTTTTGAATAGTAAATATTCTGACCAAGATACTGAATTCATTTTGTCTCTTTTGGACTACATACTAAATCATAATTACTTTCTATTCCAAAACCAATTTTATTTGCAAACTCGGGGCACGGCCATGGGAACATCCTGTGCCCCGAGTTATGCTAATCTGTACCTTGCCTGGTGGGAAAAGTTAATTGTCTTCTCTACGGAAATGACGAGATTTTCAATGTACGTCAAAAACTGGATGCGTTATATAGACGACATCCTGTTTGTTTGGCAGGGTTCTATTGAGATGCTAAACGAATGGTTGGCCCTTTTGAATAATAACGATATTGGACTTAGCCTTACTTTAGTAATAGGTGGTAACAGCATTGAATTTCTTGATCTTAATATTACTATCAACTCAGATCTTGAACTGATTACTATACTTCATCGCAAAACAACTGCAACTAACAACTTTCTAAATTGGTCCTCCCATCACCCACAGAACCTTAAGAGAGGGATACCAATAGGCCAATACTTAAGGGCTAGACGCAACTGTACGTCTCTAAAAGACTTCCAACTAGAAGCAAACCTTTTAAAAGACATGTTTCTATCTAAAGGTTATCCAAGGAAATGCCTAAAAAAAGCGTATCAAAGAGCTCTTTTGACTCCCAGGGATGAACTTTTGATCCCGAAAAAAAGAGATGATATAACATCTATAAGATTCATCGCGGACTATGATAATGGTTGGTCCCAAGTAAAATCCATTTGCGCAAAATACTGGCCAATTCTACACATGGAAAAATCTTTAAAAAAAGTTCTCCCCCCTTTTCCCTCGTTTACAGCAAGAAGGACCAAAAATCTGAGTGACAAATTGGTCCATAGTTTTTTACAACCAGAAAAAGCTACACGCACCTGGTTACAACAACCCAAAGGTGTTTTTCAATGCACCCACTGTAAAGCTTGTAAGTTTGTCCACAAATCTAAACAATTTTCCAGCAACACCACAGGGCGTCATTATGACATCAGACAATTTATGAACTGCTCTAGCCAGGTACTTGTTTATCTCATTACTTGTGAATGCGGAATCCAGTACGTTGGTAAAACGATCCAGCAATTTAAACGCCGTATTCTCCAACATGTCAATTCTGTTCATAACAGTCTTGAGACTTCTGTTTCTAGACATGTCCGATACCAACACAATTCTGACCCCTCATGTCTGTCCTTTCAAGCCATCGAAGGGATGGTCTGTGGACCACGTAAAGGTAATTTGGATAAAAATCTTTGTCAGAGAGAGTCCTATTGGATATACACACTTAAAACCCTATATCCACACGGTTTGAATGAAGATTTCAACTATACGCCATTTATCTGATCATCAAATTAGTTTTTCCATTTCTTTCTTCTTTTTTCTATTCGTCAGACATTTCTATGTTAATATATATAGATTTATTTGTTTATTGTATTTACCTGTTTAATTTTACTACCAGAATTAATAATACCAATTATTCACCTATCCTATACGTTTTTGTTTAGTCTCAATTATAATGAGTCTATCAACATCTATACCATTATCACATTTAGTTTCATAGACGGTTTCTTATTTGTCATGTTACTGTGCCCTGGTCCATTCATTACTGATGGCCAGTCTCTTGCCTTCATTGATATTTTTTCAGCTGAGTAGTTAGTTTTTGTCACATTCAATACTTAAGATTGTACTCATCAATTTATTTAATAGTTTTTATTGTCATATTTCTTTATATCTATATTTAAGGATTCCACCAATCGATTTTTTATATGTGTTGCCCCATGGCTAAACTTTCATGATGTAGGTTTGAGTTTATTTAATAAACTGTCCAACAATACTTGTATCTCAAACTGTCTATAATGATATTACATCATGTCTCAGTAATCACTAGGATATTATATCTATCTATTACTAGCTGACTTTATCTCCCATTTGCTAATATTATTAGGTTATTATACCTATGCATCCACTGGGTCCTAACGAGTGAAGTCAAACTCACCCCTATGTTTTTTGAGTGTACCAATCAACCTCTTAGCTGTGTACTTGATCAGGCGGCGCGTCAAAGCGTGAGGATCCATTTATGCTTAATATCTTAGCACAGTCTTATTAATTTTTCACGCCGTTTCACGGAATTTTTTTGACCACAAATTACTGGTCATTATACTCCTATATTTATTCCCACATTGAGTCATAGCGAGTGAGGTTAAATCCATCTCTAAGTTTCCTGAGCGCATTAATTCACTACTCCTCTATGTACTCGATTAGGTGGTGTGTTCAAGCGTGTGTATCAATTTTTCTCTATCCTGTTAACCTCAGTGTTACAATACTGCATTTGGCAATACATTAATGTATCATTACCCTTCTGATCCCATGCTGTTAAAATCTGTAGTGGCTATCCACTCTACATGTTAATTTCATTATATATTATTTTTTACTATTTTACACGCATTTTAGCAATTCACCACTTCTCTTACTTCCGTGAATTCTATTTAGAATAAACATCTCTTTTTCTGTTTGGTACTCGTTGGCAACGCGACTTTGATCCATATTAGCGGCTATATTGTTATTAGACTATTTAACTACAAATTTTTGTGCTACCAGCTGTCCAGGCCATAAACATCTCCCATTGGTCGCTCCACCTGTCAATCCCTTAGATAGGCAATGGATTGGGCCATTTGCTATGCTGTCATTCATTGGTTGACTCAGTAACCAGGGCGGAACCTGACTCATTTAAACAGCTTTCCTCCTCTTCAGCCCGTAAGCACTCCTGACGAGCCATTCTCGGCGAAACGCGCGTCGGGTGCACTTCGTCGGCAGCAATTCTCCATTTTCACCTTCTGAATACATGCTTGGAGATCCGAACCACTGGTTGTATACACCCTTTTTGATGCCTTTGGCAACATATTATTGAGTTTAATCTCCCAGCATCATTATATTGGGTTACTTGAGTCAAACTCCCCATTGGAGACCCTTGCCGTTTTTTCTGCCTATTGAATTGTGTTTTCTGCCCTCCATGTGCAGTAGTGTGTTACTCCACATTGACAATACCAATTCTCCTTACTACAACACTTTTGAAATGATCCTCGAAGGTCATTTATCGTGTTCATGGTGAATTCATTGCCTCTGTTGTTACGTTTATATATTACATTCTAGCAGATTTGTTCTTCTGCTTATTTGATCTGCAACTTACATCTGATCTTTTGATTGACAACAAGCTAACCGCTATTATAGTGAGAAATTGTGTAATAATAACACTTTGAAGTGATCCCTGAAGGTCACTTACTGTGTTCATTGTCATTTACTGCTTTGGTTGGTGCATATGTACACATTCATTTACAGCAGATTTGTTCTTCTGCTTATTGATCCGCAGTGTAATCGTGAATTTTTTGATTGACAACAAGCAAGCAGCTTACTTTTTTCACTGCCAAACCACTTTTTGTGAGCTTATTTGGTTCACCTGCTGCACAGTTTGTCTATCATTGCTCCTGCCGGTATATATATACTACTTCTTTCAGCAGATTTGGTTTTACCACTGTCCTGTGAATTCTGTCTATTTATGTCTATGTTTATGTTTGATTTTATATTGTTTAATAAAAGTTATGTATTAATTCGGTCTCTGGGAGACACTAGTACCCTGATGGTCACATCGGAGTAACTGAAGATTGTTCACATTTAGGGGCAAACCTTTAGTCTCTCATGATTGCCCTTAATTCTTTCTTTGCAATCATCTATTTCTGGTATCAATTTGTTACGCTCTACCTTTCAGGTAGCGATCGTTGGATTAGTATTAGGCCGGATTCCTAACACTAAAAGAACTCTAACCTAATCTAAACTAGCAGATATTAGGATTAGTATTAGGCCAGGATTCTAACACTAAAAGAAACTCTAACCCTAATCCTAAAACTAGCAGAGATAGGATAATATTAGGCCAGGATTCCTAACACTAAAAGAAACTCTAACCTTATCCTAAAACTAGCAGAGATTAGATTAGTATTAGACAAGGATTCCTAACACTAAAAGAAACTCTAACCCATATCCTAAATCAAACAGAAATTGTGACCCTAACCGTAATATTAACCCAAAAAGAAAACCAAACCTTAATATTATGCTTTCTCTCACGCTTCTGCTCTTTACTTCTACCTTTCTCCTTAAATGGAACTCCTGCCCCTCTACCACCGACCCCTACACTATCTGCATCTCTCCCTCCCTCCTCTCGTCCCACATGATGGCCTCGCATGATCTCATTTGTTTCCTCAGAACATGGTCTCCCTCTAACTCTTGTGCTGCCAATCACTCCCACTCCCACAAATCCCATTCCCACCTTCTCTTTCTCACCCTCCTGCTGTTACTCTATGCAGGTGACATATCCCCTAACCCTGGCCCCACAACACATCCAATACTTCCCTCTCATCCTATCTCCATCGCACATAAATCACCTCCCTGCAAGCCCAGCAACCTCATTCCCATAATCCCTCAGCGCCTGTCCTCTTTCTCCTGAACCCTCTGGAACGCTCGCTCTGTGTGCAACAAACTCACAGCCATCCATGACCTCTTCCTTTCAAACTCCTTCAACCTCCTAGCTTTAACTGAAACCTGGCTAACTCCCTCTGACACGGCCTCCGTTGCTGCTCTCTCACATGGCGGTCTACACTTGAGCCATACCCCCAGACCGGGTGAGAGAAATGGTGGCGGGGTCGGAATCCTGCTCTCTCCCACCTGCACCTACCAGCATCTCCCTCCACCCCCATCCCTCTCCTTCTCCTCCTTCGAGACACACTGCATCCGCCTGTTCTCTCCTCTGGCCCTCAGGGTGGCAGTCATCTACTGCCCACCGGGACCAACCTCCCAGTTATTTGACCACTTTGCTACCTGGCTTTCTCACTTCCTGTCTTCTAATCTTCCATGCCTAATTCTCGGGGACTTCAACATTCCCATTGATGATCCTTCCGCCCCTGCTGCCTCCAAACTTCTTTCACTCACGTCCTCCCTTGGACTCACACAATCCTCCCTCCTCCCTACCCACCGCGATGGTCACGCTATTGACCTTGTCTTTTTCAACCTCTGCTCCATTTCTGAGTTCAACTGTCGCCATTTCCCATCTCTGACCACCACCTTCTCTCTTTCAACCTATCTGGACTTCCTAAAACCCCTGCTCCCCACCCCGCACACACACTCACAGAAATCTACATGCTGTGGACCCCCATCAATTCTCCAACCTACTTCACCACCTCCCTCACACCTCATCCTTCACCTGCCCTGATGCTGCCACTAATCACTACAACACTACGCTTATCTCTGCTCTAGACACTCTTGCTCCTCTTCGACTCTGTAAGGCCCCACGCCGCCAGCTTCAGCCCTGGCACACCCTCCAGACTCGCTACCTGCAAAGATGCTCCCGCACTGCAGAGCGTGCTTGGAGGAAATCCCGCTCTGAAGCTGATTTTGTTCACTTCAAGTTTATTCTCCGGTCATACACCTCTGCCCTACACTTGGCCAAACAATCCTTCTTCTCATCTCTTATATCTACGCTGTCCTCCAACCCTAAACGGCTCTGGTCCACCTTCAACACCCTCCTCTACCCACCTGCACCTCCCCCCACAGCTGCCTTCAGCGCTCAAGACCTGGCAGACTACTTCCTCAGTAAAACTTTAACTATCAGAAGCAGCATCCCAACACAAGATAGTTATCTGCCACCTCCACAGGTCCCCTCTGCCACCCTCTGCCGCTTCCTCCCAGCCACTGAGGAGGAAGTCAATTCCTTATTGTCCTCCTCACATCTCACCACGTGCCCGCTCGACCCCATTCCCTCACATCTAATTCCTCCCTCTCCTCCTCCCTCACCCCTGCTCTCACACACATCTTCAACCTATCTCTCTCCACTGGCTCCTTTCCATCCGCCTTCAAACACGCGCTAGTTACCCCTTTACTAAAGAAACCATCCCTCGATCCCAACTCTCCATCCAACTACAGCCCTGTATCCCTGCTTCCCTTTACCTCTAAGCTCTTAGAAAAACTAGTCTTCAACCGCCTCTCCCTCTTCATGTCCTCCAATTCCCTACTTGACCCCCTGCAATCTGGCTTCCGTCCCCTACACTCAACTGAAACTGCCCTCACCAAAGTCACCAACGACCTTCTAACTGCTAAAAAACACGGCCACTATTCTATTCTCATCCTGCTTGACCTCTGGGCTGCTTTTGACACTGTTGACCACCCCCTCCTTCTACAGACCCTCAACTCTCTGGGTCTCGGTGACACTGCACATGCTTGGGTTGACTCCTATTTATCCAACAGGTCCTTCTGTGTGTCCTTTGCTGGTAACTCCTCCTCTTCATTGCCTCTATCTGTTGGTGTACCTCAAGGCTCTGTCCTTGGTCCTCTGTTCTTTTCCATCTACACCTCCTCACTGGGCAAAATCATCAACAGCTTTGGCTTTAATTACCACCTCTATGCTGATGACACTGAGATCTACCTCTCTACCCCTGATCTCTCTCCCCCTGTCCTTTCAAAAGTCAGTGACTGTTTATCTGGCATCTCCTCCTGGATGGCCTCCCACCACCTAAAGATCAACATGTCAAAGACTGAACTCCTACTTATTCCTCCCTCCAATGCCTCCCCACCTCCTGACTTCTCTATCACGGTGGAGGGTATCACCATCTCCCCATCAAACCAAGTTCGCTGTCTTGGAGTTACACTTGACTCTGCTCTTTCCTTCATTCCCCACATCAAGTCTCTTTCCTCCTCCTGCCGATACCAACTGCGGAATATTTCCAGAATTCGGCCATTTCTTACCGCTGTCACCACAAAACAACTCATACACGCCCTGGTAATCTCCCGACTCGACTATTGCAATAATCTCTAATCTGGCCTCCCTCTGTCCCACCTCTCCCCCCTACAATCCATCCTGAACGCCTCCGCCAGGCTAATTCACCTCACCCGCCGCTCTGTCTCTGCCGCTCCCCTCTGCGAGTCCCTTCACTGGCTCCCCATCGACTGCAGAATTAAGTTCAAAATCCTTATCCTTACCTACAAAACCCTCACTAACTCAGCTCCCCACTACCTGTCCTCACTAATCACCAAATACACCCAGCCCGCTCCCTAAGGTCAAACAGTGACCTGCGCCTAGCTTCTCCCCACATCACCTCTTCCCATGATAGACTGCAGGATTTCTCACGCGCAGCCCCCACTCTCTGGAACGCTCTCCCTCGTACTGTCAGACTTTCCCCTAACTTCTCTTCCTTCAAACGCTCCCTTAAAACATTCCTATTTAGGGAAGCCTACCACCCAACTCACTGACGCAACCATCAATCACTCTCACCTTACAGTCCTCTCCTCCTGTTTCCAACCCCAACCCTCCCAGATTGTGAGTTCCTACGGGAATAGGGCCCTCATCTCCTCCTGTACTGTTTGTCAAATGTTGTTCAATGTATTGTAACCCTGTCTATACTGTGCCTATTGTACAGCGCTGCGGAATATGCTGGCGCTTTATAAATAAAGAATAATAATAATCCTAACCCTAGTCCTTAATCCTAACCCTTAATCCTAACCCAAATTCTAAAACAAGCACAAATATTAACCCAAAACTTAACAGTTAACCTAACCCTAGTGCCAGTTTTCCACTCTACTGGTGTCAGTACTTCCAAAAGTTTGGGTGGTGTTCAGTGTAGGTAAAATGGCAGTTGCAAAATTATACCGAATCTGAAGTATCGGCATTTCCAGTTTTTCCGTATCAAACTGAATTCTACATGCACAGGTTTACTCAAAAACCACCTACTGCTTCCATTCTTGAGTTTGACAGACAAGCTCTATAAGCAAAATATCTGTAAATCTGCAAATGAGAGATTAACAAGTCTTTCAAATTGGCCCATGATATTTATAGCCATGTCTTTCACACCTGTGTCATTGACCTCGTTCATGATCCATCACTAATAGTGCAACATGTCTATGAGCATATTCAGAATGTTGAGGTACTGGCACTGATTGTTAATGTGCATCATGGGCCAATTTGAAAGACTTGTTAATCTCTCATTTGCAGATTTACAGATATTTTGCTTATAGAGCTTGTCTGTCAAACTCAAGAATGGAAGCAGTAGGTGGTTTTTGAGTAAACCTGTGCATGTAGAATTCAGTTTGATACGGAAAAACTGGAAAAACTATTTTATAGTATGACTTTAAAATGTTTTGTTTGCCCAAACCTGTGTGGAATGACCACTCAAAAACATGAATTGTTGCCGAATGTTATTTTAATGCAATTAAGATCTCAGTGAAATAATGAGACATTGACATGTAATACATCTGCATGATAACAAAGAAAGCTCATCTGTCTAGCATAACCCTTTCATATACAAATAGATAAGCCCTGTAAATGCCCTCGTGGTGGTTTTCTGTACTTTCTGTATGTCATAAATACCTTAATAACGTAATGGGATAATGGTAACATTTTTTAAAAAAAAAAAATTCTCGAACAAATACACTTCTCCATTGTTTATGTCCACGATGATGTGTGTGAATGTGGTTATACAATCCACCTTAATCATAGCAGAGACACTTAATTTAATGATAACCTAAGAACCTCTGAGTCATTAGTTGCTGTATTTCTGACCCACCAGTCTACATATCCCAGTTTAAAAGGAACAGCTGTTCTGGTACCCTTCTAGACACTGATGCTACAATACAGAAACACAGCACAGCCACAGCAGGTACTGGAAGGATCCATTCTTTCTTATTCTTTAGCAGACCTCCTCATACGGTATGTGTTACAATATTATTGCTGTATTCTTTAAAACACATATCTTCATCCTAGACATTTACTATGAGTTGTACAAATTTTTATTCTCAGGAAAATGAAAGGCAATTATAATGAATCTTGGAACTATATATAAAGAAACATATCTGTTCCCTATCCAAAACTTACCAAAGACTGTGCAATGTATTTATTTGTTCCTTTTTGAACCATTAGGCAAGAGTACAGATAAAAGATGAGGCACAAAGAGATTTCTGGATCCTTTGGTGCTTGGGTGGGTCCTTTCGAAAATCATAGACTTGCTTTCCCCACAGAGCTCCTGCACTTACCTGACTGTAGCAAGAATTCTGGGTAGGATATGCAAATGAGGTTCACAATCTCTGTTTTTGCATCAAAATTCTGCCACAGAAGGCCCACATACTAGTGTAATGTCATGCTAAACTGCGTCAGGTATAACTCGAACAATATCTATTGAAACAAATTGATAGTCTTCTGGGTAGGAAGAAGCTTCCACAGTTGGAGGGCTGAACCAGCCATCTAGGAATTGTGCTGATGGAAGGAGTAGGAAACTCAGGCCACTGTGACCATTCAGATTATGCTTCCTTTAATAAGGATTCTGCTTGAAAAGCAAGTGCTGGGTCAAATGATTGTAGTGATCTTAGTGCGGCTCACTTTTAATTGTAAAATAATATATATTAATTAGCAATTACATTTATTAAATGTATTGTTTGTTGTATTTAAAATGTTTAAAAAATAATTAAACGTTGGTTATGATTACGTATTATGTGTGGCCCTATATAACTGGAGAATACAGGAAGCACCTTCAAGAATATCAGGGTTATTCAAAGAGATCCGAATTGCTGGAGAAAGGTAACCGAATGCGAAAAATCAGCGTACGGTTACCTTTCTTGGTTACCAAATCCTGGCGAATTGCCTGCACATGCAGTACCTGTTCAGTGCCTGTTCGAGGGCAGTGAAATCCCCATATAAAAGATACTGCTTCGGCTATTCAGAGAACAAAAACCAGCAGTGAAAGGTTCCCGAAATGCCCTGCCATTCGGTGGTTTAATTCGGCAGGTTTATTCAGGAGAATCCCATAGGCTTCAATGTTAAAAATATTCCCGTTTTAATTCAATATCTAATAAACCGTTCATTATAAAATTCTGCAGTAAAGGGACTCTTTACTGCAGAATTTTATAATGAATGGTTTATTAGATATTGAATTAAAACGGGAATATTTTTAACATTGAAGCCTATGGGATTCTCCTGAATAAACCTGCCGAATTAAACCAGATTTTTTAGATAGATTTTTTAGGATATTTTAAGCATTTTTCTGGATTTTTTTTTAAAAAAAAGTCAGATTTTTCCTTTTTTTTTAAGTTTACTTCTTTTTTCTGTAACAGCCCTTTTGATTATCATTCCTTGGATCTAATATGTAAATTTCAGAAATTTTTTCGCTCAGTAGTTTCTTTGCAAACAGCGTTTCACTTTTCAAACATTCAAGCAAACGGTTTTGCTAATTTATTCACTGCCTTCGTCTGCGGTGTCGGCTTTTTCCGGCAGCTTCACTGCGTGTGATCGGCTCCTGCTTGGGTTTTTCCGGGGTTTTCGGCGGGTTAATCCAGATGTTTTTGCGGGTTTTCGGCATGCATTCGTCGGGTTTTGCAGTTAGTTCTCGTCAGGTTTCCGGTGACTTTTCCCTGCATTACGACGGCCCTGTGGTGCTTGCTGAATACACCGCAGGGTTGCTGAAATGGGATCGGCAAAACGAACCGAATTACAGAGAACGAAAAGTCAGCGATCGTGCGGTGACTTTCGATTCTCTTTGAATTACCCTATATGTCTGTATTATATGGTGCCAATTTGCACAAATCCCATTAGCGTGTAGATTTATTGCAGGAAAAGTGGTCGGTCTGTCTTCCTCATAACATATATCGGTACCTTATACCCAAAATCCATATTCTGTTCTTAAAAAGGACTTCTGGAGGTAGCTTCATAAAAGAAAACCTTTAAATGATATTGATGTGGCTTTTATGAGATCTTCAGAGATAGTATTGGGCCCATAGACTGTCTGTGCTGTTGCATTCATTTTAACGATGTGTGCTTTTGTTGCATTGTAACTGTACTTTTCTTCTTTCTGTTACTGTTCAAGTGAGCGTCTAAGTATGACATTAAAATGCATATGTTTAAAAATCTCCTTTCTTTCCTGTGATAGCAGGCTGGTGTAATGTAACCTGAGTTTCAAAAAGATGAACTTTTTTTTTCAGGTTCCACTGAAAATGAATTTTTTTGTTATCCTTGCCCACCTATTAGGGACATCACTTGCAATACCAGTAAGCATTTAATAGTGTGTATATATGTAGATCAATGCTGGATTTGAATTAAAATTATCTAAAATGATGTTTTTTATATTTTTCAGCTGGTGGCTCATCGTCTCCTTTCAGCAAGTAACAGCAATGAGGTTTGTTTGATGTGGGCGTTTGCTAGAAATTTAACTATCTCATTGAGATACACGAGGACTTGATAGTGTTACAGCTCTAACTGTAAATAGGGGAACTTAGTGATAAAGTATTTAAAGTATTTTTAGTATTAATACTAGAACACTCATTCAAAATATCAGACATGTATACATACTGTATCTGAAATTTATTATTCTATAATTGTTTTCAAAATCAGAAAAGTGGTAGTGGGTTTGCCATAAAAACAACCTTACAGCATGAGCAGGGTCGGTGCAGGACTATATAGTGCCCTAGGGAAGACCAGCTACTTGCGTCCCCCCTCCCCGAAAAAGTTGTTAACTGTTAAAAAGCATACACACTACGCGCATGGGGGGGGACACTGTGCACGGGGGCCCAACACAGTCGTTCGATGCCCATCTTACCATTACGCTGGCAGACCTGGGATCGGTCCGTGCCTCTTTCTTTCCTCTGTCTCTTTCTTTCTTTCCTTCTTTCCTCTGTCTCTTTCCTCGGCCTCTTTCTTTCTTTCCTCTGCCTCTTTCGTTCCTTCCTCTGCCTCTTTCTTTCGTGCCTTTTTCTTTCTTTCATGCCTTTCTTCTGTGTCTTTCTCTCTTTCTTCTGCCTCTTTTTCTTTCATCTGCCTCTGGTTGCGGACGCCTGTCATCTGATGGCGCTTGCGCATCACCATAAGACACCCACCTTCTGCGCCGCTAGCGGGGGTCCGCAGGCTGCCACTGCTCGCTACACAAGCCGCACAATTAGGAACGGGTACAATAATGAACCCTGGTTGGTGCCGGCTGCGCCCCTAGGGGCAGTGCGCCCTAGGCGGTTGCATAGCTTGCCTAGTGGGAGCACGGCCCTGAGCATGAGCATATAATGGGAAACAAATAAAAATATAGCTAGTCTACCATATGTTCCTATTAATGTCGAATAGTCAATAAAACATTGCAATGTCTCTCTGTGTTCAAACTAAATATCATTGTGACTGAAACATTTGTGATACTTATCTATATGTTTACTACATTGGCAATATATCAGGCTTTATTTAGGTATATACCAACTTCGGCAATTCCACCTGGTTGTATGGCCTTTATTTATTAACATTCCTTTCCTAAAGAACTATCATACTGATGGTTTTGTTTGTGCAAAATACACACCTGAGACACCGCATGGCCTTTCCCACTAACTTTGAGTTTTTACAACTGAGGGAATCATGGTAATGGTAGTGGTATTATGGTAATTTAATCAATCTACAATTTTCTTTGATATTCTGCACATTAGTTCCCTTTTATTTTTACCAGTCTTGGGGGGCTATCTAGTGACTACAGCTAAAGCGGGGACGCTGAGGGGAAAAAGTTGCGCGCAAATTTCCCCTTACCATCCTCATTTTACAAGTAGATTACATGGGGCAGGCACTGAATCCAACAGCCTTCCCTGTAACAGCCACTAGCACACAGGATACTCACGGAGCACTAAAGCACCGTCGCATGCATCCCCTCTTGGAGTCCATAGGACTCCAAGGAGGTTTGTGCTGCCGGGTCAGCTGACCTGCAGGATCTCCCCTCTCGCAATATTCTGCAGGTCTGCAGAATGATCGCAGAGGGAGACTAGGGAATTTTTCCCCAGTCTCACTCTGCTCCCGGTGGCCAAAAGCGGTGGATCTGGCCGCCATTCTCGCCGCAGGATGAGAAGTGAGTATGTGAATTTTTTGGGGGGTTCCAGCTGCTGCTAACTGATTTTACAAAAGTGGAATAATTTAACTACAGCTCCAAGCTGTAGCTAACCTTTCAGTTCGTAATTAGCGTTAAGACTTTGTGATCCTAACGCTAATTACTCCTTGCTTACACTTTGCGCTCCCCATGTTAAGCATAGCGAGAGTGAAGTACAGTAAGCTCGCACTGAAAAGCACTATTACCAATGCACAAAATAGTGTGTTTTTTTTAACCTGTTAGTGATCAGGAAATAATATGGGCATAACATTATTAAATTGTTTAAGCTAGCACTAACGCACACTTGTAGCTAGCGCTAACGCACCTAACACTAGCATTAAGGAGGTGATAAGGTTGCCAGATCTAGGACCCTATTTTACCCTCGTTTACTGCATGAGGATTAAGGATTTTGGGAAGTATGAACTAGGGATGCACCGATACCACTTTTTTAAGACCGAGTACGAGTACAGATACTTTTGTTCAAGTACTCACCGATACCAATTACCGATACTTTTATTTTATGTCATGTGACGCTTTCCAATAAGAACAGACCTCCTATAAAGCCCCCAGGTCTCATGGATTTGCCCCAGCTCATGGATATTGCCCCAGCTCATGGATATCCTGACCCCAGCTCATGGATAATTGCCCCCCAGCTCATGGATAATTGCCCCCCAGCTCATGGATATGCCCCCCTGCTCATGGATATGCCCCCCTGCTCATGGATATGCCCCCCTTGCTCATGGATATGCCCCCCTGCTCATGGATATGCCCCCCTGCTCATGGATATGCCCCCCAGCTCATGGATATGCCCCCCTTGCTCATGGATATGCCCCCCAGCTCATGGATATGCCCCCCTGCTCATGGATATGCCCCCCAGCTCATGGATATGCCCCCTGCTCATGGATATGCCCCCCTTGCTCATGGATATGCCCCCCACTCTCCGTTCATACTTACCTTCCTTCAGCGCCGCCGGTAAAGTCTTCGCGCGCGCGCGCTCCTTGGAAGGACCCCAGCCGTGACCACGTGTGACCATGTGATCGCGGCTGGGGTCCTTCCAACGAGCGCACGCGCGGGAACTTTCCGGCGTCGCTGAAGGAAGGTAAGTATGAACGGAGACCAGCTGCAGGGCCTGTCCGAATGCTCTATCGGCATTCGGACAGGCCCTGCAGCTGCTCACTTTGTTTATACTTACCTTCCTTCAGCGACGCTTGGAAAGTTTCCGCGCGTGCGCTCGTTGGAAGGACCCCAGCCGCGGTCACATGGTCCCATGTGGTCGCGGCTGGGGTCCTTCCAAGGAGCGCGCGCGCGCGAAGACTTTCCCGGCGGCGCTGAAGGAAGGTAAGTATTAAACAAAGTTAGGAGAGCAGCTGCAGGGCCTGTCCGAATGCCGATAGAGCATTCGGACAGCCGCCGCAGCCCCTAGGATACCGGCAAGCCGGCTCAATGCCGGCTTCCGGTATCGGAAAAAAATATCGGGGTACTGCACGAGTACCAAGTACTCCTGCAGTACCCGGTATCGGCACCGATATCGATACTAGTATCGGTATCGGTGCAACCCTAGTATGAACCATACAGTATGTTCACATCCACTCATCGCAGAACCGTCATTATCCATTGTTGCGTTTTCACTGGTTTTATAAAATATTTTAATAAAGTTTGACTTTTTATTTGTACTTAACGATATTCATTCTTGTTGTTAGCTATAAATACAGTAACGGTTAAGCCCCAATCATTAAATGGGGATTCCACACACTTAGAGGAATAACACCTCTTGGCAGGTGACATCCTGGTTTAATTTGACTGAAACATTTGAATTGCCATATATGTGTGAGTTGCACGTACCCAAATCCACAGATCAAGTATTAGAATCATAAATCATGATTTTTATTTCCATGAAAGTATAGTGCAATAAATGTGCAATCTGGTATGCTTCTGTACAAAGCTGATAAAATGAGCAATATTGGAATCTTTGAAAATTAAAAAGTAAGCGTATGTTCTCTGTGGGCTACTGTCCTGAAAATTTACCAAACATATAACTGATGTTGGCTACCACAGGGCATTGATTTATATTAGCTATAGGAGCCAGAGGCACTTTGGAAAAGGTAAGTGATCCACAGGAAGAGGCTTACAATAACATATACATATAAAATATATATATATGGATTTTTTTCTTTTGCAGAGATCAGGTCTATGCAACTGGTCAAATCCACTCATACGACAGCGCTGTTATGTGTTTATTGGACCCTTACTCTAGCTGATGGGGGTCCAATAAACCCGAAACAGCGCTGTCCTAGGAGTGGCTTTGACCAGTTGCATAAACCTGATCTCTGCTAAAAAAAAAAGCCATAGTATGGCATGGCATTGATTTAAGGGTTCTGTGTAAAAACAGACACAGGATGCAATAAAAGTGAGACAGATGTCATTTGTAGATCCTACCCTGAGTTCCTTGCTGCATATGGGGAATGCAGCACAGGAGCTCTGGGATGCAGTGCTTTGAATTGCCGTGATGTGCAAGTGGCTTCTGCAATAATAAACATAACCATTATAGCGTGGCGGCTTTTTATCTCACTCTTTGTCCTCCACCACAACCGTTGTAAATATATATATATATATATATATATAATATTATTTATTGAAATCAAATGGTGATAATTCTTCTAACAACAAATTAATAATATTTTAGGTGCTGGTAGGAGTGGTTAATCCTAATGTACCTCAGGTAAAGGAAAACATTAATATATTAGCATATTGATGATACTAACCCCTTCATTACCACAGTTTTTACTAACATACTAGCCTAGCATTTATTTGAATCAAGCTACTCAAATGTAAGTCAAAAACTAAAACTATTGAGTATAGGTTGTAATTTTGAGATGTTTAAGTAATGTAATGTGCACTTTTTTAGTTTTCCATTTATTCACTGAATCGATAAAGAAATATTGCTGGAATGAAAAGTTCTAGACACTAGATGGCATCCCTTACCTTGAAATGTTTTCAATGGGGTCTGTATTCATAGCATACAGGTTGCATTGGCCTTTATTTCAAATACAGTGGATGTGATATGGATAAATAAATACAATTATCCTATTTATGGGAATTTGTAGTGCATAATTAGATTATTAGCAGTGGAGCTTCTAAAAGATACCAATAGAAAGTAAAATTAACATCTTTATGTAACATATATCTGCATGGTTCCGGTATTATAATAACTATATCAATACTATATTTATAACAACTGACGCTTATCCACTCACAGCAGTGAGTGACCCCTGAGCGCACTGTTTGCCGAATTTGTTTGTTACAGTATCATTAGGTGACAGGATTGAAGAATAAATTAATATTTCATTTTCACATTCTTCCTCCATTAACCCTTTCAATGCGGTGGACGCGCTCAGCGCGTCCAACCGCATTGCTACTTGGCTGCGGAGAAAGCGCCCTCCCTTTGCAGCCCGCGATCAGCCGGTATTCCGGCTGATCGCTCGGCCCCCCGGTGTGGGCTGACATCATCGATGTCAGCCCAACCTCCGGGACCCAGGCGGGCACGATAGGCGTCATCGCTAATGCGCGATGACGTCTATTTCAGGCACCCCCCCCTGCCATTGCAGGGAAGGTGCCTGAAGGGGAGGGGGGTAGGTCCTTCGGACCTCTCCCCCTCCCCATCCGTGTGGGCCAGAGATTAAAGACAGGCACCGCCTGGAAGGGCACAGCCTGCCCTTCCAAGCGGCGGCTGTCTTTAACCCTTAGGGGGCTGGATCGCGATATGGCGCCAACATGCGCCGTATCACGGTCCCCTCCCGGAGCTGGCCGACATCTTGGATGTCGGCCAAGCTTCCGGGATATCCCCCTAATGACTGGCGTCATCGCGCCAGTTTTCAAATTAACCCCTTGCTGCCACCTATAGTGGAGATAGGGGGTTCCAATGAACCCCCTATCTCCCGATCCGTGACAGCTAGGGGTTAATGTTTACTATCATTGGAACAGCCAGAGCGTGGCCTTTCCAATGATACCAAACATGACCATGTAAAAAGTAAAAAAAAATTAAAAAAAAATTTAAAAAAAAATAAAATAAAATAAAAAAAAAATGTTTTTTTTTTTTTTTTAGATTTATTAGTGCAACAATATTGTTCCCATTTCAATTATAATGTGAACAATGATGCTGCACTAACGATTTTTTCTATGGGGGGCGTTTGCTAAAAAACACGTAATTTTCCCCAAAAAAAGTAACGATTCCTCATTTCTAATTTTTTTAACAAGCGCACCCCATAGAAAATATAACCGCAAACTATCGCATTTTAAAATGTGAAAAAAAACACTTTACACATTGTAAATTATTGAAAATTCAAATTTTATTGCATTTTTTGTTATAATATACAGACATGACATAACGTATACATATAATAATGGCATATTATGAATCTGCACAGTCTGCCGGAAAGAACGATATATAATATGTCTGGGTCATATATTAAAATAAGGCTTCAAAACGCGTTTAAACATGATGAGCGAAACCGGTAAAAATGAGCTCAGCACAGGGGCAGGAAAAGGCTCAGCAGCGAAAGGGTTAAAAAAATTGCTGATGTCCGATAGCTGCTTCGGTGACTCCAATTTTGGCAAAATACGGTGATCACTCGCTAAATGAACCATATGCACCATATTTTCGGTGACATGGAATCGCTGAAGTGCGCCAAAATGCAGTGAAACACAAAGCACCGAAATTACACACAATACCAGTGCTTTGTGAATAGACCCAACATAAATGCTCTAGTCTTTGACCTTATTTTGATTTTCATAAGACTTACTGTATGACAAAATGTAAATATTATTATAAATAATTTTCTATATTTCATATATATATATATTTCAGTTTGGTTTACTACAATTAGATACAGAAAAGAAAAAGTTTACATGTCAATATTTCCTTTCTCTTTTAAAAGTAATTAGAATTTTCGTATTTTATCCATATTACCTCAGGGTGGTGCTATGAATATGCTTGTCCCTAGAGTTCTCCAGAATCAACTCCGTCAACAAGGATTTCCCCAATTATCCTTCAATGGGCAATTCCATCCTCTGCTGACCCCTAAACTTGGGATACAGCCAGTTATAATAGACCCAGCCATGCAGAAAACTCAAAATCAACAACAACCAAACCAGGTAGGTCTATATATTCTTACATACATAGACAAAACATGGGATACCTGCAATTCTAATCTTTTTATAACCTGTGATGTTAAGTTTTATATATATATATACAGGGTTATTCAAAAAAAATGAACCGACATCATGACGTATTGCTTCAGTTCACAAGCATCGTCATGGAATGAGTCAGTGACCATTTGAAAGAGTAGTTATCTCAGTTTTGGAATGAGTCAGTGACCATTTGAAAGAGTAGTTATCTCAGTTTTGGAATGAATCAGTGACCATTTGGAAGAGTAGTTATCTCAGTTTTGGAATGAGTCAGTGACCATTTGAAAGTATGTTCTTCTGGAAACGTTCAGTTGTTTATTTTCCCCTGGAATGGCGAGACCTCAGCAAAAAGCGTTCTGCGTTCTCGAGTTCACAAATACAAATTCGGTTGTCACGGTGCAGTGTGCTTTTCGGAGGTGATTTGACATTAATCCGCCCTCTCCTAAGAACATTCAACGGTGGTTTTGACAGTTTCAAGAGAGTGGGTGTCTTTGTAAAGGAGAAAGTCCAGGACAACCACGAGTTTCAGAGGAACAGAGTGGCAAGAATCCGTACTGCGTTTGAGAGGAGCCCGCGGAAGTCCACAAATCGAGCTAGTCGTGAGCTTGCGATCCCTCAATCCACTATCTGGCGTGTGCTAAGAAGACGTCTACATTTGAAACCATACAGACTGCAGCTCGTTCAGGCACTTACCAATGACGACAAAAGGAAGCGGACAAAATTTTGTAATTTGATGCTGGAGATGATGGAAGACGAAACCTTTATTTCACGTTTAATTTTTAGTGATGAAGCGACTTTTCACTTGAGTGGCACAGTCAATCGTCACAATGTGCGTATTTGGGGAACAGAGCACCCACATGAAACAGTTGAGCACGAAAGAGATTCCGCTAAGGTGAACGTCTTCTGTGCTGTGTCTCAGAACAAGGCTTATGGTCCCTTTCTCTTTGAAGGAAACACCGATACAGGCCAACCTATCTCGATATGCTCCAAAACGTGCTCTTCACTTCACTGCATGCAGATTCGCATGACTTCATTTTTCAACAAGATGGAGCACCACCCCATTGTCACCTAATGGTTTGAGCTTTTTTAAATGAAAAAGTGCCCTAGCGATGGATTGGTTGGAAGGGGGCCAATGACCTTGCTCTTTGTGCTTGGCCTGCGAGATCCCCAGACCTCACCGTGTGTGATTTTCTTTCTTGTGGGGATATGTAAAAGATTGCGTTTATGTTCCACCTCTACCCACTAACCTAGATAACCTAAAACATTGAATAACAACAGCGATCAACTCAGTGGATCGTGATATGCTGATACGCACCTGGGAGGAATTCTCTTATCGCATTGATGTTGCCCGTGCTACAGATGGTGGTCACATTGAACACTTGTAAGACAGGAAATAAAAGTTGATTGTGAGTATAATACTTGTGACTTGGCTGGAGTTTTGTATTACTTTTCCTTAATAAAATATTGCGTAAAGAAATCGGTTCATTCTTTTTGAATATAAATCACGAGTATAGCAGTACGTAGTGATACCTTTTTTATTGGACTAACATTACATTTAAAAGACAAGCTTTAGAGAGGATTCCTATCTTCCTCAGGTCTCACTACGTACTGCTATACTTGTGATTTTGGCATCTGGACTAACACGGCCTCTCGGATTTACATACATATATACAGTTGCAAGAAAAAGTATGTGAACCCTTTGGGATTATGTGGAGTTTTGCATGAATTGGTCATAAAATGTGCTCTGATCTTCATCTAAGTCAAAACAATTTGAAAAACACAGGCCGCTTAAAATAATACAACACAAACATTATATGTTTTCATGTGTTTATTGAACAGAACATGTAAACATTCACAGTGCAGGGTGGAAAAAGTATGTGAACCCCTAGCCTATGACTTCTCCAAGAGCTAATTGGAGCCAGGAGTGAGCCAACCTTGAGTCCAATCAGTGTGATATTATTGGATGTGTTGCTGAAAGCTGTCATGCCCTTTAAAAACACACACCAGTTTTGGGTTTACTGGTTTCAAGAAGCACTGCCTAATGTGAACCATGCCTCGCAGAAAAGAGCTCTCAGAAGATCTACGATCAAGAATTGTTGACTTGCATGAAGCTGGAAAGGGTTACAAAAGTATCTCCAAAAGCCTTGATGTTCATGTGTCCACGGTAAGACAGACTGTCTACAAATGGAGAAAGTTCAGCACTATTGCTACTCTTCCTAGGCGTGGTCGTCCTGTAAAGATGACTGCAAGAGCACAGCGCAGAATGCTTAATGAGGTAAAGAAGAATCCTAGAGTGTCAGTTAAAGACTTACAGAAATCTCTGGCCCATGCTAACATTTTTTGTTGACACATCTACAATAAGAACAAGAATGGAGCACATGGGAGGACACCACGGAGGAAGCCATTGCTGTCCAAAAAGAATATTGCAGCACGTTTGAAGCTTGCAAAAGAGCACCTGGATGTTCCACAGCACTACTGGCAAAATGTTCTGTGGACAGATGAAACAAAAATTGAGTTGTTTGGAAAAAACACACAACATTATGTGTGGAGAAAAAAAGGCACAGCACACCAACATCAAAACCTCATCCCCACTGTAAAACATGGCGGAGGGAGCATCATGGTTTGGGGCTGCTTTGCTGCCTCAGGGCCTGGACGGATTGTTGTCATTGATGGAAAAATGAATTCCAGAGTTTATCAAGACATTTTGCAGGAAAATGTAAGACCATCTGTCCGCCAACTGAAGCTCCGCAAAGGATGGGTGATGCAACAGGACAGTGACCCAAAGCATAAAAGTAATTCAAACAAAGAATGGCTTCAACAAAACAAAATACGCCTTCTGGAGTGGCCCATTCAGAGTCCTGACCTCAACCCGATTGAAATGCTGTGGCATGACCTTAAGAGAACGATTCACACCAGACATCCCAAGAATATTGCTACACTGAAACAGTTTTGTGAAGAGGAGTGGTCCAAAATTACTCCAGATCATTGTGCAGGTCTGATCTGCAACTACAGGAAACGTTTGGTTGAGGTTATTGCTGCCAAAGGAGGGTCAACCAGTTATTAAGTCCAAAGGTTCACATACTTTTTCCACCCTGCACTGTGAATGTTTACATGTTATGTTCAATAAACACATGAAAACATATAATGTTTGTGTTGTATTTTTTAAGCAGACTGTGTTTTTCAAATTGTTGTGACTTAGATGAAGATCAGAGCACATTTTATGACCAATTCATGCAAAACTCCACATAATCCCAAAGGGTTCACATACTTTCTCTTGCCACTGTATATATGTAGGGTATTCAGAGAGCACCGAAATGTTGCTGACATTTCGGTGCTCTCTCGTTCCCCGCACTTCCCTGCATTTCGGGAATCAAAGTTCCCCAACCTGCGGTGAATTCAGCATTCACCGCAGGGTCCCCGTGAAGCAGGGTAAACACAGCGCACAGTGCAGACCAGCTGCCGGAAAAAGCTGACGAACAGGGTAAAGAAAAAAAAAAAACAATATGATAGAACGTTTCAATTCCACAGAGGATTTTTTTCATGAAAAAAGTCCTCTGTGGGACTGAAACGTCAATTTTACACTACCACAATAAAAAAAAAACATACAGGACTATTCAAAGAAGGGTGAAACTCAGGAGAGTGACTGGAGAAGTGAAAATCTTGGTCAAAATAGCCAAACCAGAAAAATTATCCCATTTATCTCACTTTCCAAATCGACTATTTGTTCTAGATTGTTCTCTTCTCCTGCCAGTTCTCCTGAGTTTCACTTTTCTCTGAATAACCCTGATAGCCTTTATCTCATTTACCAAATATATTTTACAGTATTTAGTAGTATGTCTGTTAATAGTTTTGCATTCAATAAATTAATTTACTGATGGGGTTATTCGTTAATCTGTAGAGAATGATGGACAAATCTGAAAAGAAAGATTGACATTTTAAACTTATGGACTTAGCACAAAATTTGTGATATAATAATAATGGTAGTACAGAAATAATTGCAAAATGACTCTGAAGAAGGTAGTTCAAGACAGTTTGATGTTATTTATTTTTCTTTGATTTGGTAGATGATGCCCTACATTGTTTCATACGGTGTACCTCAACAGCCAGGACAAGTAAGATTTTCCTCAATGTCACCCAAATTAATTAGCTTGAAAGCTCATCTTGCAGAATGCAATACTTACACATCTTTCGACAAAATATTAATTTGCGATATGAATAAATGTAATATGTCATATTAACTATCTATATTTACTAGAGAGGAGAAGAATCAGGGCTGTCAGATCGATATACATTTTTACATCAGAGAAACAAGCTTGATAATGGAGATCAATTGACTTTTATGTAGTAATGGTGGGCATAGGATCATCAGAAGGAAAGGATCATTAATTGGTTAATGCACCTGTCACATTTTCCCTGGTTTTGGCCGCGCCCCCTGCTGGTGGGGGCCTCCATGTCTGTTCTTCCCTGTGTGTTTGGCTGTGCTGTCTGGGGCCAATCTGGGATTCTGTTGTGATCTCCTGGTCTGGGGTCACATGGCCCAATCACACAGACCCACTCCCTATATATATCCCAGCAGCACAGAGCCTCATTGACCATTTGTAGAGTTCCATGGTGGCTCCGATTCGTGTGTTCTGTTCATGGTTCCTGGTTCCTGATTCACCCATTGCTGAAAAGCTTCAAGTCTCGTATTTTCTGGTTTTGACTCTTGGCTTTCGTTTCTGGACATTCTCTTTCTAGTTCCTAGTACCCTATATTCTGATATCTTGTTACTGACCTGGCCTGGCTGAGAACCATTCCTGTGTATGACCTTAGCGTGTTCTCTGGATCTCTCTATTGCCTGTTCCCTGTATCATTGTATGCCAGTTCAGTTGCCAACCTCTGCTTGTTATGACCATTCCTATGTTTCATGTTTTATGTATCTTGTTTGTCTCTGTTTAGTATACTCAGAGGCCAACAAACAAGGACCTCTTCAGTATAGGATTTCTGTCTGTCTTGTTAACCCTTGCTCTTCTTGCCCACCTTGCTCTGTTATTCTTTGTGAGGGTTTCTTAGATGGAAGTAATTCCCAGCATAGGGATCCCTTTAGTTTTCTTCCTGGCCTTCCTGTCCCTTGTGTCTCAGTCTGGTTCCTGCATAGCCCTGGAATCAGTATTATTGATCTGTCCTGTATCAAGTCAGCAGCTCATCTGCCTAAAGGGCTACACTCCTTGTTCCTCGCCACCACGATGGCCCAAGTGGGTGCCAATCATTACAGCACCATAAACATAGCTGCTCATTAGTTGCCTCTATCTATTAATTATTGCCCAACCTAACTTGGGTGGAAATTCTTTTATATATGGTGTGTTACTAGCTATTCGAGGAATTCTTTCAGGGTGTTCCATTCATCCTTTTGCTGTAGATTTTCTACAACCAATCTACCAGTCTCTGCTGTGTAGAAAAGGCAGAGGATCACAAAAGTTTTAGCACATGACCAGCTTTTTAGGAACAGGTAGTTTAAATATAATTTCTAGGGTTCATCACCAAGTAGGGAATTACAAAATTTTAAATCAAACAGCTGAATTGGGACATATTTGGAATGCTGCAACTCCACAAAGAAGCAAAAGTGTTGCCTAAAAATTAAACAAAAACCAAGGGCCCTATTTGATTCTTGACACTAACATGGAGACGGTAAGCAGGAAGATCTGCATTTCAGAATTTCCCTTACCGTCTCCATGCTAACGTCATATTACGGGGAAGGTGCTATTTCAGCACCTCGCCCCAGTACACAGTGCTAACCTCCCTGATACCAACAGTAGCACTTCGGCGCCACGGCGAGTAACAGCTCCTGGAGTCCATAGGACTCCATGGAGGCATGTGCTTAGGGGCCACGAGCTGTGCATCTCAAGATCGTGCCGTCCCGGGGAGTGTCGCTGAGGGAGACTAGAAACTATTTGTTCCCAGTCTCACTCTCTTACCGGCAAGAAGAAACGACAGATCAGGCCACCCTTTTCACCACGAGATGAGAGGTGAATATGGGATTTATTGGGCGGGAGTTAAGACCGTGTTAAATGATTTTGCATTTGCAGAATCATTTAGTACCAGCTTTTAGGAGGTGTCAAAATCTTTGCTTGCGTATCCCGACTGTATATTGTGGCAGCACTTTGTAATACCTAACTTGTCGAGACTCTAAAAATAGATTGCACTCCCCATGTGAGGTATAGGAGACACTTAAGTACAGTAAGCTGCGAGGCGCAAAACATTTTCACCCGACTGTAGTGTCAAGATTGGAATATCGATGGCAGATGGTAAACTTACTTTCTTAGTGTTAACGATAACATATCAAGACGCTACATTAGTGCTCCACTTGTGACCCTAGTGTCTCTATGTAAGGAAACTTTTTCTACTGGCGCTTTTTTGCCTCGTAGAAAAATGTGCTCAAATTGATATATTCTTCTGTATTTCAAATACATACTATACTTCAACAAAGGTTGTCTGTCTATTAGGCAGACTTCTGTTTTTGTTTTTAATAATGTCTATATTCTTTTTCCTTGACTTTAATGAATACATCATTGGGTTCCATATACTCCTGAAGTGCAGTTGAGTCTGATTCTTAACAGTGGACTCTTTAGGATACCATCTAATCAGGTTTTGTCAATGAAGCTATGAGCGTTAAGGGAATAAAAAATGTACAATTTTAAAAAATAATTTTTTTTCGGCTCTCTGCAGTTAAAAGTGTTATGCCACAAGTATTACAATACATACAGTCAGGTCCAGAAATATTGGGACATCGACATAATTCTAACATCTTTGGCTCTATACACCACCACAATGGAGTTGGAATGAAACAAACACAATGTGCTTTAACTGCAGACTGTCAGCTTTAATTTGAGGGTATGTACATCCAACTCAGGTGAACGGTGTAGGACTTACAGCAGTTTGCAGATGTGCCTCCCACTTGTTAAGGGACCAAAAGTAATTGGTAATTGAAGACAATTGGCTTCTCAGCTGTTCCATGGCCAGGTGTGTGATATTCCCTCATTACCCCAATTACAATGTGCAGATAAAAGGCCCAGAGTTCATTTCAAGTGTGCTATTTGCATTTGGAATCTGTTGCTGTCAACTCTTAAGATGAGATCCAAAGAGCCGTCACCATCAGTGAAGCAAGCCATCATTAGGCTGAAGAAACAAAACAAACCCATCAGAGAGATGGCAAGAACATTAGGCGTGGCCAAAACAACTGTTTGGAACATTCTCAAAAAGAAGGAACGCACCGGTGAGCTCAGCATCACCAAAAGAACCGGGAGACCACGGAAAACAACTGTGGTGGATGAATGAAGAATTCTTTCCTGGTGAAGAAAACACCCTTCACAACAGTTGGCCAGATCAAGAACAATCTCCAGGAGGTAGGTGTATGTGTGTCAAAGTCAACAATCAAGAGAAGACTTCACCAGAGTAAATACAGAGGGTTCACCACAAGATGTAAACCATTGGTGAGCCTCAAAAAAAGGAAGGCCAGATTAGAGTTTGCCAAACAACACCTAACAAAGCCTTCACAGTTCTGGAACAAGATCCTATGGACAGATGAGTCCAAGATCAACTTGTACCAGGGTGATGGGAAGAGAAGAGTATGGAGAAGAAAGGAACTGCTCATGATCCTAAGCATACAACCTCATCAGTGAAGCATGGTGGTGTTAGTGTCATGGTGTGGGCATGTATGGCTGCCAATGGAACTGGTTCTCTTGTATTTATTGATGATGTGACTGCTGACAAAAGCAGCAGGATGAATTCTGAAGTGTTTCGGGCAATATTATCTGCTCACATTCAGCCAAATGCTGCAGAACTCATTGGACGGCGCTTCACAGTGCAGATGGACAATGACTCAAAGCATACTGCAAAAGCAACCAAAGAGTTTTTGAAGGGACAAACCCGTTCGTCTGCGTGTCGGGTTTTTCCGGCAGCTGCTCTGCGCTTTGATCAGTGACTAGTCGGATTTTTCAGGCGTGTTTGGCTTGGTTTTTGCGGCGGTTATTGCGGGTTTTTGGTGAGTGTTTAGTGACTATTCGGCGAGTGTTCTGTGGGTTTGCGGTGAGTTTTTCCTGCACTACAGGGGCCCTGCGGTGCTTGCTGAATACACCGCAGGGTCGGCGAACTAGAATCGCCTCGAAGTGCAGGGAACGAAAAGTCACCGAACGTGCAGTGACTTTCTAATCTCTCTGAATATCCCCCCAGTGTTTAAACTATTCATCATGAACAGGATAAGGGACATCTAAAATGTCAAGGTAGGAGATGAACGAGGGACCCTGCATAATCCTATGTGTTGTACAGAAATACAATAGTAACCTTTTACTTGAAAAGAACCAGCTTTGCATCTACATTTTACAGTTATGTTAATTTTTTATGTATTTCTAGCTAATGAAACATGACTACCTAATCACCAAGGCTCGAAAAAAGAGATTTCAATATATGCATTTTCCTAAAGGTGTTGCAGCTTAACGTATAGTAGCTCAGCCTCCAAACCATAAGGGTTAATATCCAATCACAAATGTTAACATCTCATATAAAATTCAGCCCAAAATAATTTATAGTAATTTAAATATAAAATTAAGAAATTATTAATTTTATCAGCTGTGAGTGTCAATAACTTCTAATAATTATGTTCCATAATGGTAATGCATGCAATATCAATATTATAGGGTAGGGTTTCTTGACTGAAAGATACAATACATTAATCTGCCATTTAGGCTAGGGTCAGACGAACGCAGTTTTAACGTGCGTTTAGCCGCACGAAATCACGGCCGTGCTAGCAGCAAATGACGTCCAATGCTGGGGAACTTACGACGAACGGCCGCACGAAAGTTCGTCCGTGCAACGCAAGTGGCAAACGAACACATTTTTTCGAGAACGTCAAACCGCTACTACTGACGTATAGAGTGTGCTGCGGCCGCATAGCGGCGTGTTTGCGTGATTGGGAGACGTCAGACGCTGCACACGTCCGGCCAACATAACGTCCAGACGCAAAAGGGTTTTATTGATGATCCGTACAAAATCACGGACGAAAATGCGCATCGTATGACCGCTATCGCGTACTCCGTGACAAAATACGTCCATTCGTTCGAACGCACTTTTTCACGGACAACGCGAAAAATGCGTTCGTCTGCCCTAGCCTAAAGTTGTATCATACCCTTCGCCATAATGAATAACTATAATTTCTGCCTTCCAGGCCTTTGGGTGTGTGGTACCCCAGTTCACTGGAGATGTGATGAAACTTGAAATTATTCCTCCTGGGGCTCTCCAACTTCCAACTAAGAACCCGACAACTGATGATGCCATCTTTGCGCCTGGAGCAAGCAAACCAGATGATAAGGTATCACTGTAACGGTGCGCTGTGGCGCTTACCCCGAAGAAGCTTAGTGTGGATCCTTTTGGACAGATTTCTAGATACAAAAGCATTAAAGATTATATAGATCCCAAGACAGGGAGTAAATGGACAGGCCTGAGTAACACCTAAGCTCAATTGGTTTCGAGACCATAAAATACTGCTTACTGCAAACACAAAAACTCTATGTAAACAGATACAATGACGTGATTCAAGAACAACGTGGTCATAGATATAATACAGTTTGCTGATATCAATGGTCGTGGTATATAAAGCACATACAGCAGAGGCAACACCCCTAAATTTGTTCACAAGCATACAGAGCAGGAACTCACTGAGTTCAGCAGCCTGCAGGGCAGGCCTACAATCGGAGATTGGATTCTGTATATCAAATTGGTTTACACAGATATTTAGCGAGGTAGGTGAGTTGTGCAGCCTGCAGGGCAGTCACACAATCAATGAACTTGGAGTTTAGGCTGCAAGCAGGAGGTAAATATAGCAGGAAATTAGAGCAATGATTTAGTCTCATTAACTGACAGAATAGACACAACTGGACGCCTTGCGATTAGGACTCACACCAGATAAACAACCGAGACCTTAGGGCAGTTCAAACATAAACCAGAATCCTGAATACCACACAGACAAAATACAAAGGGGATCAAGCGAGAGAATGGTCAATAGGATAGCCGGGTCACTCAACAATACAGGGTCCTCGTACATGCAGTAATTCGGTAACAGTAATCAGAGAGCAATATGCAAAAGCAGTCGATGCAGGAACTTTACTCCAAGTCAGGGCTATGAGCAGATCCTCTCGCCCTGCTTTAAAGCTGGTGGCTCCTCATCATTATGCTAAGCCCCGCCCCCTCAGATGCCGTTCTGCCAGCTCTCACTACTAGCAACCGGCCAGCCAGCGATGCCACCAGGCGCCCTGACCCCCCAGGGAGCGCCGCGGGTGCCAAAGACGTCACACATAGAGTAGGTTAAAAAAAGTATATTATCATAGCAATAATGTGTTTAATTGAAGATTTTCACCATTGCTTTATGTTTTTAAAAGCATGTATGCTATGTAGAGCATTCCATGCCAGGCGCATACGTATATGGCATAAGTGAGTTATGTGAGAAATCTGGAGTAACTTTAAAATCTATTGATCTTCTGATAGTTTTCTAAAATCCTCCATGTGGACAGTACAAACACTAAAATTAGATGACAAATGATTATATTGTTATATATTTCAATTACAATAAAATAATTTAGTAATTCAAATCGAGCAGCATAAGGAAGTACGCATGTGTATTGTTCTGACTATTCAAAGTCACTAAATGGTAAAATATGCTAGAGGTGCTTTATGAAACAGATTCGATCTAGGAGTGTATTGATGCATAGGCCAAGAAGACTTGGGTGTTTAGTCTAGGATGGCAGTTTGTGCGAGGGCGCAGCATTTTTTCCTAATGTTCTTTCTTTAAGACGTCCAATATTTTTGAGGTGGGTGGGTATATAACAGAGTGCAGGATTTGCTTAGAGTAACTAGAGCAGCACCGAACCCAAATACAGCCCTAATTTAACCCCTTAGTGACCGGGCGGTTTTACACAAATCCGTCTTTTAGTGACCGCTGCTGTTTTTACGTTTCTGCGCTGTTAGTGTTTAGGACAATTTTTCCTCTTACTCGTTTATTCGACCCACACATATTATACACCCTTTTTCCCGCCATTAAATAGACTTTCTAGAAATACCATTATTTCCATCATATCGAATAATTTACTATAAAAAAAAATATGAAATATGAGGAAAAAAATGGTAAAAACACACTTTTTCGTAATTTAATCCCCAAAATCTACAACCACCCAAAAAGACCCCGGCTAAATAGGTTCAAAATTTTGTCCCGAGACTAGAAATACCCAATTTTAACATGCGTTTGCTTTTTAACCCCTTCACTGCTGAGACAGTTCACCTATGTGCGCTGCGCTCATTCTGACCATTTTGTGCTAATTATTTTTAGATGACAGCCTAGGTCCTATTTAATTAAACTCCCCCCAGACAAAAAAAACTTTTAAAAAAAAAACATTTTTTTATTTAATTTAATTTTTTTATTATTTGTTTTTTATTTAATTTTTTTTTTTTGTTAAAACCAAACCTGGTCATGTTTGGTATCATTTGAAAGGCCATAATCAGGCCTTTTAAATGATGGCAAATATGACCATCCAGCTGCCATGGATCTGGAGATAAAGGGATCCTTAGGATCCCCTTATCTCTACATGGCAGCTAGAGGGTTAACTGGCCCACTGACATCCTCACACATATGGTGAGGTTGTCAGTGGGTGGGGGGGGATCTGGAGGCTTGGCTGACATCCAAGATGTCAGCCCCCCTCCAGGTTTGAATTGCATTTTTGCGCCAATTGGCGCCGAAAAGCGATCCGGCGGCGAAACTGTTAATGCCATACACCGCTGGAAAGGGGAGGCTCTCCCCTCTCCAGCGGTGCAAACGGCATCTCCCTAGCTTCAATGATTGGGGAGATAGAGGGCTCCGAAGGAGCCCCCCCTCCCCTCCATTGAAACACATGGGGGCACCTTCTGATGACGTCACCACGCAGCGTGGCGACGTCATCAGCCTTGCCTGCACATGTAAATCACATGGGCAGGCTTCCTCCCTGCCAGATCGCTGTGGATCCGACGAGGGAGGTGAGTATCGGCGGGAGGGGGATTTGGCGCCGCTGACGTACCCTGTACGTCCGCGGGTCTAAGGGAGACCGAGGACAGGACGTACAGGGTACGTCAGGGGTCATTAAGGGGTTAATATCCAGTTAACATATATATATAACTCCAGGAACACATTCAGGTGTACAGAAATGTATAAGAACTTGATCCTGATCAAAGTCCAGAGTGTAAGACTGAAACATTGATTAAATAATGGTGAACATTGTTTCTGATTTTATGGTGGAATAAAACCAGTTAAAGATTGTTGAATATAAGATAAGTTAGTATGCTGTTCCATACTATCCCTAGCATATCCAGAGAGGGGGCACAGGGGACAGTTGCCACCCCACCCCCCCAAAGCTGCATTCCCATTGTAGGAATGTAGGAGATACAGGGTTATTCAGAGAGCGGTAAAAAGCAGGAGAATGACTGGAGAATGGAAAATTTTAGGTCAAAGTAGCTGATTTGGAAAGTGAGATGAATGGGAGAATTTTTCTGGTTTGGCTATTTTGACCTAGAATTTTCCATTCTCCAGCCATTCTCCTGCTTTTCACCTCTCTCTGAATAACCCTGTATGTATCTCCAGTTCCTCACATCCCACATAAACTGTTGAGATGTCATTAGAAAGACCAGAATCTAACAAAGATGACTATGCACACTTTACACAGTAAAAATAAAAACGCATTAGAATGTTTTTTCCTCAATTTTAAAATTGTGTATTTCCTTAGAAAAATGCCGGTTGGGAAGTGAACTGGCTCAGAAGCTAAGGGGTTAACTTTTTTGTAGCTATCCTCTGGAGTTGACTTGACAGGCTATTTCCTGGACATATGTAAAATATATAAGTAAAGTGTATATTGTATGTTCAAGCCTGTATGTGTGTATATATGTGTATGTATCTGGTGTATGTGAATATGTCTTATGAGTGTATGTCATGGAGTGTGTGTCTGCGTGTTTTTACTCTGCTGTGTATGTCACTGTCTGTGTTTCTGGTTATTGTATACAGCTGTGTATGAGTGTGTACCTGGGTGCATATCTCCCAAATGTCCCTGTTTTTGAAGGACATGCCCTATTTTGGGCCCAAATTCCCCCTTTTTTTAATGTCCCTCCTTCCATATATATGGAACTTCCCCATGGGTGGGTGTATAACAGAGCTGCAGAGAAATAAAACTCCCAGCAAGGAGTCTGTAAACTATAATAAATGTTGTTAGAAATCCCTCAGTGTAAATATGATTTTTGGCATTTGTTTTAAATTATGTTTTTATTGATGTAAATAGCCCAATAGTTTGTGATGACAGTTCTGGCATATTTGGTTTTATCGTAGGTAAATCCTAATACTATTAAGGCTCCGTAGATACTCTCTGGACAGGAGTCTTACCCTGTGATGTCACAGTAAGTATCTGTTACAATTTACACTCATTCTTTTAGCAATAGTATATAAATAATTATTATTTATTTCATCTTCAAGCTTCCACAGCTATGTGCAATACAACATGCAAGTGTATTCCAACTGTCTACTATCCATTCAACCAAACGTAGAAATGTTTGATCAAATAGAACAGTTACAGGAATTCACTCAGGGTTATTCAAAGAGAATCGAAAAGCCCCACCCTCACCCCCAGCATTTAATCAGATTAACCCACCTTCGAGGAAATCTGAATCCCCAGGGCCAAGATTAATTTGCAAAGGCCTAGCCTACTCCCTTGTGAAAAAACATACAGGGTTATTCAAAGATAATCGAAAAGCCACCGCACGTTTGGTGACTTTTCATTCTCTTCAATTCGGTGCGATTTGGCGATCCCATTTCGGCGACCCTGCGGTGTATTCAGCAAGCACCACAGGGCCGTTGTAATGCAGGGAAAGGTCGCCGCAAATTCACCGAAAACTCACCGCAAAACCAGGGCGAACGCACACCGAAACCCGCAAAAACATCTGGATTAACCCGCCGAAGACGCCGGAGAAACCTGAGCAGGAGCCAATCACAGCGCAGAGCAGCCGTCGGAAAAAGCCGACACCATAGACGAACAAGGTGAAGAAAAAAAAACAGTACGCTTGGATGTTTGAAAAGTGAAACACTGCTTGCAAAGAAACTACTGAGCGAAAATGTCTGAAATTTACACATACGATCCAATGAATGATAATAAAAAGGGCTGTTACAGAAAAAAGAAAACGATTTAAAAAAAAAACAGAAAACCAAATGTTTGCAAAAGAATCCCATAAAATGCCTAAGGTTCTAAAACTAAAGAGACTTTTTACTGCAGAATATTATAATGAACGGTTTATTAGATATTGAATTAAAACGGGAAATTTTTTAACATTGAAGCCTATGGGATTCGCCTGAATAAACCTGTCGAATGAAGCAACCGAATGGCAGGGCATTTTGGCAACTTTTCACTGCTGGTTTTTGTTCTCTGAATAGATAAAGCTATGGGGATTTCACTGCCCCCGAACAGGCACCGTATGTGCAGGCAATTCGCCAACATTTGGCGAATTGCCTGCTCTCCGGATAGCCGAATGGCCAAGAAAGGTAACCGAACGCTGATTTTCAGCGTTCGGTTACCTTTCGGCAGTCATTCGGATCTCTTTGAATAACCCTGACTGTGTGGAAATATTTTTTTTTATATTTCTTCTTTCAGCATTTTGATTTGAAACTTCCAAGAAAGGTTTGCTCATCAAAAAAACACCACAGATCATAACATTACACAAGGGATTTCAAAAGGTTATATTGATATTTTCAGAAAATAGATCTTTTCCTGGACTAAATTGATGTGTAATTTGACTTGGGGTTATTATATAGTTGACTAGACAAACCAACCATATAATTGAAAACCCAGGTTAGTATTTAATTGGGCCACAAGTGTGTAATGGGAACATATCACCTCATTAACGCTCGCTCTCACACATATGTGAGTGTTAGCGCTAGGTTAAATGAGTCTAACGCATGCTGCCCATGTTGCATCCTGAACGTTAATGGTCTGCTGCAGGCCAGCCATCAGAAATTTTGAGGCCCCTTACTGACTCTCAGAATGGGCCCCCCCCATCCCTTCTTCCCATAGGAAATCAATATTTACTGTGAATCGTGGTCACATTACAGAGTGTTAGTCCCAATATCTTAAAATCACACATACTGCTCGCACATTTAACAAACATATAGTATCTAACTGGTTTAAATAATTTAAGACAGTATGAAATTGTGATTAAAAATAATATGAATCAAGATCGTATTACAGAGTGTTAGGCTGGGGTCAGACGAGCGTAGTGTTCACGTCCGTGATTGCGCCTAAAAGTACGTCCGTGATAGCATGAAAGTAAGTCCATTGGAGCCTGACACATGAAGTACGTCCGCACTGAACTGCGGACGCACAACGGCCGCGGCAAACGGACGCAGGTTAGGCAAGAACGTAATACTGCTAGAACGGACGTGCGGAGTGCGCCACGTCCACAACGTCTGCATAGCTTTGTGTGTGAGTGATGGAGCGAGGTCAGACGGACTGCATTTATACGTCCAGCATTTTTGACGGACAGAATGTTTTTTCATTGTAATTTATTTTTCCCTCCTACATCCGTCAAAAAATAACTTCAGTGAAAAAACGGACTGTGTGACCACTACTGCGTCATCCGTACTGACGATGTCCGCACTGCATGGACGTACAGTCCGTAGAAATCACGCTCGTCTGACCCCAGCCTTACTCCCAATACCTTAAAATCACCTAAAATGTGTATTAGTGCAAACAATGTAGCATAAAAGTATTATTATATTATATTATTCCACTGGTTAAGCATCACAGCAATAGAACGCCCACGGTAAAGGCAGTGAGTATGAACGTACACAGGAATCCACAGCAATAGACATTTAACGATCTAGGCAGGGGGTCTCTCCTTTAGGCTAGGGTCAAACGAACGCATTATTCGCAGCGACCGTCAAAAAGTGCGTCCAAACACATTGACGTATTTTTTCACGGAATGAGCAAAAACGGTCATACGATGCGCATTTTCGCGTGTGATTTTTTACGGATCGTCAATAAAACCCTTTTTGTGTCTGGACGTTATGTAGGCTGGACATTAGCAGCGTCTGACATCTAATCACGCACACACACCGCTATGCCGCCGCAGCGCACTCTGTACGTCAGTACTAGCGGTTCTGCATTCTCGAAAAAATGCGTTCGTTTGCCGCACTTCGTATATTGGCCGTCATTTTCTGCGGCTGTGATTAAGTGCGCCTAAACGCACGTTAAAAATGCGCTTGTGTGACCCCAACCTTATCATGTCCATCTCCCCACCTCCCTTTTCAGTCCATTTCACCCCCTCTTAGTTCTCATGTTCATTTCATTCCCCCCCCCTTCTCCTGTGTTTTCATTTCATGGCCCCTGCTCTGTTTTCACTTCATGCCCCCCTGCTTTCATTCGCCCTGCTCTGGTTTCATTTCACCCCTCCCCCCTCTGCTTTCATTCCCCCTGCTGTTTTCATTTCATTCCCCCTGCGGTTTTCATTTCCCCCCCCCCCCTCTGCTTTCATTCCCCCTGCGGTTTTCATTTCACCCCCCCCCCTCTGCTTTCATTCCCCCTGCTGTTTTCATTTCATTCCCCCTGCTGTTTTCACCCCTCTCCTCTGTTTTCATTTAACCCCCCCCCCCCCGATATCACTTCACCCCCTCCAGTGTTGCATTACCTTCTTTGGACCAGGGAGCCACTGCCAGTGCTGTCAGCACACAGGGGGTTGTGTGTCTCCCTGTGACAGAGAAGCAGTGCAGCTTCCAAGCCTGCAGTTTGCTCTAAAGAGCTGTTACTGCCTGGGCCCGCGGATGCTCTCAACTCCTCCCTCAAGGCACGTGGAGCGGGCAGGAAGCTGTGTGGAGGAGGAAGGGGAGGAGCAACTGCAGCAGCACCAGAGGCTCCAAATCCCGATCTCTGACAGGGACAGAAAGAGGCAGGAATTTCCTCCTTGGTGGCGCGCCCCCTGACAGGCGCCTGGGGTCTCCTGCCCCCCCCTCGCTACGCCACTGCATGAGCCTACAGGCGTCTGGTGCGCCCTCTCTGACATCAGAGGGGGCCCGCCAGCCGCCATCTTGGAATCCCTGCTCGCCGGCAACCGGGCCCAGGTAGGCCGCAGGACCTCCTCCGAGGCCTGCAGCCTAAAGTAAACATAGTTGCAGGCGGCAAGCCCCCCCAGTGCCCGGGCCCCTTACTCCAGCATGGGCTGTAATGCCCTGATGGCGGCCCTGGTCTGCTGCTAAACACGTTGACCGCCACCGCAAATCCGCCAGACAGCCGCCAAACTAAGCTGATAAACACAGCACCAACTAGCTACAGAAAAAAGCAGACAAGCCGCCGGAAGGGTAAAAATAAGAAAAAACGATTGAAAGTGTCAATTTTGAAACGCTGTCTGCAAAATAATTACCGGAGGAAAATGTCTGGAATTAACATATAAGGGTTCTACGAATAATAATAAAAAGTTACATGTTACAGAAAAAAAGGAAAAACATTAATTTAAAAAAAAATTTGATAAAATAACTTTTGACTAAAAAATCCTGAAAAATGCCGAAAAAATCCTAGAAAATAAAAAATGAAGAAACTTTTTGCTGCAAATTAATAGATAGTGAATAAAAACGGGAATATTTTTAACATTGAAGCCTCTGGGAGTCGCCTGATTGAAACCACTGAACATCAGGGCATTTCACTGACATTTCTCTGCTGTTCGGTGTTCTCTGAATAGATTATCAGGGTTATTCAAAGAGATCCGAATAGTGGCCGAAAGGTAACCGAACAATGAAATTCAGCGTACGTTTACCTTTCCTGGCCATTCGGCTATTCAGAGAGCAGGCAGTTCGCCAAATGTTGGCGAATTGCCTGCACATACGGTGCCTGTTCGGTGCCTGTTCGAGGGCAGTGAAATCCCAATAGAGAAGCAATGCTTTGTTTATTCAGAGTACAAAAACCAGCAGTGAAAAGTTGCCGAAATGCCCTGCTGTTCAGTGGTTTCATTCGACAGGTTTATTCAGGTGAATCCCATAGGCTTCAATGTTATAATTCCCGTTATTATTCCCGTGTCGGCTTTTTCTGGCGGCTGCTCTGCACTGTGATCGGCAGCTGCTTGGGCTTCTCCGGCGTGTTCGGCGGGGTTAACCCAGATGTTTCGTGTACGTTCGCCGGATTTTACGGTGAGTGTTCGTCCGGTTTGCGGCGGCTTTTTCCTGCACTATGACGGCCCTGTGGTGCTTTGCTGAATACACCGCATGGTCGCCGAAATTGGATCGCCAAATCGCACCGAATTGAAGAGAACGAAAAGTCACAGAACGTGCAGTGACTTTTCGATTCTCTCTGAACAACCCTGTAACTATTGCTTCTCTATGGGGATTTCACTGCCGTCAAACAGCATCGTATTTTGCAGGCAAAATTTGGCGAACTGCCTGCTTTGTGAATAGCCGAATGGATACTAAATGGCACCATACGGGGAAATTCATTTTTCGGTGCAATTTCGGGGCCAGATCAGCTCTTTGCGAATAACCCTGTATGTTATGCTCATCTGATAGCCACATTGTTATATGTTGCAGTTTTCTCATTAAAATAAGTCATATTACATGCAATCACATTACGATTAACCTGAATGACCATTGTCTCAATCCATTTTCTTACAGGGGAAGAGATGCCAAACATGGATTTACCAGTGCACTCATGTCATGATGCAAACACAACATCAGCATCTTCCACTCGATGTTTAAGTTTGCTGCAATAATTATTATAAGTAGTGTTTTTAAAAAAGATTTCCTATTGCATGTTTATTCAGAGAATTAGATTACAATCACATATGCTATTGCTTACATTGTATGCACTGTACGAATAAAGTAACCTGCACTTGATGTTTCTGTACTTGGTTGTTTGTTTCCAATGACATTAGATAGAATTCCATTTGCAATAGGTTTTTCTCCAGAATTTCTCTGTGTAAAATCTTGAAACATACACAGTAGGGTTTACGCATTGCATATATCAAATTATTAAAACGAATAAGGGACATGCGCAGGTTAAACCAAGTAGTCAGGCTGGATGGACAAAATTGGAGAATTTCATTTGACAGTTTTGACCTAAATTTTCAATATTTAAATAAAATAAAATGTGTTAATTTCTCTTTTTTTAATCAATACTCTACTCAATTGCTTGTAAAAATACATATTCATGTGTATGGGTATATATATTTTTTTTTAATTTGAACCAAAACAGAGACTGACTCCAGGGATTTTTAATAAATAAATGCAGAAGTTGATTTTCTTTCATCTACTACTTCAGAGGAAGTCAAAAAACATGTCACAAGTAAAAAAAAAAATTAATCATTAACCTGTGTTAATGCTGCCGCAAAACCCGGCGAACGCACACCGAAACCCGCAAAATATCTGGATTAACCCCGCCGAACACGCCGGAGAAACCCGAGCAGCCGCCGATCGCAGGGCAGAGCAGCCGCTGGAAAAAGCCGACACTGCAGACAAATGGAGTGGGAAAAAAAACAGTACGCTTGAATGTTTGAAAAGTGAAATGCTGTTTGCAAAGAAACTACAGAACGAAAATGTCTGGAATTTACATATAAGATCCAATGAATGATAATAAAAAGGGCTGTTACAGAAAAAAGAAAAAACGATTTGAATTTTTTTTTAAAAAACCTCGAAAATGCCTAAAAGATCCTAAAAAAATCTATAAATAAAGAGACATTTTACTGCAGAATATTATAATCAACGGTTTATTAGATATTGAGTTAAAACGGGAATATTTTTAACATTGAAGCCTAAGGGATTCGCCTGAATAAACCTGTCGAATGAAACCACCGAACAGCAGGGCACTTTGGCAACTTTTCACTGCTGGTTTTTGTTCTCTGAATAGACGAAGCATTGCTTCTCTATGGGGATTTCATTGCCCTCGAACAGGCACCGAACAGACACCGTATGTGCAGGCAATTCGCCAACATTTGGCGAACTGCCTGCTCTCTGAATAGCCGAATGGCCAGGAAAGGTAACCGTACGCTGAATTTCACTGTTCGGTTACCTTTCGGCCACAATTCGGATCTCTTTGAATAACCCTGTATGTCTGTCAGATTTACGTCTCTGGATAGCGTTGTTCTTTTCCATGATAGATTTCACAGATCGCCAAGTCTCCTGTAATGACTGCAAGTAATCGTTCAAGGCAGAAAATCTTTTAGTAGGGAACTGAAATGGAAGGGCTGGAGGATCAAACCAATACACCATATTGAATTTAGACAGACTAGTGTTTTAATTAATGGCATTGTTTTGAGCGTATTTTGCCCAGGGCAACAGATCTGACCAGTTATCCTGTTCTTTGAAATTAAAACAACGTAAATATTGCTCACAATCTTCATTTGCTCTCTCACCGCACCATTATTTTGGGGTGATATGCTGAGGAGAATGCCAACTGAACTCCCATCTCTTTACAAAACCTACTCCAAATTGTGAAATGAACTGAGACACTCTAAAAAAATCTAAAATTGTTCATTTTGGCGCAAAATGTTCTGAATAATAATTATATTGTACCCTAATACTTAGGTCAGAAAAAAACGAAGTACAATCAAACTATACTAATGTAATCTATGTACAGATCAATAAAGTGCTGAGAGATTTTTCCTAAACAAGTAACACAATCAGGGTTATTCAAAGAGATCCGAATTGCTTGTGAAAGGTAACCGAACGCTGAAAATCAGCGTTCGGTTACCTTTCCTGGCCATTCGGCTATCCAGAGAGCAGGCAATTCGCCAAATCCTGGCGAATTGCCTGCACATACGGTGCCTGTTCGGTGCTTGTTCGAGGGCAGTGAAATCCCCATAAAAAAGCACTGCTTCGGCTATTCAGATAACACAAACCAGCAGTGAAAGGTTCCCCTAATGCCCTGCCATTCAGTGGTTTAATTCGGCAAGTTTATTCAGGAGAATCCTATAGGCTTCAATGTTAAAAATATTCCCGTTTTAATTCAATATCTAATAAACCGTTCATTATAAAATTCTGCAGCAAAAAGTCTCTTTATTTATAGATTTTTTAGGATACTTTAAGCATTTTTCTGAATTTTTTTTTTTTTTTTAAAAGTCCGATTTTTTTTTGATTTTTTTTTTCAGTTTACTTATTTTATTTGTAACAGCCCTCTTTATTATCATTCCCTGGACCTCCTGTGAAAATTTCAGACATTCGCTCAGAAGTTTCTTTGCAAACAGCGTTTCATTTTCCCAGATTCATACAAATGGTTTTGCTAATTTATTCACTGCCTCCTCTACGTCACAGCTGCTTCGGCTCTGTGTGATTCGGCTCCTGTTCGGCTCCTGTTCGGGTTTTTTGAAGGTTAATCCAGATGTTTTTGCTTGTTTTCAGCGAGCATTCGGTTAGTGTTCGTCAGGTTTGCGGCAGCTTTTCCCTGCAATTCGGGGACCCTGTGGTGTTTGCTGAATACACCGCAGGGTCACCGAAATGCAATCGGCAAAAGGAACCGAATTGAAGAGAACGAAAAGTCACCGAATGTGCGGTGACTTTTCGAATCTCTTTGGATAACCCTGAATGTGCAAAGAGCAAGCAAGTGTAATTAGTGCATAAAATGCTAATATCTCTATATATACTAGTGTAAATGTCAAGAGTTCGTGCAATTTACATAAGACATAAGAAATATAAATAAATGTGACTCATGCACTTTAAAAACATGCCAAATCCCAACGGGAATGATATTAAAACTTCATATACTTATATTGCATTGACGCAACCTGAGGAATTGGGGAGGGGATCTGTAGAAGATCTGTTACAGTCTTCGTTCCGTTTAGTACCTCAAAAATAATGAATATAGGACATGATAGTGCAACATCTACTGAATTTCATGCACTGAAGTTCTATGCAAAGATTGCCAACTCACACAGTATAGAGCCCCTGTATCCCGGCTCTATGGAATGCTCGCCTCTGGCCAATTGGAGAGTGCCTCGTCCCTTCTTTGGCCGGAACAATGCCTCCTCAATGGAAATAGAAGATGGAAAAAGAGAGACAGCGCTCTCATAGCGTGACATGTATCACATAAACGCCCGCTTCGTCCCCTTGTTTGTCTGAGACACTCTGTCTGAGACTATTTCTGTTGGAACCCCATGGAGTCAAACCACTTCCTTAATGAAAAAAAGCACCAATTCTGCAGCCGAGAGAAGTTTTAAAGGGGAACAAAGTGACCCATTTTAGAAAATCTATCCACAGTCGTGAGACCTGGGTAATCCCTCAATGAAGTCCTTAGCCAAACGGGAAAGAAGGCAATAACAGTTGACATGATTGCCATTGCTGAAGACATCATCCAGCACAACATGTGACAGACTAATTTTGGGGAAGTTTAAGAAGCACTTAGAGAGATCTTGCATTTTTATTTGCATTTTCATAAGTATTTTTTGTGACAGTTAGATTTGGTATGTGTGGCATGGTAGCTTTAAACACCCATGTAAAGTTATGGTAGGGTACTGAGCGGTGAGTATCACCTCCAGCCAGCAGATGGCGTGAGCCTGGTTGGGAGTGGAGGGTCATGTACCAGGAAGTGTTCGACTGTATGATTAATCTCACTGGTGCATGGGAGAAAATGTACACCTCATGCTATTGCAGAGATTAAAACACTGTTTTTACTTCATACCGGCACACAGGTTAACCCCTTAGTGACCGGGCGGTTTTACACAAATCCGTCCTTTAGTGACCGCTGCTGTTTTTACGTTTCTGCGCTGTTAGGGTTTAGGTCAAATTTTCCTCTTACTCGTTTATTCAACCCACACATATTATACACCCTTTTTCCCGCCATTAAATTGACTTTCTAGAAATACCATTATTTCCATCATATCCAATAATTTACTATAAAAAAAAATGAAATATGATGAAAAAAATGGTAAAAACACACTTTTTCGTAATTTAATCCCCAAAAGCTACAACCACCAATAAAGACCCTGGCTAAATAGTTTCAAAATTTTATCCCAAGAATAGAAATACCCAATTTTTACATGTTTTTGCCTTTTAACCCTTTCACTGCTGAGCCAGTTCACCTATGTGCGCTGCGCTCATTCTGACCATTTTGTGCTAATTATTTTGAGATGACAGCCTAGGTCCTATTTAATGAAACCCCCCCCAGACAAATTTTTTTAAAAAAAACACATTTTTTTATTTTATTTAATTTTTTTTTTATTATTATTTTTTTTATTTATTTATTTTTAATTTATTTTTAAACCAAACCTGGTCATGTTTGGTATCATTGGAAAGGCCATGATCAGGCCTTTCAAATGATGTCAAATATGACCATCTAGCTGGTAGAGATCTAGCTCCTTAGATCCCCTTATCTCTACATGGCAGCTAGATGGTTAACTGGCCCACTGACATCCTCACACATATGGTGAGGTTGTCAGTGGGTGGGGGGGGCCTGGAGGCTAGGCTGACATCCAAGATGTCAGCCCCCCTCCAGGTTCGAGTCGCGTTTTGGCGCCGATTCGCGCTAAAACGCGATCCGGCGGCGAAACGGTTAATGACTCTCCCCTTTTCAGCGGTGCAAAAAGCATCTCCCTAGCTTCAATGGTTGGGGAGATAGAGGGCTCTGAAGGAGCCCCCCCTCCCCTCCATTGATTTGAATGGGGGCACCTGCTGATGACATCACCAGGCAGCGTGGCGACGTCATCAGCCTCGCCTGCCCATGTAAATCACATGGGCAGGCTTCCTCCCTGCCAGATCACCGAGGGATCCAGCGAGGGAGGTGAGTATCGGGCGGGAGGGGGATTTGGCGCCGCTGACGTGCCCTGTACGTCCGCGGGTCTAAGGGAGACATGTGGACAGGACGTACAGGGTACGTCAGGGGTCCTTAAGGGGTTAATAAACTGTCTGTAACTGAAGAACAGAGTGTGCGTTTCTTGATTGCAAACGTGCAACATATGCTATGTGTAATATATTTATAACAAATAATAACAAGTCTTGTTATTTTGTTGGGTAAAAATTCCCTTTTTCAATTCATTTCAAGATCCATGGAACTGACAATAATTAAGTCATTAAATATAAGTTTAAAAGTTAAAATTTTTGGTAGTGGGGCTTAGTTGCGTGGGTATATTTGAGGGAGTCTAGACCCCCCCCCACACCATTAATAACCATGGCTAGACCCCCCTCCACACACCATCTAGACCATAGCTAGATAGATCCAAGGGCTGAGACTGCAAAGCTGTGAGTAAAAGTCCAAGAGCTCCAATCTTTCCCAGCCAGCCCGTGTGATGCCTCCTGACAGGGTCCCACATTCCCATTTTCTACTATGCGCTTGCTCCACTGAGAAACAGCAGCACAGTATGACAGGCAGCAGTCTGTCACCTGCCCGTCACCCCTAACATGTTGCCTCCACATGCCTACACATCGCTGAGATAATGAGGAGAGGCTCCTCACATGATACAGAGCTCTAAAACAATTCCAAAGAGGTAGGAAAAGTTAAAAGAAGAGGGGTCAAACATACGTGATATATATGCTAAGGAAACATACACACATGAGAACTCGCACATAACGGGTTATTCAATAAGCGCCGAAGTTGCCACCGAATTGCACTGAACGGTGAATTTCAGCGTATGGTGCAATTTCGTGGCAGTTCGGCTATTCAAAAAGCTGTCAATTTGCCAAATGCTGGTGACTTGCCAGCGAAATATGGTGCAGTTCACTACAGATCGCTGCAATTTGGTGATCTTAGGCTAGGGTCAGACGAAAGCATTTTTCCCCACGAACGTGAAAAAGTGCATCCGAACGCATTGACGTATTTTTTCACGGAATGCGCAAAAACGGTCAGACGACGCGCATTTTCGGGCGTGATTTTGTACGGATCGTCAATAAAACTCTTTTTGCGTCTGGACGTTATGTTGGCTGGACATTAGCAGCGTCTGACATCTCCTAATCACGCAAACACGCCGCTATGCTGCAGCTGCGCACTCAGTACTTCAGTACTAGCGGTTCAGCGTTCTCAGAAAAAATACGTTCAAATTCCACTTGTGTTGCACGGCCGGACTTTTGTGCGACCGTACATCGTATATTGGCCGTCATTGCCTGTCATCTGCTGCTAGTGCGGCCGTAATTATGTGCGCCAGAACGCACGTTAAAAGTGCGCTGGTCTGACCCCAGCCTTAGGCGGCAGTGAAATTGTGCTATAGAGAAGTAATGGTTAATCTATTCAGAGAACGCCAAACAGCACCGAAATGTTGGTGAAATGTCCAGATTTTCAGTTCTACAGGTTTAAAGAGGTGTATCCCATAGGATTCAATAACAAAAATAACTGTTTTTATTATTCTTTTATTAAACCGTTTATTCTATCCAGTTTCAGCAAAAAGCCTTTTTAATTATTGATATTTTTAGACTTTTTAGGTATTTTTCTGGATTTTTTGGGCGAAATTTTTGATTCCCTATTTTTTGAATGCCTTTTTTTTTTGTCTGTAACAGACCGTTTTATTATTTTTTTTATATGATATTTTTATCATTTCCTTGCACTTTCATGCATTTCTATTGTTTTAAACACCTTTTAAAAAAAATAGCAGTTTTTTTTCCCCTAGTTCAGCGCCGGTTGGCAGCTTGATCAGCGCCATTCGGCAGATCGTCGGCAGTGGTCAGCAGTCAGTTCGGCAGAATTTGGCGGCTGTATGGCATTTTTCAGCAGCGTTCAGCGGTCAGTTCGGCAGCATTTGGTGCGGATTAGTGGCTTTTTTTGGCAGCTTCCGGCAGGCTGATTGGCAGCATTCAGCGGTCTTCGGTGGGTCCCGATTGGCGCACTGAATACACTGAATACTGAATTCACTGCAGGGTTGGCGAACTTGAATCGCCGAATCGCACTGAATTGCGCCGAATGAAAGTGCACCAAAATTTTTACAAATTTCGGTGCTCTTTGAATGACCCCTATAGTGTGGGGAAGAAACACAGAGAGGAACTTGTGTATACCTGTCATATAAACCAACTGGCCACTTTATTAGATACACCTTGCTAGTATCGGGTTGGACCACCTTTTGCCTTCAGAACTCCCTTAATTATTCATTGCATAAATTCAACAAGGTGTTGGAAACATTCCTCAGAGATTTTGGTCCATATTGACATGATGGCATCACGCAGGTGCTGTAGATTTGTCAACTGCACATCCATGATGAGAATCTCCCGCTCAATCACATCCCAAAGGTGCTCTATTGGATCGAGATCTGGTGACCGTGGAGGCCATTAGAGTACAGTGAACTCACTGTCATGTTCAAGAAACTAGTGTAGCGCTCACTCTCGGAGGAGCCGCTGAATTTAACCTCTGGTTAGTCTCACCGCACTAGGGAATAAATATACACCAGCACTGTTGTGGATTTTATAGATTATATACTTTACTGATCCCAATAAAGCGGCATATATAATGTGAATACGGTATATGAACGACAGGATTTCGTAACGCGAGAAAAACATGCGGCGGCAAAAGGAAAGTTTAACCCCTTCGTTTCTGGAGTGTAAGTCCCGCAAAAGTAATGTCCCAAAAAGGTGTGTGTGTGCGATTCAGGTACCCGGGTACTATATTCAACTGGCCAGTGAATGGATTGAGCAATTCTTCGACTAGTCACGTTGGGCCCTGTAGATTTAAACAATACTGCAGCGTGCTTTGTTTAAACTTGGACTGTGGCCTGGAAGGCCTCTCACCCATCCGCTGGACAATCTGTTCCGCTGTCCGATCAAGGATCTCTCTCCGCTTGGATTGTACTGGAACTCTGTGCCACCGGATCCGCTTCTCCTGCTTGTCCGATTTCGGTAATGAGAATTACGGCCTACCGCCTGCACTCCCAGTGCATCATCGCGGTCTCCTTACTCGGGGTCCAAACCGGAACATTGTGTCTGCGCAAAACCTCTCAGCGATGTGTGGATGGGTCTCTGCCAGCACTGTCTCTGATTCTCAGCACCCGCAAGGCAGCTCCTGCTCTCCGGCCTGGTCTCAATCTCTGGCAGTCTCACGTGCGTCTTCCACCTTTCGTCGCTCGGCTCACACTGGCTCTCCTTCGCACGAGGCTGCGGATGTCCTTCGCTCTCTCCCACCCACTTCCTGTCCCGCCGCAAAGCATGATGGAAAACGTAGTCCCGTTGTGTCCAGTATACTTTACATTGCGCTTGTCTCCCTCTGGTGGCCAAACCCGAGCAATACATCAACAGAGTTTTTAAACAGCGCTACACCTGTTTGAGATGATTTGAGCTTTGTGACATGGTGCATTATCCTGCTGGAAGTAGCCATCAGAAGATGGGTACACCGTAGTCATAAAGGGATGGAAATGGTCAGCAACAATACTCAGGTAGGCCGTGGCATTTAAACAATGCTCAATTGGTGCTAAGGGGCCCAAAATGTGCCAATAAAATATCACCACACTATTACACCACCACTACCAGCCTGAACCGTAGATACAAGGCAGGAGGGATCCATGCTTTCATGTTGTTTACGCCAAATTTCGGCCCTACCATCTGAATGTCGCAGCTGAAATCAAGATTTATCAGACGTAGGCAACATTTTTCCAGTCTTCTATTGTCCAGTTTTGGTGAGCCTGTGCGAATTGTATCCTCAGTTTCCTGTTCTTAGCTGACAGGAGTGACATCCGGTGTGGTCTGCTGCTGCTGTAACCCATCTGCTTCAAGGTTCAACCTGTTGTGTGTTCAGAGATTCCATTCTGTATACCTTGGTTGTAACGAGTGGTTATTTGAGTTACTGTTGCCTTTCTATCATCTCAAACCAGTCTGCCCATTCTCTGACATCAACAAGGCATTTTCATCCACACAACTGCTGCTCACTGGATATTTTCTCTTTTTCGGACTATTCTCTGTAAACCCTAGAGATGTTTGTGCATGAAAATCCCAGTAGATCAGAAGTTTTTGAAATACTCAGACCAGTCCGTCTGCCACCAACAACCTTGGCACGTTCAAAGTCTCTTAAATCCTCTTTCTTCCCCACTCTGATGCTTGGTTTGAACAGGAGGTGTGGTTGTGTGTGTGTTTTGGTGCTTTGACTTATTAACCCCTATCAGTGCTGGTAGTAATGTTGACCAGGGGGCAGCACCTTTCATGGATCTGATGCATCAGCAGGCATGGCTTCTGACAAGCAGGCATGGTTCCTGACACTTTGCCTCATTTGACAAAAAGTAATTAATCAAAGTAACAAAATATATTGCCAAAATGAATGAACAGTCCAACAAAAATCAAACGAATAAGGCTGCTGTCAGACGAGCGTAGTGTTCACGTCCGTGATTGCGCCTAAAAGTACGTCCGTGATAGCATGACAGGAAGCCCATCGGAGCCCGTTACACGAAGTACGTCCGCACTGAACTGCGGACGCACAACGGCCGCGGCCCACGGACGCAAGGCAGGCAAGAACATACATCCCCTAGAACGGCCGCATAAAGTGCGCTGCGTCCGCAACGTCCGCATAGCTTTGTGTGTGAGTGATGGAACGTGGTCAGACGGACTGCATTTATACGTCCAGCATTTTTCACGGACAAAATGGTTTTGCTTTCTAATTTATTTTCCCTCCTACATCCGTCAAAATATATACGTCAGTGAAAAAAACGGACTGTCTGGCCACTACTGCGTCTTCCGTACTAACGTCCGTCCGTGTGCAAGGACGTACAGTCCGTAGAAATCACGCTCGTCTGACCCTAGCCTTAGACGAATCAAAGCATTTATAATTTTCATGAAGCATTAAAATTACATCTTATTCTGGTTCAATACATGTAATGTATATAGTTGTGCATTTGAAGAGAATTCTGTAAGTAGAAACATTCCTGGTGTTATTAAATATTGCAATTTTAAACCAATCCTGGCATCATATATATATGGTAGATTAGATAGATAGATAGATAGATAGATAGATAGATAGATAGATAGATAGATAGATAGATAGATAGATAGATAGATAGATAGATAGATAGATAGAGACTTTGTTCTGATTTTGGTTGGGAACAAACAAGAATTTTGTAAATTTTCTCTAACATGTTCATGCACAGGCTGATCTGTCTATTTAAACCTGAAGATACATAATTTGACATAATTTGATATGTTGTGCTGTGGTTTTGTGGTAATTGTAAGAGTTGCTACATAACATCAGACAATTTCAGAAGAAGATGAGCAATGGCGGTTAGGACTTTTTGTCTACGCCTAACCTTTTATTCTCTCTGAGGATGTCTCCTAGACAGACTAATTTAAGAGTTCAGACACAGGGATTTATGAAGCTATTATGCGTACGTTGCATTAACTTCCTGTTACCAAAGTGAATGTTGCTCAATGTTTAGTGGCTTCTAAGAGTTAAGCAGAATCAAAGCAGATGTTTCCAATATTAACAAAGTTCTGGCTAAGAACCCATTAATCCAATGATTCCATATGATAGTTCCTTTCTATAAAGCACGAACAAGGCAGGAACATTGTATTTGTACATTTACAGCCTCCAAAATCCTATTTTCACAGTCTGGACCATATGGGGCCACATATCTGTCAGGTTTTAACTGTGACCCTCCTAAATCTGTCCACTCCCAAGGTCTCGACCAATGTTCATATATTTATTTTCTTCTTATTTGGCTTGTTGCAGGATGCATGGTGGGGTAAATTAGATTGTTTATGTGAAAGAATGTTTTGGGTATATGTTTCTTCATGACTATCCCCACCTTTTCTTATTTTGCCCTCACTGTGGTTTGTTGAAGCTCAGCTTGCGTCTCTGATGTATTGCCTGGTTACTGTACAATAATGTCTCCTATACTTTGTATGAGAGATGTAACTGTGCCCTTGGCACAGAGCCAATGCAAGGATTTCTGCAACCATAGGCCAGAATCATCTTGCTGCCCCCACTCCGCAATGTATCCACACCAGACATTAATGTGCCCCCAGTAAGGCCCGTGTCAGACGAACACAGTGATCCCGTCCGTGTTGCCGCACATTTTAACGTCCGTCGTGGCATAAAATTATGATCAATAGAGACCCACACACGAAGTACGTCCGCACAGAAGTGCGGATGCACAACACACGTAGCACCGGACGCAATTTAGGCACGAACGTCAAACCGCTAGGACGGACACACAGAGTGCGCCACGTCCGCGTAGCTTTGTGTGTGAGTGACGGAACGTAGTCAGGCGGACTGCATTTTTGACGTCCAGCATTTTTGACGGCCAAAATGGTTTTTCGGATCATGTATCAATTTGTTTCATTTTACATATTAATTTTATTTCCCATCTACAAAAGTCAAAAAAAGTCAGTCAAAAAAACAGACCATGTGGTGTCTACAGTATCATCAGTCAGAAAGTACGTCAGTTGTGCACGGACGCACAGTGTGCTCAGAATGCGTTCATCTGACATTAGCCTTAATGGAGAACAAGCTAGTCAAACCAACTCGTTCTTCATCGGTAATATACTACAATTCTTGTCATTTTTACAGAATATGTCCAGGACATGTTAACTCAAGCTTGGGCACCTGATGATGTTTTTGAAAATCGAGTTAAAGGGACACTCTAACAAAAAAATCACCCCCCCGTTTTTTAATCCTAACCTATCCCTATTCCCTTAATAAATAGTTATTTTTTGTTTTTTTTGTGTAACTGTAATACTTACCCTAAAATCCTCTTGTTTCCAGCGCTGTTTTTTTTTTTCATACTCACCTCCCTCCTCTTCCGCTCCCGTCCTTCTTCTATCCGACTTGCCTTCTGGTTTACGTGAGAAGCGCGCATGCGCGCCTCTCACGTAAACCAGCCAATCGGCAGGCTTCATCCCGGCTCCCTCTGAGGATTAGTGTTGCGTGCAAGAGGATGCGCGCAACACTAACCCTCAGAGGGAGCCGCCAGCTTCTGCGGTGAGTAGGAGACGTCATCGCGCTGAAAGCGCGATGACGTCTCCTACTCGGCAAAAGTCGGCAGAAGTGGGAAATATGATTCCCGCTCTGCTGACTGACAGCTGGGAGGGCGGAGTAAACTCTCTCAGCTGTTTTCAGCATTTTCTGCTGAACCGCTGAGCGGAAGGAGGGGGGACAGAGGGCGGCATACTCTGGGCATCATGACCACCTAAAATAGCTTAGGTGGTCATGTTGCTTAGAGTATCCCTTTAACTTGGTCATGGTAATGAAGAGGTCAAAGTCCTAGCACTTCAGATGGAAAAAAACACCCTGATGAACCGCAGAAATAATGTGAATGCAATCTTATTCTAATGATTATGTTTATCTCAGACACTTTCTATTTCCATACACACAGTGAAATTCAACAATATGTTACCCCTGTAGATACTCGAGTATAGCGCTAGATTTTGGTGACAAAAAATTACCTTAAAATTGGAGGGGTCGCGTTATATTCGAGACATCTGCATCGCGTGTAAAAAAAACTTGACTTGCTCAGGGATCCCAAGTCTCCCAGAAGTTCCAGTATTTTCCTGAATTGAATGTGGGCTCCCTGACGCCCGCATAAACTTCAGGAACTCCCAGATTCGAGAGAGGTGCTATCCATCACGGTCAGAGGGCACGCTCAGATTAAGCCATTCATTCAAGATTGGCTTAAAACCGAGAATGCACACTCGCTCCACAATGCGGTGGTTGAGCCTGCCTGCTGGAGGTGAGAAAACGACACCTTCCGGCGTACTGGCTATTGGTGAATGATTCACTGCGTTGGTCACCTTGCTCTGCCAGCCGTCTTATTGCAGTAAAGAAGACAGGTGGCCAGTGGGGTTTAATACTTAGTAACAACTACAATCATTCCAGAGCAGAGCACCCTGGCACGAGGGGTATCCTGACTGCTAAGAGAAGCTTGAAGAATTTTAATTGTTTACCGGTACAGTATACTTCTATAATTTTGCTCCTCGCGTTATATTCGAGTCTTGAGCATTCTCTCATTTCCACAATAATTCTCTATCCATCGCGTTATATTCGGGTCGCGGTATACTCGAGTATCTATGGTATACATAAATTTGTTATACAATATGTTATAGATAAATTTGTAAGTGGCAACAAATGCCCACATATTTCATTGATAAAATCTATACACCCCAGCTAACATGATAGTTTGGATCTTCCCAGTTTTCTTTACAACTGCCATGCAGTTCACCTGGCCCGAATTCAACAAAGGATTGGAGTAGGGTTGATTTTTACTGTCTGGTAAAACCTTACATCACATTGTCTTTGACTGTTCAAACATCATACACTTCATTTCCCACCACCCACTATCAATCATTCCATATCAATTTGGTAGGAACTAGGCAGAAAATTCTCCATGCTTTATATTTCATCTGAACTCGTTCCAAGAATACAACACAATTCCTTTCCACCAAACACCAACCTTCACTTTCTTTGATATTATTATTATCATCATAATCATTTATATACAGGTCTATTCAGAGAAAGGTGAACCTCAGGAGAATGACCGGAGAAGTGAAAATTCTAAGTCAAAATAACCAGACCCGAAAAATTTCTGCCATTTATCTCACTTTCCAAATCGGCTATTTGGTCTAGATTGTTATCTTCTCCTGCCAGTTCTCCTGGTTTTAACCTCTCTCTGAATAGATCCAATAGTGTAAGCAGTTTCCGCAGCTTCTTACAATAAGCAATGAGGAGTGTGACAAAATTCCCCTTAGGAACCAGAAACAAGAGGTGTAGAGAGTCCTGCTCAGAGATGTTTACAACAAAGAGGAGCACTTCCACTTTGCGATTGAAAAACAAAACATGGAACGGAACAGCAGCAGAAGATGACCTGGTTGAGAATACAACAAAAAATACAAATATGCACAAAAAGTGGTGTCGCACACTGTTACCTGTCTGGGAGGCTGCATAAACCAGGAGTATCCAGCCCACTTCAAGAGGCGCCATGACATGGCAGGTGGGCTTAACACTTCAATGGCCATTCAAGGAAACTAAAATCTCTGTTGCTTTGTTTAGCATTGAACGATATGGATAAGCGCAAATGACAACCTTTTTTTCTCGTTATGTTTTATGCATGAAGTAGGTTGGATACTCCTGATATACACAGCCGCCAGGTAGGGAACAGTGCATAAAACCGCTTTTTGTATATTTTGTTGTACTCCCAGCCAGGTAATTTTTTGCTGCTGTCTCTTTCCGTGTTTTCTTTTTCATTTCCAAAGTGGAAATGTCTTGGTTAGGGTATAAATATAAGCCCACTATTTTGTCTCTTAGCTGAGAAGCAGCAGGAGGACATGCAGTTGCAGGTAAGCAATTTTTGGTTACATTAGGTTAGGACCCACCTTGAAAGAGGTGATGTGACATGGCAAGTGGGCTTAACACTTCAATGGCCATTCAAGTAAACTAAAAACTCTGTTGTTTTGTTTACCATGGAGCCATAGGGATAAGAGCAATTGACCACCTTTTTTTTCTTGATATGTTTTACACAAAATAAAAAAAGTCTTTTGAAACATAAAAAAACAAAAATGTCGTTAAAAAAATACTAAAAATACGAAAAGGTCCTTTAACAAATAAAAAGTTTATTTGCAAATAATAAAAAGAATAATTTTCTTTAAATGTTTTTTAGAAAAGCTATCCCCTTTATTACATTGAAACCTATTGGATTCGCCTGTCTAAACCTGTCAAATTAAAACACTGAAAATCGTGTCACTTCGCTGAAATTTTGGTGCGGTTCAGCAGTCTGCGAATAGATGAATTGATAGTTTCAAATGGGATAATTTCGACGTCGCCAAACACCGCCGAATTGCACCTTATTTTGCTGTAAGTTTGCATGTATTTGGTGAATTGACTGCTTTGGGAATAGACTATTAGCCCTGAAATTGCACCAAATAGTGAAATTCACCATTCAGTGCAATTCGGTGGGAAATTCAGAGGTTAGTGAATAACCCCTATAGTTTCATTTTTCTTGGTGGCTCTCCAATTCTTTTTTCTCCCCCTTCCTTTTATCACATTGTGTTGCCATTGCTACTGTTGTCAGAGTTTAACCTGACATCTGTTTATCAGTATTATATTTAGTGTAAAATCTAGGCTTGTGCACCGATTTTTTTTTCGGTTCGATTCGATTTTTCGGATTTTCAAACTTTTCGATTCGGCTCGTTTCGACCGATTTCTGTTTCGATTCGGTTCGGCTCGACTCGTTTTTCGTGTACATTTTTTTTCGGAATATCGACCATTTTTCGTATTTTCGTATCACTTATCTCGTTTTTTGTATCGACTTTTCGTGATTTCGGAAATTTTCGTTTTTCCGAATTGTACATGTTTCCGGAATATCGACCATTTTTCGTATTTTCGTGTCACTTTGCTCGTTTTTTGTATCGACTTTTCGTGATTTCGGAAATTTTCGTTTTTTCGGAACGTCTTTTCTCCTCGTTTCAAAGCAATAAATTTCGATTTGACACATTTCAAGTCCATTCGAAAATTCCGAAAATATTTCGTTTCGGCTCAGAAAACTTTTCTGATCTGCCATTTTCGGATCTAAAAACTTTCGGAAAATCGGCCGCATCCGAAAACACGAATCGGGAAATTTCGTGGAAATTCCGAAATTCCGAAACCCGAAACGCACATCCCTAGTAAAATCTCCCCAGACATCTGAGTCCTCTAACAATCATGGTTTATCTTACTTTCTTTGGGCAGTGATTACAGATATACATGGCAACACACGTTCTATGACATCACATCTGCATTCTTCCATCATTGCTGCTTCCTTGTTCATTTTAAGTGCAAGTGCATTTTTATTATGTTATTATATCTCTACAACAGAATTGTGGTTGGCGGGCAGTTTTGTTAGAGAACCCCCCCACGTGCATACCATTGCACACTAGGGCAAATAAACGTAGATAATGACATCCTACAATGTCTCCTGTAAGTGTGTGGTGTTTTGATTTTAGAACATATTTAATCAAATGTTTTGTTTATGCGTTGGTTCTACACCAAGAACTATCCACAATAGGCATTAAGTGCTCAACAGCTTCCAGACTGAAATACCACATTACATCAGTATAAGAGTAAGAACAATACCTTATGACCTGCTATTATGCCGAGACAGGTGGATCCAGCATGTGTTCATTAGCAAATCTAATGAAAAGTTGGCCGAATCTACAAATGTACGTCATCATTGTAAAGGCTATGTTTTCATTGGTCACCGATTTGTGGAATAACATATTAAGATTCATCTAAAGATCAGTTTACCATCCATATCTACAACACTTTCATAACCAGAGGACATCTGGAACCTTTAAAATGGTAAATATAGCCAGATAAAATGTGAAATAGGATTATTAGGCAATACAATATGCCGGGAGAGGATATTTACGCATGACAAACTGTAAGTAATGCGCAACAAAATGTAATATCTAATGATAGAAAGTACTAAAATGCAACACAAACGAGACAAGAAATTCCCCAAGATCAGAAAGCACAAATGAAAGACTTTCAGGGCTATTCAGAAAGAGGTGAAAACCTTGAGAATGACTGGAGAATTGAAAATTCTAGGTCAAAATAGTCAAACCAGGAAAATTCTCCCATTTATCTAATTTTCCAAATTGGCTATTTGTCCTAGATTGTTCATTCTCCTGGCAATTCTCATGGTTTTCACCTCTCTCTGAATAGCCCTGTTTGTGATTGAAAGAAATGAGCAGGTAGGTCAAGGTAATCACCCCCATATCTACCACAATTGTACTGACACATAACAGGTTTTGGCATACCACTCTAAAAATAACCACTCTATAGGTTAATAAACTTAATACAATTACAGTATAGAGCGATGTGAGGAATATATTGTGCTTGCAGAAATGGATTGTGTGTTATAGTGTAAAACTGACGAACATGGTGTTACAGGTGAAAATAATAATAGTAATTTGTTTATGCAGGTACCATTAATCATCATCCTGTTTTATTTTATACTGAATATGAGTTCTGCTTTACCTGTAAGTATATTTTATTTTTGTATGTTACTATAATATGTATTCTACTTTTTTAAAATCAATTTATAGATTATATTATTATTTTTATATTATTGTAATTTAACTGTGTATATATAATGACAGAAATAAGTAAAGAGAAGAATATATAGTTGTGATCTGCAGGGTTATTCAGAGAAAGGTGAAACTTTGGAGAAGTTAAAATTCTAGGTCAAAATAGCTGATTTGGAAAGTGAGATAAATGGGAGAATTTTTCTGGTTTGGCTATTTTGACCTAGAATTTTCACTTCTCCAAAAGTTCTCCAGAGTTTTACTTTTTTCTGAATAATCCTGTGTAAAATGTGTATTGGGATATTTTTTTTTTTTTTTGAGAAAGTATTTTACCAGGAAGGATACATTGAGATTTCTCTCGTTTTCAAGTATGTCCTGGGTATATTATAAAATTACAGTTCATGGTTTGGTGTATGTAATTAAAATTTCACAATGGCACAACATGTGTACGAAAGACATTTTCCAAGATGCTCTGTCACTTGTAAGTCAGCTTTACTTGGTGATCCGGCTCCTCAAAAACGACGAAAACAATACTTTTAAATGAAAAAAGTAGTAGTAATTGTTTTGTTAGCCACAATAAACAGTTTGATTGCTTTTACAACTTACTGTTCTCTAAACTGAAATATATAAACTCATGTTGAGCTGTTTTAACTAACATTTTCTTGACGATCTTCTATTAAATACATTGTATAACTGTAAGTGGATTAATGCTTTTCAATTTTCATGTAGGCTGACAAGTGAAAATAAGATATGAAAATTTTAGCGTGCTCAACTGTGGTCCTTAAATTCAAGTTTTAATATTAATCCTTCTATAAAAATGCATTCAAACCCTTTCAGATGGGAAAAATATTTTGATTGCAGTAACTTAACAAAACCACAAGAGAGCACAAGAATAACTAGGCAGAATGAGTTTAGGAACATAGAAAATGTCGGCAGATAAGAACCTTTCGGCCCATCTAGTCTGCCCAATTACATGGATACTTTACCTGGATTTATCTTTTGTTTAGGATAGCATTATGCCTATCCCATGCCTGCTTAAATTCAATTACTGTTTTGGCCTCTACCACTTCTACTGGAAGGCTGTTCCATGTATCCACCACCCTCTCACTTAGGCTAGGGTCAGATGAGCGCATTTTGTACGGACTGTGCGTCTGTGCAGTACGGACGTACTTACTGACTGACAGCAAGGTAGTGGCCAAACAGTCCATTTTTTTCACTGACGTATTTTATGACTGATGTAGCAGGGAAAATAAATTAAAATGAAAAAACATTCTGTCCGTCAAAAATGCTGGACGTATAAATGCAGTCAGTCTGACCTTGTTTCATCACTCACACACAAAGCTATGCGGACGTTGCAGACGTGGCACACTCCGCACGTCCATTCCAGCAGTATTACGTTCTTGCCTAACCTGCGTCCGTTTGCAGCGTCCGTCATGCATCCGCACTTCTGTGCGGACGGACTTCGTGTGTGGGGCTCCATTGGTCAGAATGCTATGCTGCCACGGACGTACAATGTGCGGCAACACAGACGTGATAACTGCACTCGTCTGACCCCAGCCTAAAATAATGCTTCCTGATGTTACTTTTAAACCTTTGCCCCTCTAATCTAAGACTATGTCCTCTTGTTTTGCTACTTTGTTTCTTTTTAAATATACTCCCTTCCTCTACCTTGTGGATTCCCTTTACGTATTTAAATGTTTCTATCATATCTCCTCTGTCTCGTCTTTTTTCCAAGCTGTACATGTTAAGATCATTAAGCCTTTCCTGGTAACTTTTCTCCTTCAAGCCGTACACCATTTTAGTAGCCCTTCTCTGAACTCTCTCTAAGATGTCTATATCCTTCTGGAGATACGGTCTCCAGTACTGCACACAGTACTCCAAGTGAGGTCTCACCAGTGCTCTGTACAGTGGCATGAGCACTTACCTTTTCCTACTGCTAATACCTCTCCCTACACAACCAAGCATTCTTCTAGTATTTCCTAGCAGTTTATAAGGCGCTAATCTAAACAGAGCAACTTGCTGTTTCGGAGTTTCATTGTTTATTCATACTGTAGATGAAAAAGATGACACTGTTTTAGCCATAAAGAGTAACGCAGAATGTTTCTAATATGTTTTATTAAAAGTATAATAAATCAATTATGCAAGGCTAAAACCAAATCTCAAGTATACCTTAAAGATATTCCCTGTTATCGCTCATACATTCTACAGGAACATCTGGGGAAGATTAGAAATGAGTTAGATTAATGGGAGAATTTTTCTGGTTTGGCTATTTTACCTAGAATTTTCACTACTCCAGTCATTCTCCTGAGTTTCACCTTTCTTTGAATAGACCTCTATATGTTTGATTGTTGTAGTGGACGCAGACAAACAGATTATTCAGAGAGAGGTGAAAACCAGGAGAATGACTGGAGAGGTGAAAATTCTAGGTCAAAATAGCTGATTTGGAAAGTGAGATAAATGGGAGAATTTTTCTGGTTTGGCTATTTTGACCTAGAATTTTCATTTCTCCAGCCATTCTCCTGACTGTCACCTTTCTCTGAATAAACCTGATAGTTATCGCTATACAGCCATACTGGAGTTTTATGCTACCTGCATTTATTACATATATTCCACGTTAAATTCTATGTAAACATTGCATTGAGAATAGATGCAGCAGAGAATTATCCCAATTTTAAAAAGGATGTTCCAATTTGGAGATTTTCGAATTCGGCCGTTTTGTCTTTTAGGAAGCTTTTTTTATGATCAAACGAAAAATTTGGCGAGAACTCAAATTGGACTATTTTCAGAATCTATCAACTTGTCTTATATTCAGGGTTATTCAGAGAGAGTTGAAAACCAGGAGAATGACTGGAGAAGTGAAAATTCTAGGTCAAAATAGCCAAACAAGAAAAATCCTCCCATTGATCTCACTTTCCAAATTGGCTATTTGGTCTAGATTGTTCTCTTCTCCTGGTTTTCCCCTCTCTCTGAATAACCCTGATTGTATATATATATATTTATTTATTTATTTTTTGATAAAGGATTTCACCAGGAAGGATACATTGAGATTTCTCTCGTTTTCAAGTATGTCCTGGGTGGCGAGTATGTACCATTGGGTGTCTTGCCCAAGGACACTTACTGGAGAGAGGTGCTCTTGCTGGGATCGAACCCATGTCTCCACAGGCTCTCTATTAAAGTAGGGTTGTCAGATTGGCCATGTTTTCCTGGACATTCATGCTGATGGGTAGTGTATGGAAGATGCAGCCCTGCAGTTTGTAGTACTAATGTGCTTCAGGTAAGACTTTAAAGTGGAATCCCAGGTGACCTGGTTTCCCGGTTTAGAGTTCCATCCTGCAGCATATGAATCATACATACTGCAGGGCAGTACCTTCCCTGTGCTCTCCATCTCCATGAAAAAATAATACGTTATGTCCAGGAAAACACGGCCCATCTGGCAACCCTATATTCAAATGAAATGTTTTTTGGGAAGTATTGTATACTAGGTGACTTTTTACCCCGTATATAAAGTGCTTTAATCAAACTTTATAATATTTTTAGTATGTAGTGAACTGGTTGGTCACTGTATTCTTTTCAAGCTATATGACATTTGCACACAAGAAGTAAAAGATAAAATAAGCCGAACTAAATGCAGCAAAATAACCCCATTGTCATTAACATTAAAATGAACAGTAAAGAGTATATTTTTTGGAACATGTGATGAGATTTGTACATGTACAGTAATTATGTATTTCTGTCAGTATTATTGCAACTGGCTGAATAATTTCATAAGTAATGATATCAAACCAATGAACGGAATAACATAAGAGCATGTCTTAGAGAAAAACTATAATGATCATCATTACTATCGCTTAAAGAATGCAATTGCAATGACATCATTTTGTAAAACGTCGCTCAACCACTGTTTTTCAGCTGATCAATTTAATGCAATTATATAATTCATTCGGAGGTCTATATCCACAAACTCAGGTATGTGTTTTTCCTTTTGACTTTTATCTGTTTTTAAAGGAATTTTTTTTTTACCCATTTGTTTAACCCCTTCACTACCAGCAGCGTTGCAGACACAGCAGCCGGAGATCGTGTTAACACGATCAGGGGCTATGCCGTATGATTGCAAATTAAATATGTTTGCTGCAAATTAATTACATTTTCTTCCGTGCTCCATAATGTGCCCCCAAAGTTTTTTCACCCAGGGAATGATGCCCAAGGTGTTAAAACTGGATAAAATCAGCTAAGCAATGTCCTTATCTGATGTTCCTGAGCTGACAAGGCCTTGAACTGCAAATCTGACTGCAGTAACTCCTTTTGGCCAACAGATGGTGACATCTGCCTGTCAAATATGATATCACAGAAAGACATACACTATCAGGGTTATTCAAAGAGATCCGAATTGTGGCCGAAAGGTAACCGAACAGTGAAATTCAGCGTACAGTTATCTTTCTTGGCCATTCGGCTATTCAGAGAGCAGGCAGTTCACCAAATCCTGGGGAATTGTCTGCACATACGGTGCTTGTTTGGTGCCTGTTCACTGGCAGTGAATTCCCATAGAGAAACAATGCTTTGGCTATTCAGAGAACACAAAACAGCTGAGAAAGGTTCCCGAAATGCCCTGCTGTTCGGTGGTTTCATTCGGCAGGTTTATTCAGGAGAATACTATTGGCTTCAATGTTAAAAATATTCCCGTTTTAATTCAATATCTAATAAACCGTTGATTATAAAACTCTGCAGTAAAAAGTCTCTTATTTTTAGATTTGCTTTAGGATCTTTTAGGTGTTTTTCGGGATTTGTTAGCGAAACTTTTTTTTTTCCGGGTTTGTTTTTTTTAATCGTTTTTTCTTTTTTCTGTAACTGCCCTTTTTATTATCATTCATTGGATCTTATATGTAAATTCCAGACATTTTTGTTCTGTAGTTCCTTTGCAAATAGCGTTTCACTTTTCAAACATTCAAGCGTACTGGGATTTTTTTTTTTTATATTTGCTTTTGTTCACTCCAATCGTCTGCGGTGTTGGCTTTCTCCAGCATCTGCTCTGCGCTGTGAACGGCGGCTGCTCGGGTTTCTCCGGCGTGTTCGGCAGGGTTAATCAGGGCCGGATTAAGGGTATCATGGGCCTGGTGCTGAGGATTTCGGTGGGCCTATTTTTAGATACTTAGGCAACCATCGATCCGCGTTGCTTTGCTTATCTGAAAGGATATTTACACCTTTTTTAAAAATTTACTTATAGCACTACAACGGAACATGACTTAGGCTGACCGTCCACTGGGTCCATATTCTGACGTCCAACGTGGTCGTCAGACTACGGACAACCTAGGTCGTACGATGGCAGACTTCCTGGGTTGTCTACTGCAAGTGACTATGGACAACCCAGGGTCCCAGCCAAATGCTGCCGGACTGACAGCCGAACGCCACTGAAGCCCGCTGGACTGCAGACAAAAACAATAAATGGAACTACACTATTCTTGTATTTAAACCAATAAAAATGCATTAAAATGTGTTTAAATGATAAAAAAGGTCCCATAAATAATAAAAATATCTGCTGCAGAAAAAAAAAATCATTCATAGGAGTGAAAGTGACCGAATGTGATGTGAATGGGGGCTATGCGTCATAGAGATTGATGAATGTGTGTTGCTGGAGTGAACTAGGAGTGGATTTGTGGCTGGGCGACTGACGTAGGAGTGCGTTAACAGAAGGGGTTATTCACTAAGCCCCGAACTTGCCACCGAACTGCACCGAACGGTGAATTTCACCCTATGGTGCAATTTCGTGTCAGTTCGTCTATTTACTAAACTGTCAGTTCGCCAAATACTGGCTCATTGACAGCGAAATACGGTGCAATTCGTCAAAATTCAACAATCTTCAGTGGCAGTGAAATTGTCCTATAGAGAAGTTATGAATAATATATTCACAGATGAGCGTATCGGAGCTCCACAGCAATAAAACTCACAGTAATGTGCAGTGTATGAGCGTATCACAGAGCTCCACAGCAATAAAACTCACAGTAATGTGCAGTGTATGAGCGTATCACAGAGCTCCACAGCAATAAAACTCACAGTAATGTGTGCTGTATGTATAAGTAGTATCTCTCATTTCTGTGTACTCTTTCCCACCCGTCACACATCTTTGAGTCCTTTCCTCCGTCCGTCTCTCTCTCTGACTCCTCTGTGACTCATCTCTCATTCATCCCTCTATGTGACTCCTCTCACCCCTCTTTCTGTACTCCTCTCTCATCCCTCGCTCTCTCTGTACTCCTCTCTCATCCCTCGCTCTCTCTGTACTCCTCTCTCATCCTCGCTCTCTCTCTGTACTCCTCTCTCATCCCTCGCTCTCTCTGTACTCCTCTCATCCCTCGCTCTCTCTGTACTCCTCTCATCCCTCGCTCTATCTGTACTCCTCTCTCATCCCTCGCTCGCTCTGTACTCCTCTCATCCCTCGCTCTCTCTGTACTCCACTCATCCCTCACTCTCTTTGTACTCCACTCATCCCTCTCTCTGTACTCCTCTCATCCTTCGCTCTCTGTACTCCTCCCTAATCCCTTGCTCTCTGTACGCATCCCATCCCTCACTCTTTCTGTACTCCTCTCTCATCCCTCACTCTCTCTGTACGCCTCTCTCATCTCTCGCTCTGTACTCCTCAATCATACCTCGCTCTCTCTCTGTACGCCTCTCATCCCTCGCTCTTTTTGTACGCCTCTCTCATCCCTCTCTCTGTACTCCTCTCATCCCTCTCTGTACTCCTCTCATCCCTCTCTGTACTCCTCTCATCCCTCTCTCTTTGTACTCCTCTCATCCCTGTGACTCCTGTCTCTCTGTGACTCCTCTTCCATTCCCCCTCTTTCACCCCCCTTTCAATCCCCCTCTTTCATTCCACCCCTCTCTTTCATCCCCCTCTCTCCCATTCCTTCTCTCTTTCATTCCCCCTCTCTCATCCCCCTCTCTCATTCATCCCCTCTCATTCATCCCCCTCTCTCTCTTTCATCCCCTCTCTCTCTTTCATCCCCTCTCTCTCTTTCATCCCCCCTCTTTCATCCCCTCTCTTTCATCCCCTCTCTCTTTCATCCCCCCTCTTTCATCCCCTCTCTCTCTTTCATCCCCTCTCTCTTTCATCCCCCCTCATTCATCCCCTCTCTCATTCATCCCCCTCTCTCATTCATCCCCTCTCTCTCATTCACCCCCTCTTTCATCCCCCTCTCTCTCTTTCATCCCCCTCTCTCTCATCCCCCTCTCTCATCCCCTCTTTCATCCCCCCTCTCTTTCTTTCATCACCTCCTCTTTCTTTCTTCACCTCCTCTCTCTTTCTTTCATCACCTCCTCTCTCTTTCTTTCATCACCTCACCTCCTCTCTCTTTCTTTCATCACCTCCTCTCTCTTTCTTTCATCACCTCCTCTCTCTTTCATCACCTCCTCTCTCTTTCATCCCCCCTCTCTCTCTGTGTCTGTGATCCCTCTTCCTGTCTGTGTCTTTACAGTCCCCCCTGCATGCTGCCCCCCCCTCCTTCCGAATGAGTTCAGAGGGAGAGCTGCGGGGTGGGGATAAGGGGTGAAGGTAAATTACAAAAAAAAAGCTGCCCGGGTGAATCATCAGCTGGGGAAGCTTACCTTTCTCCCTGGCTGCTGCTCAGCTGCTCTCCTTACCAGTCGCCTTCCTTCCACATGGCTGGAAACAGGAAGAGGTGCTGGAGGATGGGGAGGAGCAGCCGTGTCTCACAGAGCAGCTGATGAGCGACACCTAGTGGCTGCTCTGCCCCAAAATACTCCTGCACATTTTACAACACGGTGGGGCCGCTTGAGAGGATCGGCTTCATCACGGTGTGTGTGTGCTGTGTGTGCGCGCGTGTGGCAGATCTGTCGGACGGCCGGTGGCTCCTCTATTCTTGGGGCAGCTGTGGGCCTATTTAATGGAAGGGGCCTGGAGCTGCCGCTCCATCCGCCCCTACGTTAATCCGGCCCTGGGGTTAATCCAGATGTTTTTTGCGTGTTTCGGTGAGCGTTCGCCAGGTTTTGAGGTGAGTGTTCGTCGGGTTTGCGGTGGCTTTTCTCTGCACTACGACGGCCCTGTGGTGCTTGCTGAATACACCGCAGGATCGCCGAATCACACCGAATTGAAGAGAACGAAAAGTTACCGAACGTGCGCCGACTTTTCGATTCTCTTTTAATAACCCTGCAAGTAGTTTTAAAAAATATTCCTAGCATTTCTTTGAAAAGAGGGCTGTGCAGTCTGTGGCATAGCGTGGGTTGTCAGTGTCTGGGGCAAGGCAAGAATTGCACCCACCCAACCTGTGGACAGGTTAGCATGCCCTGATTCACTTCCATCAGTAGAGTATTGAACCTCTTACCCCCAGAAGCACATGGATTGTATCTTAACAAAATACTGATATAATAAAAAACACACACATTTATTTAAATTCTCCTGCTTTTAACTTGTGCAAATTATTCAACAACAGTATTGAAATCTACATTGAAATCTCTCTCAATTGTCAGTTAGGGAATTAACCCCCAGCTGCCCAGGGATTTCCTTGGGACCCTTGTATCTCCCGATCGGTGACAGCTAGAGCCAGTGATACCGAATGATACCAAACATGACCAGATTAAGTGTAAAGTGAAATAAATGAAAAACAAATAAATAAATAAAAGTAAAAATGTGATATTTTTTTTTTAACTAGTGTACCCCATAGAATATATAACTGCTAAGGCTTGGATGAGAAAATGTGAAAAAAATAATTTTACACGCTGTAGATAATATAAATTTTAATGGAAATTCTCTTCTTTGTTATTTACATTTTTTGTTATAACATTCTGGTAGGACATGACGTTTATATATTATAATGATATATTATGAATCTGCCGGGAAAAACACGATCTATAATTTGTCTGGGTCGTACAATAAAACATGACTTCAAATCGTGTTTATACATGATGAGCACAAAACGGTAAAAAGTAGCTCAGCACACAGAGGTGAAATGGCTCAGCAATGTGAGGGGTAAATCAGAATTTTTGAGAAAAATAAACAGTACAGTGTAAGGGTGAAACAAACTAAAGAGAGTGACATCATATCTGAATAATGCAGTAAAAGGTATAGTATGTATAGGAGTTGAGTAGCAAATACATTGAAATATCTATGCAGGCAGTGTTATTTTGGTGGCATCACAGGTACCATGGGGTATTTTTTTGAGTTTGTGCCCCGACTTGGTTTATGGATGACCAACTCTGTGGAGCCTCCTACTCGGCAGGCTGCTCCTTCTCCCTCCATCGCAGCGAAGCATGGCACCGGCACGCTTTGTCACCATCACATGACTCATGTCAGCCACTGACTGTCAGTGTCAAGGAGGAGTCAAGACAGGACCTGATTTCTCTGTCCTGCGCCTTCCTTCCAGACTCGGCGGACCGTGCAACCGTGCAACGATGCAAGGGCCAGTCTCGGACACCAGTGTCCATGAGCGGACACCTTGCCGATCCCTGGGGAAACTAATAGGGGCACAAATATCTTTTTAAATTATGAGCCCCTAAGTAAATTGTGCCTGAGGCTGATGCCCCATGCCCCCCCACTCCACTGCATGCAGTCACCCCTTAAATGTAAGGAAAAATAGCAACTTTGCTTAAATATACTTATTCAGAGATCATTCCGAGAATAAAATAAATAATGTAAATTTGCACATTTTAAAATTTCATGCATTTATTTATTAGTTACAGAAAGATTGCTGGGATTAAACGTTCCAATCTCTAAATGATGTCCCTTACATACCACAATTTCAAATGGGCACTGCCTTAATAGCAAACATGCAGAAATGATCATTAACCCCTTCACTGCTGAGCCATTTCACCCCTGTGTGCAGAGCTCATTTTTGCCTGTTTTGCTCATCATGTTTAAACGCGATTTGAAGTCACGTTTTATTACACGACCCAAACATATTCTACAACCTTTTTTCTGCAGATTCATAATATATCATTATTATATGTATACGGCATGCCCTGCCTGAATATTAAAAAATAAAAACAAAAAAAATGCAACAAAATTAAAAGCTGTAGATAATTGAAAATTCGAAAGTGATTTTTTTCACATCATCCGAGCCTTTGCGGATATATATTCCATGGGGTATGCTTGTTAAAAAAATTAGAAATGGGAACTCGTTACGTGATTTTTAGCTAAAACCCACCCATAGAAAAAATCTCCCCCCCCCACCATAGGATTTCCTTAGGATATCCCCGGGCAGCTAGGGGTTTCCCACCTAACTGACGTCATCGCGTCAAATGCCGACAGATGACGAGGGGGGACCTGGAGATGAGAGCTGCCATCCAAGACAGCGGCCCCCACCGGAACTAGGCTGCGATCAGACTCTGCCCTTTCAAGCGATGCCCATCTTTACCTCGATCGGGAGGGAGAGGGATCCCAAAAGGACCACCCGTCCTTTCAGGCTTTGCCAGGCGGCCGTCTGAAAATGACATCGCGTTGGACAGGGTCTCAAAAGCAGCGTCTGACTTCAAGCAAGTCAGAACGCCGTGGGATCCCAGAGGACAGAGGCAAGTATCTGTAGGAGCTCCCGCTAAGCGGAAGGTGTTTGGGGAACGTCCTCAGCATACAGCAGGAGACTCCGAGGACGTTCCCCATACGTCTTCAGCAGTGAAGGGGTTAAGAGGAAGATAGTGAAATTAATTAGCTGTGAGAAAAGTCTTGGCTTACCTACTGAAGTACACTGCCAGTATTATAAAGTATTCTACATGTGTCTTTTGCCCAACTGTATACCATTTCTTTTTACCAGGTGAATCCCAAATTAATGACACCGACTCATCTTATGCAGAGTCATATAATGCAGTTGCAAATGCAACCCTACCAGGTGAGCTTATATTTTAGTGTATTTTGTGTTTTTGTTTCTCCGCATCAAATATCTCTCTGACATGTACGAGAAAATGAGTTCCACCAAGGGCTCTTTTCACTAAGTACCAAGAAGAAGGCACCAACAAGCACAACTCTGCTGTAATTGTCGAGTATGTCAGCATTGGCTCAGCTTATTCATACAACAAAAAAAGCACCCGGGCAACCAGATGCCTACCGGGATTTAAGTCCCTATACAGTAAATTTTATTAATGTCAAACACAGAAAAAAAAGTAAAACACATGCAATAGAACAATGATAGAACACAAGAGAAGATAAGCTAGGATATCATGTGCATATATAATGAAGAAGATATCTTACTGATAATTCATCTGAAGAGTAACAAAACATTTCATCTGGTGAGTATGCATCTATATCTAAGGTATTCAGTCAGATAGACACCAAGATATCAGCTAGGGGTGTGCGTTTCGGGTTTCGGAATTTCGGAATTTTCACGAAATTTCCCGATTCGTGTCTTCGGATTCGGTCGATTTTCCGAATCGGATCGGACCCGAAAACCGACAGATCCGAAAAGTTTTCCGAGCCGAGTTTTCGAATGGACTTGAAATGTGTCAAATCGAAATTTATTTTCCCTCTATTCATGATTTCGGTTCCATTCGTGATTTCGGTTCCATTTCGGTAATTCTGGACATCGCATATTTAACTATTATCGGTTATATCGCTGATTCTGTAAATTTTGTATTTGTAAATGCGTATCACTTGTTTCTTGTTTCCAATGATCCGATAATTCTGTCGATACGATAATATCGCACACAGGCGTGAAGGGAAGCCATGAAATGCCTCAGCAGCGAAACGGTTAATTTTTTTTTGTCTGTTTTAAATCATTTTATTTGTTGTTTTTTTTTTTTTTCGTTTCAGATCATTTTGATCAACTATTTTTCCGTTTTAAAACCTTTTGTTCTGGTTTTTATTTTTAAAGTCAGACCATTCAGGTCAGTTTAGCGTTTTTTAAATCGTTTTGTTCATTTTTTTTTGTTCCTTGGCTTTCATACCATTTTTTAATGTGATTAAATAAAGTTGTGAAATGTATATTCATAAGAAAAAAAGGATCTTTATTTAATAAAAAAAAAACACGATAGAATCGCCAGAATTATCGTATCGACAGAATGAATTATCGGATCCGAAAAACAAACCAAAAATTTATTATAAAATAATATATAATGTATAAAAAAAGTAAACCATAGTAGTTTACGTCAAAACGAATAGAGTTAGACACTTTGAAACGCGGAGAACAGACGTTCCGAAAAAAACGAAAATTTCCGAAATCACGAAAAGTCGATACAAAAAACGAGCAAAGTGACCCGAAAACACGAAAAATGGTCGATATTCCGAAAAAAAAAGTACACGAAAAACGAGCCGAACCGAAACAGAAATCGGTCGAAACAAGCCGAATCTAAAATTTTAAACATCCGAACAAGTCGAACCGAAAAAAAAATCGGTGCACAAGCCTAATATCAGCATATAAACAGAAAGACATGATTCCAACATCACCATCATTGAGGACTACCATATAAAGATTCCAAGAGGAGAAACTATGGCAGGGTGTCAATATGGTGCAGGCAGCCTCCTTGTGTGGTTATACCAGCTTACACAGAACCATTTAGAAACTTATAGTAATGCTTAGGAAGACTGCTGCAAATCAAATCTAAATAATCACCAGCTCTGTCTGAGAACCCACCTGTAGCACGTCCTGAATATCTATCAAGGATTACTGATACGGTGATGCTTCATGGCTCACCAAAATAAGATCTTTATCAAGACCTTGATAAAGCCTGCTAGACAGGTGAAACGCGTTGAGACGTTCTTTTTTAACAGTTGTCTAGGATAGGGTGTCTATGCATGTGTATTGCAGTTGTGCTTATTTTGGTGAGTCATGAAGCATCACCGTATCAGTAATCCTTGATAGGTATTCAGGAAGTGCTACAGGGGGGTTATCTGAGACAGAAGTGTCAGTGAAATGCTCAGATTTTCGGCGGTTAATTTCAACAGGTTTAAACAGACTAATCAGCAGTCTATGGTGTCTCCACGTTCAGAGCACTTCAGGGACCCTGCCGTGAATAGTGAATTCCCTGCAGGGTCGTCGAATTGGAATTGCCCAATGGCATTGACATACGCTGAACGAAAAAGCACCGAAAATTCCCTGAAATTTCGGCGCTTTTTGAATAACCCTTTTAATGTGGGAACTCACCAAAATTTCTCTCCTCCAGTTAGCAATTATCATCTCACACGTAACATAAACATACATGCAAATCTTATATATTTATATATGCGCATATATATGAATTCTTTCAAAAATATATCCGACACAATCATTATGCGATTTTAAAGGGAAACGTGATTACACACCTGAATACAAAATTTATAGTGCATGGGACAAATGGGAACTCCCATGTGTTCCCCCTCACCTTGATACTTTGCAAATAAATAAATAAATTAAAGGTATTTTAGCAGGAAGGATACATCTTTAATAGGGTACTCCAGGGCAAAAAATTTCCACTCGCCTGCTCGCATTTGGCGAGTGGAAATTAAGTGAGTGCGAGTGGCATGGCCGGTAACACCTGTTCCATTGAAAGAAATCATTGATAGGTCTCCAAGTCAGGAGGACCACCCACCTGGCGATGGGAGGCTTGGGTGCAGGGCTCATCTCCATTGGTGGGTCAGTGAAAGTGGCCGTCCACATGATCTCCCTCCGTGACCTCACACAAGGAGGCAGGAAGGGAGGGAAGCTCCTCTCCACCCCCTGCCAGTGACGCAGAGTAAGTAAACAGTGCCTGGTAGCAGCGCAGCCCGAGTGCTGGGAGACATATGGAATTCACATGCTCCCAGCAGCTGCTCTCAGCTTCCGGGTGGTCCATGTGATGCGCTGACCAGTCTGGAAGTGGCCGTGCATTACCAAGAGCCGAAGGAACTGGACAGATCTCACTGCCTGGGCCATGTGCTGCGAGGAGCTGTCTTATGTCAGATGCGCCTCAGTGATTCCTGAGTGTGAGAGACCCCTCCACCGTCCACGTGTCCTGACCAGAGCAGGCTAGCAGGGAAAGAATGAAGGAGAGGGACAAATTCATGATGGGGACAGGGGGGAAGAAAGGAGTTAGGGAATTTACAAACAAGCATCACATGGAACAGCAAAGGAAAACTCAAAGGACCAAACAAAAGCAGAGAGAAAGAGGGGGGAGGGCAAATTATGTAGCAATGAAAGGATACAGAGAGCATAGAGGGACACATAAAAAAGATGAGTAAAGTTCCTCAGACAGGAAAAGAGATGGTTAAAAATCATGGAAGAGCACACAAACCTAGGGTCTAGGACAGTGAGGCAAGCCTCAGCACACAAGGGGCCAGATCAGTGGTGTTTGCAGCCTGTAACATTAGGGCGTGCACCCACAGAAAATGTATTAATTGAAAAGTTGTGTATTTTGTGCAAAAATCTTCTAAACATTTGCCATTAAAAATAACAAAACTGGAATTAGAGATAGTTACTTTCATCTAAAATATCAATGTAAGAGGTGAAAAAAGGACCTATTCACCCAACATTTGGGGGTGCCTGGGTACACCATGCACACCTACAGGCCAAATCACAACCAGGATTCTAAGCAGCAATTGAGCTATACCTTGCATGCTCTGCTTAATTTAAACTTGTCCTAGTCCATTTTGGACATAGCGTCAGCTTACTGTGCACTAAAGTCTCCAATACTATGTTTTGGAGCCGCTAATCTTCCCAGAGCAGATTGAGAATAAGCTATTCCAACCAGCACATTCCCCATGCGCCGGGTTTAGAGCCTCTCTGCGTCACAACGTTTATCAGGTGAGACACTCCATAGAGGGCGCACACAGAATTGCCAGATGCAGACCGATGTAGATGGATCTTGGCGGCACACATGCTGTGGTGCTGGGTTTTCATTCCATCCGCACCTCCTCTGGGTCTGCAGGGAGATCAAACAGATCTCACCTGTCCGCTCAATGTCCCCCCATCTTTTGACAAGTGCCATATGCAGACAGTGTAGGATTATTTCTTTTTTTCATTGTGTGTGAATGTGGGGTTAGGTGGGGCAACTGGTGGCGAGTAACTCTTAAGGCTTGGCTAGTAGCTCAGGACTTGAAATTTTGAGCCCTGGGGTACACTATTCCCTCTGAGAAAAGAGTGGAGAAACTGCGTTCCCACAAGTTCCTGCTCAGCTTGAACCCGATTAATATTAAATAAATTTGTGATAAGATGTATCGGTTTGCAATTCTTCTGATGTATTGACTGAATGATTGATTATTCGAATTGTGTCAGACTCGGAAAAGGTATATTTATCAACGAGTAACAATGAGTATTTTGTGACAGATTCTTTCAAAATATCTAGTCTTTGGGGATCAACTCATGCAGCCAAGACTTCCCCAAACTCAGGTAAGAATATATAATTAAACAGACAGACGTAATTGAAGTGGAAGCCAGACTAATAATTTGCAAACTGTCATTTCACTTCTCCATAACACATGATTTGCAATGACTGTCATGGGATGATTGGATTTGCCTATTATGACGGAATGGGATGTTGTTCCGCCTGCGGGTGTGCTCTATCTGCGTGGCCCCGTCTCTTACCGCTGGCCCGACTACCGAGTGACGCGCACTCGGCGTCTCGTGCGGCCTGGCGTGACCCTGGGGAAGGGTTAGCGGGCGGTGGAGGGGACCCCTGCCTAGAACCAGCCCGACCACTGAGCCATACGGTACTCAGCGTCCCGAGCAGCTGGTTCACTGACCTTGTGGGTGTGGAGTGCGTCTGCGGGCGGCCGGCCGATTACGGAGATCGGATCTTTTCCAGGAATATTCGGATCGGATTGCGGAGGACTTTTCGGATCTTTAAGGGATGCGGCTTCGGATCTGGCGGGATCGGCAAAGTATTCGGATCTTACCGCGCTCTCTTCCGATACCGAAGCGCGGTACACGGCCGCGCCCTTCGGATCGGATCTCGGGCTGATCGCTCTGGGAACCGAACACCATCCGCTGCGCCTCTGTCCTGATGCGAGATGCCGGCACAGAGCGCTCGGTTCGGTTCGGATCTGAGTGGACACCGTACCCTGAGACTGCGGGGAATACTCGGACGATGAAGTACGGTAGGCTTGTGCACCGATTTTTTTTTCGGTTCGATTCGGTTTGATTTTTCGGATTTTTAAACTTTTCGATTCGGCCCGTTTCGACCGATTTCGGTTTCGATTCGATTCGGTTCGGCACGTTTTTCGGGTACATTTTTTTTTCGGAATTTCGACCATTTTTCGTATTTTCGTGTCACTGTGCTCGGTTTTTGTATCGACTTTTCGTAATTTCGGAAATTTCCGTTTTTCGGAATTGCACATTTTTCGGAATATCGACCATTTTTCGTATTTTTCGTGTCATTTTGCCCGTTTATTGTATCGACTTTTCGTTTTTTCGTAAAATTTTCGTTTTTCAGAAATTTTCGTTTTTCCAAAATTTTCGTTTTTCAGGAATTTTCGTTTTTACAAAATTTTCGTTTTTCAGAAAATTTTCGTTTTTCGGAAGATTTTCGTTTTTCGGAAAATCTGTTCTCCTCGTTTGACACATTTCAAGTCCATTCGAAAAATCCGAAAATTTTCGTTTCGGCTCGGAAAACATTTCGGATCTGAAATTTTCGGATCTAAAATTTTTCGGAAATTCAGCCGCATCCGAAAACACGAATCGGGAAATTTCGTGAAAATTCCGAAATCCCGAAACGCACATCCCTAAAGTACGGCGGAGAAATAAACACATCAGACGAGGCTGGATGCACTGCTAAATCTGGCTTTATTATTCACAGCTCAGGCATTTATCAACTTTACACGAATTACAATACAATGAGAATCCCTGCCCGCCCTCACAGGACCCATTGGCCGTTGCAGTTCGGGGAGTCGCCGATTCGGACCGGATGGTCCGAATCGGCCATTTTACGATTCGAACCGGATGGTTCGGATCGGCCATTTTCCGATTCGAATAATCTGATTGCAACCACGAGGCAATCGGAAAATGGCGGCGGGCAAGGCAGACAAAGGGAACACATTTCACAATCAACGGGGAACACTGTATTACACCACACATAACCACATCTAATAAAAAGTACTGCAAAACCCTGTGCGTGCCACCGCACCTAAGTGTTCAGGGCAAAATCAATGCCCGGGTGCACCGCCCCTGGCTGAGGGTGCTGGGCCATTCCGTGACACCTATCTTCTCATAGGATGCTTTGTGTTGTTTTTACTATCTTGCATTTTATTACATTGTATTTCTGTACCTACTATAACAATTCAATGTTCTTGAACCCATACTTGACATACTTGAAAACGAGAGAAATCTCAATGTATCCTTCCTGGTAAAATACTTTATAAATCATTAAATAAAACAAATACTAAAAAGAAAAAAACTAATGTCTTAGTTTAGGAATCCATTTTAGTGTTACCAGTGAATTTATTTCTTTATTGACCCAAAATGATTTACATTATGGTGCAACATTGTTTATAATCTCATTAAAAAGTTTAACTTATTCATTATAGTAGATAGAAACCAATTTAACAAAAAAGACTTACCATTTTTGTGCAAAGCCAATAAAAATTCTTTACTTGGAAAAAACGCCTGAGTACACAACACCAGTTGCAGCATTATTAAATCTGCTTAAAATATGTTTGCAATACACTATACACTGAAATAATAGCTTTTTCTGCACAATTCTGCAGGGACAATTTTATATTCACAAATCATTCATCAATATGTAGCGCTCACTCCCGGAGGAGTCGCTGAATTTAAACCTCGGGTCAGTCTCCCCGCACTAGGGAATAAATATACACCAGCACTGCTGTGGATTTTATAAGTTATATAGTTTACTGATCTCAAATAAACTGGCATATATAGAGCAGCACGGTATACATATATATTTACAGAAGTTCGTAATGCGAGAAACGCGCAGCGGAAAAGAAAAATGAATATTAACCCCTTTGTTTTTGGAATGTGAGTCCCGTACAGGTTGTGTCCCAAGAAGGTGTACGTGTATGCGTGTGTTGGTACCCGGGTACAAGATTCAACTGGCCAGTGAATGATTTCAATGTGTTTTCGACTAGTCACGTTGGGGCCCTGTAGGTTTAGACAAACTTGCAGCGTGCTTTATTATTTTACTGTGGCCGGGAAGGCCTCTCATCCATCTGCCAGATACTCTGTGCTCTGCTCGACCCAGTACGTCTCTCCGCTCGACTTGACTGGGACTCCGGATCCACTTGTCTTGCTTGTCCGTTTCTGTCACAAGATGCTCTGCTTACCGCCTGCACTCCCACTAGATCATCGCGGTCTCCTAACTCGGGGTCCTTCAGCAACTCTGTATCTTTGTTAATTTCCCAGCGGTGGATTACTAGGTCTCTGGCAAGTAATGTGAACCGATCTCCAGCTCCGCAAGGCCGCACCTGCGCTCCGGCCAGGTCGCGATCGTTGTCTGTCTCACGTGCGTCTTGCTCTCTTCACTCCTCGGTGCGCTCTAGGTTTCCTCCGCGCGAGGCTGCGGATGTAAGTCCTTTTCTCCACACCCACTTCCTGTTCCCCACACAAAGAATGCTGGAAAACGTAGTCCCATTGTCCAGTGTCTCTTACATTGCGCTTGTCTCCTTCTGGTGGCCAAAAATAAGTACTACAGCAACAGTGTTTTAAACCAGCGCTACAAATATAATACTTTACACTCCAGAAATATTTATGTGGGCGTTAACCCCAATTGACAAAGCCCTCCACATTCCGAGGTCGCAAACTGTTACCTGTGGCTCAATCTCAAACGCCTACATAACGATCTCCTTCTAATGTTTAGGCCCGGGGTCAGACGAGTGCACTAGGTGTGGCCATACTGACGTGCCTCCCGCATCCGTCGCAGCATTGTGACCCTTTGACGGGGCTGATCACACGCTGTAGCATGCAAACAAATTGCGCGGGCTACAAGTGTCTGTGCAGAAAGGCTCCCAGTCAAAATGCTAGACACATGTTGACGGGGCTGCAAAGCGTGATCCTGCATTGGGGATCGAGCCTTGCAGCGCTGAGCACATGAACTGCGCTCAGTGAGGTGGCCAGACGGGCGTCAGAGTGGAAGGACGTCCACTCTCACGGACGTTCCTTCTGCTCTGAAAGACTCTCGTCTGACCCGGCCTTATCTCTGCCATTTCTTCTTCCTGATACTTATATTCCATTAATATGATCCAATCTCCCAGCCTCTTTTTTACACCATACTATTGAATCTTTTCCTGTCTCCCCTATACCTCCTATTGTCCCCTTACCAATAGCTCCTTTGCGTCTCCTTCCCAAACCTCTTCACCTTTCTAATGTTTCCCCCTCAACCATTATGATCTTTTTACAGTTAGGGAGTTATCCACTAACTGCCCTCAGAGAGGGAAATTCAAACAATGGCAGGCAAAGTTTCATTGATGAATTTTGCTTTCTGTTATGTGAATTTCCCTCTCTCCGGATCACCAAACTTTATCATGGTAGCAGCAACTTTGGTGTTTTGATAAATTGGTGTATAAGTATAAAATATGTATGGGCAACCTGACCTAAGAACAGATACTACCTTTCACATACTACAATGTGTTACAGGTTTCTCCAATGTATTCTCCTATCTTGGGAAACCTACTAGCATTTCCCCTTGGAGCTCCAAACACACAGGTAAGAAGCTATCGATTGACTGCTCTTTGTCAAAAACAACCAATTCTGCGTGTACTGACTAAATAAACACTTCCAAATGAGTGCTTTTTATCTCACAAATAGGCTTTACAGATATTTATTCAGTAAAATTTGTTTTACGCTAGTTGTGTGTAAAATCTATACAAATTAACATTAAAAAGGTTTTAAAATGAAGTAGGTTGAAGGACAATGCTGGAATCAACGTTCATTAAAACAAAAATGTGATTGTTTGACACTGACCCGAAAAAGCGCCCTGGCCCTCCTAACGACCTACTGCATCCCCCCCTTCTTTTTTCTTTTCTTTCTTCTCTGTTTTGTTTTGTCTTGATCTGTCCTGTTTGTCTGTGTGTGTATTGCTTCTTGTTTTTGTACCATGGTGCTTTGCCCATTTTTCCGTGTTCTATGATGTTCCTGTCCTGCTGGACTGGTGTTTCTCTGCTGGCCCCTTTCTCTCGTGGGACACATCGAGACACACAAGTGTGTTTTTAGCGATGGGACCTCCACCTATCGTATTGTTGGTCTTCCTCTATACGGACTTATGCAATTATGCTCATTTTTGGTATACATGGTCACTCGATTTTTTTGCACGTACCTTGTAATTTATATGTTTTATGCTGTCTCCCCGAATATTATTTTCTTTCTTTTATGTACCCCTGTTTCTTTGTAATAAACAACATTTTATTATAAAATAAATTGAGATTGTCAAAGGCAAGGTCTTATACTGCAAAGAAATAACCAGAAAATACTTGTCAAACACTATTAAAATATTACTAATGATATGCAATCTTTCTATTTAAGATGCTACCTGTCATGGTTGCACGAATGGGGCAGCAGGTAAATAATATATTATGCCTTAATTTTATGTAATGATAGTGCACTTTTGACACTGAACAAAGGAAACAAACAAGAACACTGTAAATTTATTATAATGTTTATTACAAACAAATAAAATAATGCAATGATAATAACATTCAGACAGTGTTCTTTTGGGTGTTACTATACAAGATTAAAATAAAGGCTTGATGATATTCAGCTTCTTGTGTGTGCCATCTGCATAGTAACATAGAAGGAAGGAGCCATATCTTCTCTCTTACTATGCTGAGCAATGAAGGCTGGAGGGCGGAATTCAAGTTGCGCTGATATAATAGAAGAAACATGGCAGGATAAAAGCAAGCAGTAGCTGCAGCCATTTAGCTCTAAACATATAAATACAAGCTTTTTAAAAGATTTAACAAGAATCGTGAGGTTAAGAAGTAGGTAGAAAATGTATAGTCACTTTACCAGAAGACCAGCAACAAGGATCTGTACATTTAAATTGTTCCGGTGCTTCCAGCCGCTGAGATACATTATTCACCAGGATGGCATGTAATCCTGGATTCTTTTTTAGAATTCCAACAGGGTTATTCAAAGAGAACCGAAAAGTCACCATACGTTTGACTTTTCTTTCGGGACGATTCGGCGATCCTATTTTGGCGAACCTGCGGTGTATTCAGCAAGCACCACAAGGTCCCCGAAGTGCATGGAAAGTCCGCCGCAAACCTGCCGAACGGTCACCGCTTAACCCCCCCGAACACACACTAAAACCCGCAAAACAGCTGGATTAACCCTGCCGAACACGCCGGAGGAACCTGAGAAGCCGTCGATCAGAGCGCAGAGCAGCCGTCGGAAAAAGCCAACACTGCAGACGAATGGAGTGAAAAAATAAAAAAAACGTACGCTTGGATGTTTGAAAAGTGAAACGCTGTTTGCAAAGAAACTACAGAACGAAAATGTCTGGAATTTACATATAAGATCCAATGAATGATAATAAAAAGGGCTGTTACAGGAAAAATGAAAAATGATTTTAAAAAAACGGAAAACAAATTTGCAAAAAAATCCCGAAAAATGCTTAAAAAATCCGAAAAAATCTTTAAATAAAGAGACTTTTTACTGCAGAATATTATAATAAACGGTTTATTAGATATTGGATTAAAACGGGAATATTTTTAACATTGACGACTATGGGATTCGCCTGAAATAAATCTGCCGAATGAAACCACAGAACAGCAGGGCTCTTCGGCAACTTTTCACTGCTGTTCGGTGTTCTCTGAATAGACGAAGCATTGCTTCTCTATGGGGGAATTCACTGCCCTCGAACAGGCACCGTATGTGCAGGCAATTTGCCAACATTTGGCGAACTGCCTCCTCTCTGAATAGCCGAATGGCCAGGAAAGGTAACCGTATGCTGAATTTTAGTGTTCAGTTACCTTTTCGGCCACAATTCGGATCTCTTTGAATAACCCTGCAGGTGTTTATTGTAACTACATAGGGATTGACATTTCAGTCCCATAGTGGCGTGTTCAAGATTCAGTGCAACAGAGTAACAACGATTATATAGAGTGAGGTTAGGAACGCGGTTGAGCGTCCTTGTGTCTCAACTGAATGTCACGGTGCATACCCATGCAACATGGGGTAAACATAGTGTAAACTTCAAATAAAAATTACAGAACATAAAATAACAGAATAGAAATCAGTCATATGAAAAATACACAAATGTGTTTCAGAAGTGTCCGGATACCACAGAAAATTATATTCATTTGTACACACGACTGACTCATAGCAAGTCTATACCATGGTGTCAGACATAGATTTTTCACTGCATCTTGAGAAACGTCCACTGAGCGGACTGAAGCGTCGATCCATATGTAGTTACAATAAACACTCCTGGAGTGCGTGCCTTCCTGGTGAATAGAATATGTACGGGGTACAAATGAACAGTACAAGTATATGTGGTTAATGTTATTATGCCATTTGCAAGAATACAGTTAGAGCAGAATAGATAAGAATTATGTGATGGCTACCTAATGTTGTGAAAAAGAACAAGGCAACTTAAATATTTTGCTGAACTAAGAGATGGAGGGCCCTATTATGCTCTTAGCGTTAAAACGCGGGCGCAAGGGAGGAAAAACTGCGCCCGCGTTTTAAACACTGGATTACAATGCAGGCACAAAAAATGCTGCGTGCATTGTTATCGAGCGTAAAATTCTGGATGCTCACGGCAGCGCTAAGCACAGCCGCGAGCATCCACTCGTTGGAGTCCATAGGACTCCATTGACTTCCTCCCTGCCGGTCACGTGACCAGCCAGATCTCGCCTCGCGAGATCCAGCCGGTTGGCGTAGGGATACGCAGGAGAGACTGGGGGGACTTTTTCCCCCAGTCTTTCCCTGCTCCCGCCAGCCGGAGGAGGCGAGCAGAGCCACGGTCCTCGCCACGGGACAGAGGGTGAGTATCTGTTCTGTTTTTTTATTTTTTTGGCTGGTGTTAACGGATTCTGCAGAAGCGGAATCTGTTAACACCAAGTCCTGGCTCTGGTTAACTTTTCGTTGACCAGAGACAGGCGTTAATCAGCGCTGGGACTTTGTAATCCAGCGCTGATTAACACTTTGCGCTCCCCATGTTAAACATAAGGAGCACAAAGTACAGTAACCTCTTGCAGCGCAGCGCAAGGTACCAAACGCGAACGGGTTTTTTAAACCACTTGCGTTTGGATTGTAATATGCGGTAAATACCGCAGCAAACGTTAATGCTCATGCAAGTGAGCATTAACGTTTGCGTTAGGAATGTAATAGTGCCCGGAATATTTAACTATAGTGACTGGAATTGAGAAGACAATTTTTTTTTTGTCTTGCAATGCTGAGATCAGTACTACATTTTACTTTTATTTTATCAAGTAAACATTAATGTGTTTATTGAGAAAATCAATTGTGATACTTTGTGCCTCCTGTAAAGGGGAAATGGTGGTGGGATTTAGGAGCTGGCCTGCTCTGGCCACAATAAAGTAAAAGTGGCACCAACAGCCTCTATCTCTGATTATCTACTTTAAATTTTACCTGCCCACTTTGGCCTCCCTGGTCTGACGCATGTGAGGCGGGTAACATAAACAGATAGGTGTATATGTATCTATTTTAGAAAGAGCAATATTAAGTGCAGGCGCATGATAATCAAATCCTGATAAATAGGAGGAACAGTGTACAGCATAACCTCTTAAAATATTTTAGAGAACAAATAAAACTCCAATAAAGATACCGCCTCAATGGACAATAACGACACAAAAGAAATTGAAAACATTTGTGTCCTAAAAACTTGCAGTACAAGAGGGGTGGGGTCACTCCTATTCCCCAAATGGGGTGGCTGCAACCACCAGATGTATCCAGCTCAGCAACATGTATAAAACATAAGAAAAAATATGTCCTCTGCGCTTATTCCCATCATACCATGTGAAACAAAAGACAATTAGAGGCTTTGGTTTCTATTAATGGCCATTAAGAGTGTAAGCTCACCTGCCAACGTCAAGGCACCTCTAGTGAGGGTGAGTCCTATCCAAAAATGAAGCCACAGGCTGCTGTATAGCGAATCATCACTCCTCACGCTGCTTTTCAGTCATGAGGTATACTGGTGGGCGTTTATTTATGCCCTCCCAAAAACAAATCCACCTTGGGATCAAAAAACAAAGACACGGAGCGGAACATGCTGCAATCATGACCTGGCTGGACGTACAATAAATACATAGTACTCCACTCATCAACTGTGGAGCCTTCAAATATTCAGGCTCATCCGATGCGCATGTCGTACTTTTCTCTGGTAAGTGCCCAAACTCCCAGGATCTCCAATCATTGAGTGGATATGGTATTAGATCCCCGGTAAACAGGAAAGAAAGTGGATGTGGCTAATAAAAGTTTAAATCAAAAAGTTATATTTATTAATCAATACAAAATAAAAAAAACTGACATTGATACTGAGACACGAAAGCAGAAATAGGTTTGGATTGTAAAATTGTATTATAGTTATTTTATTATTTATAGTTTAAAATCATTAGCACAGATGAACTATATTCACAACTGTTTTATTGACTAATTTTGCTACATGTAAATTGTAGGGTTTGCTTTCTGGATCGGACTCGGAGGAAGGTGTAAGTAGATGAATTTCATTCGAGTTTGCTTTTAATTGTACTAGTTATAGTCATGTCCGTGTAAAACAGATAGGAAATTTATCCCCACAAATAAGTCTGAATCAATAATAAAACAATGTATATTAAAAACAATATAAATGTATTCCATTTTTATTCCATATTAGATCATAATATTGGATCAAGTGAATGCATACATACATTACTAGAACAAACTACTGAAAATACTTAATTTGCACCATATGAAGAGTAAATAATAGTATAATAATATAATCTAGATTTTTTGCCTAGTAAAATCTTTGGTTATTGGTTTTCAATTCAAAATTTTATGTAAAACGGGATTATTTTAACTAAATTAATGAGGATAAGGAGACAATCCGGTGTCTTGTAGAGCACTTCATTGCGTAAACTCATAGAAAATACATTATAATGGTAAATACATACTTAGCAATCTGTTCCACTTCCCTCAGATCCTTTCTGGAGTCCTCATGGTGCCTGTTGACCAAGCGAACGTGATTAATGTACATCACTCTGGAGTGAGAATCATTGGACAAGACAGTGCTGTGTTCATGGGGCAGCAAGACCTAAATCCTGTTGGTCAAAAGCATACAAATGAATCACCGCCAACCAATCATTTTCCATCTGGAAATGATGTTCCAGTGCTTATACCACGGGAAGGTGGACGAGATGACTCACCAGGTGCCAGTATCATGAAGCCAAGTGATGGAAGCCTTTTATCAACTCACATTCCCCCTGTAGGCCTTAGGCTAACCTCTGCCAATCCCACAATGAAACCAGAACTAGAAAGAAGCAACATAGTGGAGCATGATGTTACTACGGATACAGAAAACTGGGTATTCTGTGATTCATATCTGCCTGATAGCCATTTACAAGACATGATTAGAGGCGATGGATACCTTCCAGCTCAGGCACCAAAGTACTATTTTATTGACAATGAACAAGACAATCAAACTGAAAAATAACTGTTTTATAAAAGAAAACCAATGCAGAATTAGGAAATTGCACAGGAATGCAAATTTGTATCACCATTATGTATTTTAATTAAGCGTTCTATGACAAGTAGACATTGCACTATATAGCACAATCATAATTATTAGCTATAGCTCTTTCATGATTGTTGTATAATTTAAATAACTTTTGATTTTAGCATGTTGATTGAAGATAATATTAAATCTATATTTACAGATGTATTTACCTTCATGTGAAAGAGTAAAAATGCCCATGTTAGTCTACAAAGTAAATTCAACTGTTTGACTGTGAGATCTATACATTAATGTGGATGATCTTTGTTTTATTCTTGTCTTACTAACAGACTACAATAAATTTCCATATATGGTCATTAATCAAGATTTTATTTATTTATAATTCTTTGTTTCTGCTCATACCACAAGTAGCAGACTGATGAAAAGAACAGGAATTCACATCAAAATATAATATACAGCTGCATGCACAGAAGAATAAAACACTACCACTAACATAAGCTGTAACTAGATTACTTGCCCATTACAAAAAACCCACACATTATAAAACACACACTGCTGTTTTTTTTTCATTTGTTTGAATTAAAATCATATAAAAAGAAAAAAACTAACAGGGTTATTCAAAGAGAGCCGATCTGGCGCCGAAATGTAACTGGACACTGAAGTTCAGCGTATGGTTACATTTCCTGGCCATTTGGCTATTCTGAGAGCAGCAGGGGCGGATGCAGACACAGGTTTTGGGGGGGGCACTCTACCAGTTTTGGCTAAGAGCTGGTGTTGGGTTCTCAATAACAGGCAGAGATGTGCCTAATCGCAAGCTGTGCTCATTACACTCACTCTCCCCCACAACTCATATGGATATATTGCCCCAGCTCACTAAATGGATATATTGCCCCAGCTCATATGGATATATTGCCCCAAGCTCATATGGATATATTGCCCCCAGCTCATATGGATATATTGCCCCAAGCTCACACATGGATATATTGCCCCAAGCTCACACATGGATATATTGCCCCCAAGCTCATATGGATATATAGTGCCCCCAGCTCATATGGATATATTGCCCCCAAGCTCATATGGATATATAGTGCCCCAGCCCACATGGATATATAGTGCCCCCAGCTCATAGGGATATATTGCCCCAGCTCATATGGATATATTGCCCCCAGCTCATATGGATATATTGCCCCAGGCTCACACATGGATATTTTGCCCCAGCTCATATGGATATATTGCCCCAAGCTCATATGGATATATAGTGCCACAGCTCACATGGATATATAGTGCCCCCAGCTCTTAGAGCTATATTTTCCCAGCTCATATGGATATATTGCCCCAGCTCACATGGATATATTGCCCCAGCTCATATGGATATATTGACCTAGCTCATATGGATATATTGCCCCTAGCTCATATGGATATAATGCCCCCAGCTCATCTGGATATAATGCCCCCAGCTCACATGGATGTATAGTGCTCCAGCTCATATGGATATATATTGGCCCCAGCTCATATGGACATATTGCCCCCAGCTCACATGGCCCAGTGGTGTCCTCTGCCAGCCAGGGCACGAGCGGCCACCGGCATGAAGCTCTGCAACTCGCCCGGGAACCACACACAAACCTCGATCTCACGAGATCCCAGAAGTTCATGTGAACTCCGTGATCGCGGCTGGCTGTGCTGGTCAGGTGGATCCCAGGCGAGCAGCCGAGCTTAGTGCTGCCGGCTGCTCGTAGGAAGTAAAGCACTCGGCGGGCCGACAGAGCAATATTTTCTCGGGGGGGGGGGGATTGCCCTTTTCCCCCCCGTATCTGCCCCTGGAGAGCAGGCAGTTCGCCAAATGTTGGCGATTTGCCTGCACATACGGTGCCTGTTCGAGGGCAGTGAAATCCTCCATAGAGAAGCAATGCTTCATCTATTCAAAGAACACCGAATAACAGTGAAAAGTTGCCGAAGTGGCCTGCTGTTCGGTGGTTTCATTCGACCGGTTTATTCAGGAAAATCTCATGGGCTTCAATGTTAAAAATATTCCAGTTTCAATTCAATATCTATTAAACCGATTATTATTTTTTTCTGCAGTAAAAAGTCTCTTTATTTTTAGGGATGTGCGTTTCGGGTTTCGGAATTTCGGAATTTTCACGAAATTTCCCGATTCGTGTTTTCAGATGCGGCCGATTTTCCGAAAATTTTTAGATCCGAAAATGGCAGATCCGAAAAGTTTTCCGAGCCGAAACGAAATATTTTCGGAATTTTCGAATGGACTTGAAATGTGTCAAATCGAAATTTATTGCTTTGAAACGAGGAGAACAGACGTTCCGAAATAACGAAAATTTCAGAAAATACGAAAAGTCGATACAAAAAACGAGCTAAGTGACACGAAAATACGAAAAATGGTCGATATTCCGAAACCATTTACAATTCCGAAAAACGAAAATTTCCGAAATCACGAAAGTCGATACAAAAAACGAGCTAAGTGACACGAAAATACGAAAAATGGTCGATATTCCGAAACCATTTACAATTCCGAAAAACGAAAATTTCCGAAATCACGAAAAGTCGATACAAAAAACGAGCTAAGTGACACGAAAATACGAAAAATGGTCAATATTCCGAAAAAAAAATGTACATGAAAAACGAGTCTAGCCGAACCGAATCGAAACAGAAATCGGTCGAAACGAGCCGAATCGAAAAGTTTAAAAATCCGAAAAATCGAATCGAACCGAAAAAAAAATCGGTGCACAAGCCTATTTATTTTTAGATTTTGTTGGATATTTTAGGCATTTTTTGTGATTTTTTTGTCACAGTTTTTTTCGGGTTTTTTTTAAATCGTTTTTCCCTTTTTCTGTAACAGACCTTTTTATTATCATTCATTGGATCTTATATGTAAATTCCAGACATTTTCGTTCAGTAGTTTTTTTGCAAACAGCGTTTCAAACTTCAAACTTTCAAGCAAACAGTTTTTTTTATTTTTACCACTTTCGTCTGCCTGTCGGCTTTTTCCGGCGGCTGCTCTGTGCTGTGATTGCAGACTGCTCTGATTTTTCTGCCATGTTCAGCTTGGTTTCTGCGGGTTTCGGTGAGTATTCGGTGAGTGTTCGGCAAGTGTTCTGTGGGTTTGCGGCGACTATTCCCTGCACCATGGGGGCCCTGCGGTGCTTGCTGAATACATTACAGGGTCGCGAACTAGGAATCGCCCCGAAGTGCGGGGAACGAAAAGTCACCGAACGTGCGGTGACTTTTTGGATCTGTTTGAATAACCCTGTAGAGTTAGGCTTTTATCTCCTGCTTTCATTTTGCAGATTATTTCCATATTGCAAAAGTTATGGCAAAAATCATAACCATAATCATAATCATATGATCTAGAATTTTTCATTCTCCAGCCATTCTCCAGTCATTCTCCTGCTTTTCACGCTTTCTGAATAACCCTGTGTGTTTTTCAAATTGTTGTGACTTAGATGAAGATCAAAACACATTTTATGACCAATTCATGCAAAACTCAACGTAATCCTAAAGGGTTCACATACTTTTTTCTTGCCACTGTTGCCGATTTGGAAAGTGAGATAAATGGGATAAATATACATACATTACACAAAATGCAAGTCAAGATGGCAGGGGATGGTTTGAGGAAATAATAAAAGCTTATCCTCCTTGCATCAAAACAAAATGAACATTATCAGGTCTATTCAAAGAATGGTGAAACTCAGGAGAATGACTGGAGAAGTGAAAATTCTAGGTCAAAATAGCCAAACCAGAAAAATTGTCCCATTTTCCAAATCGGCTATTTGGTCTAGATTGTTCTTTTCTCCTGCCAGTTCTGGTTTTCATCTTTCTCTGAATAGCCCTGTAGATCTCAAATAGGCATAGAATAAATAAAGTATTGCAGGCATCATGTCAACCTATTTTCTCAAGTCCTCCTTGCCTGTGGCATCTAATGGGGGAGTGGTGTCAGGCGTGGATTCTGCCGGTCATGGAATCAACCTGCCCTCATGGAACCTTGGCGGGGCTGTAGGGCCATGGAAGAGCTCTGTCTCTCCTGTAGCTCAGCCTCTAAATTTGGTAGCAAATGGTGCAGTATTCCAGTGAAGGCCTAGCTGCTGCTTGCTTTGCACATTCTCGGCCACAATCTCTCCCCAAGACACAGTCACTGCACTGGGAACCAGTCTCATCACAGCTCACGCTCTCGCGCATGGCGTTGCGATTATGCTGCATGCCAAGATTATGCCGCAGAACAGACACCGGAAAAAGCGGACACCACAGACGAATGGAATGAGCAAGAAACAAAAAACAGTTCGCTTGAATGTTTGAAAAGTGAAAAGCTGTTTGCAAAGAAACTACTGAGCGAAAATGTCTGAAATTTACATATAAGATCCAATGAATTATAATAAAAAGGGCTGTTACAGAAAAAAGAACAAATAGTTAAAACAAATTGTAAAAAAAAATTGGAAAAAAAAATTTGGCAAAAAAATCCTTAAAATATCAAAAACAATCTATCCATAAAGAAACTTTTTACTGCAGAATATTATAATCAATGGTTTATTAGATATTGGATTAAAATGGGAATAATTTTAACATTGAAACCTATGGGATTCGCCTGATTAAATCTGCCGCATGAAGCCACCGATGGCAGGGCAATTCGGCCACTTTTCACTGCTGGGTTTTGCTCTCTGAATAGCCGAAGCATTGCTTCTCTATGGGGATTCACTGCCCTCGAACAGGCACCGAACAGGCACCATATCTGCAGGCAATTCGCCAGGATTTGGCGAATTGCTTGGTCTCTGGATAGCCGAATGGCCAAGAAAGGTAACTGAACGCTGATTTTCAGTGTTCAGTTACCTTTCGGCAGCTATTCGGATCTCTTTGAATAACCCTGTATGTACAAAATACTGACCTTGATAAGGTGAGTAACGGCAGTGGTATTGCTCATTTTTATACGTGACAAATGGACTATGCCATCGCTTTGGGAAAAAAACAAAACATAAATAACTAAAAAAAAGCTTTTTTTTACTTTTTTTAAGGTTTTACATGGTCATGTTTGGTATCAATGCAAAGGCTAGACTCTGACCTTTCCCGTTTTGCCTCACTTCACCTTGTGCAGTGTAAAGATTAGAGACACAGAATTCCAAAGTCCACCCAGTGCTCTTCGCTGCAGTGTGACGGTTTAGGATTGAACAATGCATAATAACACATTGTGCCATTGCCTCCACACTTGTAGATGACATGAGAAATGAGATGATGAGATGGAAGAACAATTCGCTTTATAATTGAAAGTGAACAATATTGCTCTGTTAGTAAGAAAAAAAGGAAATATTTATTATTTTTCTTTTATTGTTACATAAAACCTAGTCATGTTTGGTATCATTGAAAAGGTTATATTTTCTAATGATACCTCACATGACCCTGTAGCTGCTATGGAGCTGGAGATACAGGGGTCCAAATGCCCATCAATGCAGACATACAGTAGCTATCCTTTCTGTGGGCCTATTATGGGGCATGGGCCTGGAGCAGCTGCTTCAATAGCTCCTATGTTAATCCGACTCTGCCCTTGGGCAGTGCCCATATGGTCAGTCCACCACTGTTTTACAAGATGACACCTCAATGTGTGCAATCTCAGCCATGTATCAAAAGTGCTAGCTGTAGTTGAATAGAGAAAGTAGCAGACATTTTGCAGTTGAAACTTATATTACCTTCACTTAGAAAAATACATATAACATTAAAATAATAATTACACTTGCAGGGTTATTCAAAGAGAATCAAAAACTCACCGCACGTTCGTGACTTTTCGTTCTCTTCAATTCGGTGCGATTCGGTGATCCCATTTCGGCGATCCTGCAGTGTTGTAGCGGGTGCAGTGGTGCTCACACAAGAGTAGCCAGGTTGAGATCCTTTTGGACGGATTTATCCGTTCGATATTAGTGAAATAAACAGTACTTTCAGACTTACGGTCAGGTCCAGAAATATTGGGACATCGACAGAATTCTAACATCTTTGGCTCTATACTCCACCACAATGGAGTTGGAATGAAACAAACACAATGTGCTTTAACTGCGGACTGTCAGCTTTAATTTGAGGGTATGTACATCAAACTCAGGTGAACGGTGTAGGATTTACAGCAGTTTGCAGATGTGTCTCCCACTTGTTAAGGGACCAAAGGTAATGGGACAATTGGCTTCTCAGCTGTTCCATGGCCAGGTGTGTGATATTCCCTCATTACCCCAATTACAGTGTGCAGATAAAAGGCCCAGAGTTCATTTCAAGTGTGCTATTTGCATTTGGAATCTGTTGCTGTCAACTCTCAAGATGACATCCAAAGAGCTGTCACTATCAGTGAAGCAAGCCATCATTAGGCTGAAGAAACAAAACAAACCCATCAGAGAGATAGCAAGAACATTAGGCGTGGCCAAAACAACTGTTTGGAACATTCTCAAAAAGAAGGAAAGCACCGGTGAGCTCAGCAACACCAAAAGACCCGGGAGACCACGGAAAACAACTGTGGTGGATGACCGAAGAATTCTTTCCCTGGTGAAGAAAACACCCTTCATAACAGTTGGCCAGTTCAAGAACACTCTCCAGGAGGTAGGTGTATGTGTGTCAAAGTCAACAATCAAGAGAAGACTTCACCAGAGTGAATACAGAGGGTTCACCACAAGATGTAAACCATTGGTGAGCCTCAAAAACAGGAAGGCCAGATTAGAGTTTGCCAAACAACACCTAACAAGCCTTCACAGTTCTGGAACAAGATCCTATGGACAGATGAGACCAAGATCAACTTGTACCAGAGTGATGGGAAGAGAAGAGTATGGAAAAGGAAAGGAACTGCTTATGATCCTACCCATACCACCTCATCAGTGAAGCATGATGGTGGTAGTGTCATGGCGTGGGCATGTATGGCTGCCAATAGAACTGGTTCTCTTGTATTTATTGATGATGTAACTGCTGACAAAAGCAGCAGGATGAATTCTGAAGTGTTTCGGGCAATATTATCTGCTCACATTCAGCCAAATGCTGCAGAACTCATTGGACGGCGTTTCACAGTGCAGAGGGACAATGACCCAAAGCATACTGCAAAAGCAAGCAAAGAGTTTTTGAAGGGACAGAAGTGGAATGTTATGCAATGGCCAAGTCAATCACCTGACCTGAATCCCATTGAGCATGCATTTCACTTGCTGAAGACCAAACTGAAGGGAAAATGCCCCAAGAACAAGCAGGAACTGAAGACAGTTGCAGTAGAGGCCTGGCAGAGCATCACCAGGGATGAAACCGAGCGTCTGGTGATGTCTATGCGTTCCAGACTTCAGGCTGTGATTGACTGCAAAGGATTTGCAACCAAGTATTAAGAAGGGAAAGTTTGATTTATGATTATTATTCTGTCCCATTACCTTTGGTCCCTTAACAAGTGGGAGGCACATCTGCAAACTGCTGTAAGTCCTACACTGTTCACCTGACTTGGATGTACATACCCTCAAATTAAAGCTGACAGTCTGTCGTTAAAGCACATTGTGTTTGTTTCATTCCAACTTCATTGTGGTGGTGTATAGAGCCAAAGTTGATAGAATTTTGTCGATGTCCCAATATTTCTGGACCTGACTGTATACTCTAAAGCCAGGGAGTATGATAAGACAACAGAACTGCTACTAAGCTCCAAAGGTTTCGTGACCAACGGACAACTTAGAGCACACAACAATACAGCAGATTGCAAGACAGAAACGTCAGTACTAAGATATTCGGTAGGACAGGCAATGAATTGATCAGACTGCAGGGCAGTCAACACACTGACAGATCTTACGTTTTCAGACCACCTTGATCAGGAATTCTGTAACTTATGATTACCAGGGTCTATTGATACACACACAGGTTAAGGGATTGTGCAAGCCTGGGTACTTCTGGCAAAACGAGCAAGCTGAACATAAGCTGATAGCCAGCAGTCTTTGGTATTCGCAGATGGTACTAGCGTAACAGATTGTATCTCAGAACCCTTAGACCTGGAGTAAACCCCCGATAAGGCTGCAGTAGGAAAACCAGGGCAAGAGGGGAATCTCCCCATGAATCGAGAAAAACCCCAAGCAGCGTGCATGGGGTTACACCAACGGCGCACAACACTAGTCACTGCTATAGCATGAAACATAAGATTGGTCAGAGACAACCTGGGTCAAAATCAGGAGCAGGAATCGTAGACAAGCTGGGTCGGCAACAGATTAGCAAAAATAAATGAGAGGAAGTAATGTGGGAACAGAACTCCACGTCAGGGCGACGAGGCAACTCCCGAGTCCTTGCACCCTGCTTTAAACCCGGTGGCTCCTCGTGACCATGCCAGGCCCCGCCCCCTCAGACACTGCTCGGCCATTACATGGTGATGGCACTCGACCAGCCCTTGGCACTGAACCTTGCCCAGACCCCCCAGGAGGCACAGCAGGGGCTGAGGATGTAACATGTTGCTGGGATGGGTACATTTGGTGGTTGCAGCCGCCCCATCGGGGAATAGGCACGACCTCACCCCTCCTGTACTATGTATTTTTTATTGTACCTCCAACCAGGTCATCAATGCAGCATGTTCCGCTCCGTGTCTTTGTTTTTTGATCCCAAGGCGGATTTGTTTCAGGGGGGCATTAATAAAAGCCCACCAGTCTAGCTCATGACTGAAAAGCAGCGTGAGCAGTTATGGTTTGCTACACAGCAGCATGTGGCTTCATTTTTGGATAGGACTCTCCCTCACTAGAGGTGCCTTGACGTTGGCGGGTGATCTTACACTCTTAATGGCCATTAATAGAAGCCAAAGCCTCTAATTGTCTTTTGTTTCACACGGTATAATGGGAATAAGCGCAGATTACATTTTTCTCCTTGTTATATTACTGAAGCTTGCTCAGGCCATGAATAGCACCATGAGACAAACAGGGCATAGCCCAAAATCCCACTTCCATCATGCTGCTACCTTGTTTAAACGGATACTCTATAGAGTTCCCTATTTTCCGCTTAAATAATTGGGCAGAGATTCCTGACAGCCTCTGTGCAGTTATTTTTAAAGTTTTATTTCTATCTTTAGGTTATATTACACTCCTTTTCTCCCTCGCCGCATGCTGCTCCTCCTCTCCAGCTCAGGGTTTCCTGACCCTGGAAGTCCCTGAAGTTTTTCTGTGCAGTTTGTGCTCTTACACAACTTGGTAAGTGAAGGAACTACAAATTGACTACAAATTGAACTACAAATTGAGTTACAAATTGAGCACCACTACGGGACTTGCGCACTTTACGAATGCAAGTTCCATAGCTCCTGTACAGAATGATGAATCGGAGCTGCTCGCATGTGCAGATAAATCCATCAGAAGCTTTCGGAGACTGCTCGCTAACATGGACAGTCTCAGAGAGGGTGATGGTGACACGATCTCTGCCTGCTGACATTACTAGAAACTGATCTGGTGACCTTCAGCTGGGAAATTCAAAAACCCCGGCTGCTGGTGATGCTGTGTGGGGCGGAGGAAACTCCTCTACTTCACCCAGCAATTTCACCAGTTCGAGCTGGGATGGGGGGAGTTCTCCTCACCTCGTGACCAGTTTGAAACTCTAAAGTGGTCAGGTTGTGTAGAGTGTCCCTTTAAGGCTAGGGTCAGCGAACGCATTTTTCACGTCTACCGTCAAAAAGTGCGTTGATGCGTCCGAACGCATTTTTTCACAGAAGACGCGATAGCGGTCATACGATGCGCAATTTTGCCGTATTATTTTACGGAGCTATAACAACAAATGGACGTGATATTGGCCGGACATGTGCAGCGTCTGACGTCTCATAATCACGCACACATGCCACTATGCCTACGCAGCGCACTCTGTGCGTCAGTACTAGCGATTCCACATTCTCGAAAAAATGCGCTCGTTTGCCGCTTGCTTTCCGCGGCCGAACTTTCGTGCGGCCGTACGTCGTATATTGACCGTCATTGGACGTCATTTGCTGCTACTACAGCCGTAATAAAGTGCGGCTCAACGCAAGTTCGCACTGCGGGTTCGTCTGACCCCAGCCTAATACTTGTTATATCAAGCTCTATGATTATTGAAACTCAAAATGTTTATGTTGTAATTTGGATCTATTTGTTTGTAGTAAATAGAATGAAAATCCCAGAGCTTTTGCCAAATATTCCACTGCCAAAAGAGATTTAAAAAAAAATAAACATATGATGAGACTTATTTTCACTCGATGTCCTTGGTGTTCACAGTTAGGGATGAGCGTTCGGTTCGGATCTGTTTGGAGTTCGATTCGAACATCGCCCGTTCAGCTGTTCGTCGAACTCAGTACATTTCCGCGTGTTCACCGCATGTTCGCCCACAATACACCACAATGGACCACAATGCACTTTTCCACTGGCCTGAAGCTCGTAATTGGCTACAGCCTTGCACCTGACCACAGGTCAGGAGCAAGACATGTGCAAGACTATGCCAATCACAGCTCAGAGTCATGATTGGGCAAATTTTGCCCAATCATGGGCTCACAGAGCTAAGTCCCGCAGCACACTATATAAGGCTTCCCTGCCTGCAGCCCCAGCGTGTGTGTTTGCAGGAGTGAATCAGAGAGAAGAGGAGATTGTTCTGTCAGGGTGTATCAGTGACGTTGTAGGAGATTTCTTGGAATTAGAATCTGTGTTGGCACTGCCAGACTATCAGGGACAGTGTATTTCAGTGAGTTGTAGGAGATTTCTGGGAATTTGAATCTGTCTTGGCACTGCCAGGCTATCAGGGACAGTGTGTATCAGTGAGGTCTACCAGAGTTCAGCAAATTTGAATCTGTCTTGGCACAGCCTGTTATCAGTGTGTATCAGTGAGTTATACCAGAGTTCAGCAAATTTGAATCTGTCTTGGCACAGCCAGGCTATCAGGGACAGTGTGTATCACTGATTTATAGCATTGTTCTGGAAAATCTGTATATCTTTGATCTAATTCTAGATACCATACAATAACACAGTTTAATCAGAGTTCATCTGTTTATCTATTGAGAGCTGAATCTGGCTGTTGCCAGCTATCAGGGTGTTGCAGCCTGCAGGAGAGGAAGTGAATCAGAGCACTCTTCCACAATACCACAGAGGGGTTACGATGTGAAGGCACTTGCTGCCACCAAAGGTAAAATAATTGGGTGCACTGGCACTGACGCCTATACCAGATTCATATCATTTTAATATTTGACTGCAGGGTCCAACCCTGCACTCTTCTACAATACCACAGAGGGGTTACTTACGGTGTGAAGGCACTTGCTGCCACCAAAGGCACAATATTTGAGTGCACTGCCACTGACGCCTATACCAGATTCATATCATTTTAATATTGGCCTGCAGGGTCCACCACTGCACTCTTCCACAATACCACAGAGGGGTTACGGTGTGAAGGCACTTGCTGCCACCAAAAGGCAAAATATTTGGGTGCACTGACGCCTGTACCAGATTCATATCATTTTAATATTTGACCGCAGGGTCCAACCCTGCACTCTTCCAGAATACCACAGAGGGGTTACGGTGTGACGATACTGTTGCCGACACTAAAGGCCCAATTTTAAAGCACCTATTGTTACTTTCATCCAAAGCCTGCATAAATTTCACCATAATTTAGCCAAAAAAATCACTAAACTTGTTCTGCATGTCCTAAAACGTCTCATCTTTTCATACAGGCTGCCGCCCCAAGCAGTTGTTTATGAATAGATTAAAGGAAACCCATTTACCGTCATTTGAAATGTCATTGTTTTGTTTTTAAATGTTTCTATACATCCTACAAATCCGCCACTTCACGGGCAGGTTATGGGAACCTCCTAGGCATGATATTTGAAGGAATTTTTCATTTTTATTCTTAGCCTTTATTTCATGGAAAACTCACTGTTCCTTTAAAAACGGTTTTTTTAAAACTTTTTGTCCTTGTTTCCTGTCCCCCAGGGCACTACCCGGACCCCCATACACCTTTTATGGCAAATATCTAGCATATATGCCCTCTTGGAGGGCACTCTAAAAATCGATCGTTTGGGTCCCATTGACTTGCATTGAGTTTGGATCGTGTTCGCGTCCGAACTTGAACTTTTGAAATTGTTTGCGTTCGAATGCGAACCGAACACGTGGGTGTTCGGCTCATCCCTATTCACAGCTCACTCTCATACACTGGTTGGTAGAAGAACGCCTTCATCATTTGTTTGCTCCAGAGGATGTAATGTTTATAGTATAAAGATGGAGACAGTATGGTGTGTGGCATAATATCCCAATTTTATTTACTGTAAATAGGGCAATGCACTCGGACAGGCAATGCACTCTGCTCAACTTGAAATGTAGTCAATAAACATGGGGAGTTACAGGAAACATTAAAAAATAAGCCTCGGCCATAATCAAATCCAACATCCAGTATATGGCTAAAGCAGCATGTTATCACAATATAATAAGGACAAATAGGGTTTATAAGTGATTAGTATTTAAGGTCACTAAAATTCTTTTTTGTGTTTCGTTTCAAAATGTACATTAAAAAAACATATGCTGATTTAACGTTGGTTTCAAAAGTGCTGACTTTTTCATCACACACTGTCTAGCTCACTGTAATAATTATAAACAAGACTGCTAAGTAATGGGATTATAATTTGCACATTTGAAAACATCTATGTAACCAAATTAATTTATACTAAGCACAGCACTGCCTTTTAAACCTTTCACTGCTGAAATGTGTAAACAGAAGGGTCTATTCACTAAGCAACGAACTTGCCACCGAATTGAATCAAACGGTGAATTTCACCACACGGTGCAATTTCATGGCAGATTGTCTATCCACTAAACTGTAAATTTGCCAAATACAGGTGAATTGATGGCAAAATACGTTGCAGTTCGCCGGTTTTCGGCGAAATTGTCCTATAGAGAAGTATTGCTTTGTCTGTTCACAGAACGCTGAGCTGCACCGAATTGTCGGCAAAATGACCTGATTTTAGGTGTTTCAGTTGAAAAGGTTTCAACAGGCGAATCCCATAGGATTCAATGAAGAAACGTAACGTCTTTTTTTAATTTAGTTTAAAAATCTTTTTTTTTTTCATTTTCAGCAAAAAGTCTTTTTAAGTCTTTGTTGTTTAGAACACCTTTTTGTATTTTTTGAATTTTATTCTGTGACAGATCTTTTTATTATTTTTTTTAAGGACCTTTTTATCATTTAGACACATTTTAATGTATTTTTAATGGTTTAAACACCTATTAGGAGAAAAGGTAGACTTCCGTTTCAGATTTTTCTACAGTTTGGTAGATTTCGCCAATGCCAATTTGGCACAGTTCGGAGGTTATCAGCGTAGTTCAGAGGTTTTTGCCGAGGTTCGATAACTGCTTCGGCGACTCCAATTTCAGGCAAAATACGGTGACCATTCGCAAAATGGTGAATTTGCGTTATATTCAGTGAAATGGAATCCCCGAACTGCGCCAAAGTATGGCGAAAATCAAAGCACTGAAATTGCATGGTTTGTGAATAAACCCTAGAATTTTCTATTGAAATAGAGCAGAAACAAAATGACAACTGGCATGTTAAACCTCTTTTCTATATCTTTTTTAAGGCAAGATTCGTGTTTTTAGATAGAAACAACATTTTCTGTGAGATCTCTCCTGTCACCTTGTAGTACTGTAAAGGGAAGGAGCAACCTCCACCGTCACTGTGACAAAACGTTCAACAAACGTTACTGCTTAATTGCAACAGCCAGAGAGAGGGCACAATACAGGAAGAGGTCTAGGAGCTCTCACTGCTGTACAGGGATTCATATTACAATTTCTCAAAAATCCAGACAGTACAGATGCAAGATGTTACTGTAATATCCAAACGCAGACTTTATGCCACATACAGATATTTTTATATTCTCTTGGTATTTTTTGGAAGCTGCATTGCTAATAATCTCATTATGATCCCTACAAATTCCTGTAAGAAGGATTTGCTGTTCACATTAGATCACATTTACTCTAAATTCAAAGTGTATTTCTGCCTGTTTGCTAATAATGCAGACTCTGTTTTATATTGTGCAAGACAAGCATCACCATCTACAGTTCAGAACCTTTCATCCTAACAATATTTCAGTAGGGTGCAAACAAATACTTGATTACTTTTAAATGACAAAAATTACTTTATTTTAACCCCTTAAGGACTGCTGACGTACCATGTACGTTCTGCCCACGGGTCTCCCTTAGACCCGCGGACATACATGGTACTTCAGCGGCGCCTAACCCCCCTCCCGCCCAATACTTACCTACCTCGCTGGATCCCTTACAGATTTGGCAGGGAGGAAGCCTGCCCATGTGATTTACATGGGCCGGGGAGCTTGATGATGTCACCACGCTGCGTGGTGATGTCATCAGCAGGCGCCCCGATTGAAATCAATGGAGGGGAGGGGGGGCTCGTTCAGAGCCCTCTATCTCCCCAACCATTGAAGCTAGGGAGATGCTTTCTGCACCGCTGGAAAGGGGAGAGTCTCCCCTTTTCAGCGGTGTATAGCATTAACTATTCCGCTGCCAGATCGTGTTTCGGCGCTAATTGGCGCCAAAAAGCGATTCGAACCTGGAGGGGGCTGACATCTTGGATGTCAGCCAAGCCTCCAGGTCCCCCCCACCCACTGACAACCTCACCATATGTGTGAGGATGTCAGTGGGCCAGTTATCCCTCTAGCTGCCATGTAGAGATAAGGGTTCCTAAGGATCCCCCTATCTCCCGATCCGTGGCAGCTAGATGGTCATATTTGACATCATTGGAAAGGCCTGATCATGGCATTCCCAATGATACCAAACATGACCAGGTTTGGTTTAAAAATAAAATTTAAACAAAAATAATAATAAAAAAATAAATAATAAAAAATAAAATAAATTTTTTTTATTTTTTTTAAAGTTTTTTTGTCTGGGGGGGTTTAGTTAAATAGAACCTAGGCTGTCATCTCAAAATAATTAGCACAAAATGGTCAGAATGAGCGCAGCGAACATAGGTGAACTGGCTCAGCAGTGAAGGGGTTAAAAGAAAAAACATGTAAAAATTGGGTATTTCTAGTCTCGGGACAAAATTTTGAAACTATTTAGCCGGGGTCTTTTTGGGTGGTTGTAGATTTTGGGGATTAAATTATGAAAAAGTGTGTTTTTACCATTTTTTCATCATATTTCATATTTTTTTTATAGTAAATTATTCGATATGATGGAAATAATGGTATTTCTAGAAAGTCCATTTAATGGCGGGAAAAACGGTGTATAATATGTGTGGGTTGAATAAACGAGTAAGAGGAAAATTTGACCTAAACTCTAACAGCGCAGAAACGTAAAAACAGCAGCGGTCACTAAAGGACGGATTTGTGTAAAACCACCCGGTCAGTAAGGGGTTAATATTCCTATCTCAGAATAACAATCTTTATGCAACATTGCTATTTATCCTCTATTTAAGTGTTGGGTACCCATCTTTCGAATTAATGTTTTAATACAAATATTTTTTTCAACAAATGGAGCCTGGTAGTGCACGGGATAAAATAAAACTACAAGTATGATCAATTACAAAAATGACTTTTAAATTATGTTATATGTAAAATATATTTATTAAGTGAAATCAAGAATCAATGAGACAATAAGAGTTAAGGAGTCAACGCTGGAAGTATAAAATATAAACATAGTGCATACTCTTTAACTGAAATTATAACTGCGAGTTGACAATGACAGAACCCATGTAATTGGAGACGGATGGGTTCTTCTTACGGTGATGAATGACAAGATGATTTTCAACTAAAAGAATTATTACATTTTTGGCAGACTTTAAAACAATATTTTGCACTATATGTTGTCATTTCTTATATTAGGATCTTCTCTCTTCAAGTAAGTATCAAAAATGTCCCTTAACTCCTTCACTACCAGATCAAGATATCTCGGGCTTCAAAGGCACCACCTGGTGCCCCGATATCGAGATATCTCGATCTGTTGATTTGCAGCCCAAAATTAAATTAAATGCGCTTGTTGCTAATGAATTTTGTTTGCTTTTGGGCTGCAGAAGGTGCTCCCAATGTTTTAGCCCTGTGGGTATAATGCCCAAAGAGATAAAACTGTAAAATCAGCTGCTCAAAGCTCTGCGGGGGGGGGGGTAGACCTGTAGCTCAGACCTCTGTAACTTATTTTGGCAGTAGATGGTGCCATCTATCAATTGGCCACATAGGTTATTTACAGTAATAACTATTTATTACTGTGTAATTAATTAAAAATTATTTTACAAAAAAACACTGCTATCTGACAAAGTTTTTTTGGGAAAATCACTTGGTAGTGAAGGGGTTAAGGTTCACCTTGGTTGCTTTTAGCTCCAATATTAAAGCTCAATAGATCTTTAAATCCAGATTGCTGCTAATACTAAAAATGTACAAACTAAAGGGGTTATTCGAAGAGATCCGAAAAGTCACCGCACGTACGGTGACTTTTCGTTCCCCGCACTTCGGGGCGATTCGGCGATTCCTAGTTCGATGACCCCGCAGGGCCCCCTTTCAGCAGCAGTCAGCAGCCAATGCAGGGGGGGGTAGACCTGTAGCTCAGACCTCTGTAACTTATTTTGGCAGTAGATGGTGCCATCTTTCAATTGGCCACATAGGTTATTTACAGTAATAACTATTTATTACTGTGTAATACTAAAAATGTACAAACTAAAGGGGTTATTCAAAGAGATCCGAAAAGTCACCGCACATACGGTGACTTTTCGCTCCCCGCACTTTGGGGCGATTCGGCGATTCCTAGTTCGCCGACCCCGCAGGGCCCCCGTAGTGCAGGGAATACTCGCCGCAAACCCGCAGAATACTCACCGAATACTCACAGAACACTCACCGAAAAATGAATTTCAGTGTCCAGTTACATTTCGGGGCCAGTTCGGCTCTCTTTGAATAACCCTCTAAAATAATAACCACAAAGAATTTTATCGGCTATGTTACTATTATGCATCGTAGTATTATCATAGCTTACTTTCCCTGGTGCCATATTGGTACCATTGTCCTTTTTTATCAACATCTGTTAAAAATATGTAAAAAAATTTTTTATGGAAATATGCACCACACATTTTGTAATTTTTAAAACAGCCATTGACCCCATTCACTACTATGATCAAGTATACCTAATCGTCACAAACAGCTGCAGCAGCCCCGATATTGAGAAATAAATATAAAGAAAATCACTTGATAGTTAAGGGGTTAACATTTATACCAATATGTCCCTGAAACATGGTTCTAGGTTATCTCAGAAAGAAGCATTTCTACATCACTTTCCACTGCGAGTGCTGAAGAGGTACATTGATTCATGGTACCCCACAGAAATCATGATCTCGTTCTTTGTGCTGACAGATCTTCTGTAGATATCCCTGCGGCAGTCATGTGTTTATGTCCCTATGTATAAATCTGTGCTGGAATTCAGAATACACCACTTTTAATTAAAGAGTGTTTGATGCAATTATTGAACAGTAATATTCTTACATGGAAATTCTCCGAGATGTTCAGGTTCTCCAATTTATTTTAAATCTCTTACTTATGGTCTTTTAAAAATGTACATTACAGGGAAAATAAGAACTTCAGCATGCAATTAAATGTAATGAGATTGTGTAAAATGCTTTGCACGCAGTAAAATCCACTAAAATAATTATATAAGACAGCATTTGTTTCTTTGAAATGATTGGCTGGGCATACACTTACAAATGGTTTAAATTTAACTCTAGGACTGATTTTATTTATATAAAAACAAACCACGTCTTACTTTCCTGGAGCACAGGTTTTACAGCAGCTGAGGAAAAAGTTCCAGGTAAGTCCCACTGGTTTATTAAGATAGCACTGTAGCACAAGTGGCCAAAAGTAATTTATAGCATAGCCTACACAGTGCTAGAAAAATATTACATCAAATATACAAGAAATTTAAGGCCATACACAAGCAAACCATGATAAATCTTGTGTTTTTTTATTTCTTATTTTTATAGTTTCCAGTGAAGAATGGAGCAGTTGGCACTGGTTTTGTGCATGTTGGGTACAGTTGTTTCTTTCCCGGTAGGTTTCTATATGTTTTTATTTGTGCAAGACCACTGGATACATCTAAGATTAAGCACTTATTTATATCTTAAACCTATACAGTTTTCTTACAAGCTCTACTCAAAAATATTAACATTTCATGTATATAATAATTTCAGTATTTTGATGAGTATTCAACAAGTACTGGTGTTTGCCGAAGTTGCAATGGTGAAGAATCACCATTGTTGTAATGTTGCTGACCAATGCTGGCATATCAGAGAAGAGAAAGCCAAATAGTTACAGAAGAAGCTTCAATGTGAAGCTTCTCTTGTCTCTGTTTGGACTTTACCTTGGCAAACACTGGTGTTAACTGAATACCCCCTTTGTGATTCTCAATTATGTCATATATTATCATCTAATAAAGAAGACCACCTGAATAACTATATAGTATACTTACAATAATTGTAATAATTAGGTAAGTAAATAATGAGAATAATGTGTAGTTAAATTGTATCTATCCTGTATCTGTCTCTAAAAATCTATAACACAAATCTAACTGATTCTTCTGATTTTCTACTAAATATCTGCATATTTATGTTTGGAGTAATTATTTTAAGCGTGTGTGTTTTTTCTGGGCAAGAATAAATTGGCCCCTTTTCTAGATTGGACAGTTTTTGTCAGTCTAACACAGGGGTCAGCAACCTTTTACACACCAAGTGCCATTTTTTAAACCATCAGACAGCCGAGTGGCAGTGAACAACAGTACTGCATAGTGTTAGTTAGATTTAAATTGTTATACTCATAGTTGTGCTGCTAACAGTAAGTTCAACTCAAAGAATTGTATGTACTAGCAGACCCCAGAATTTTATATACCCAGACAGACCCCAGAATTTTGATATACCAGCAGAGCCCAGAATTTGATATAACCAGCAGAGCCCAGAATTTGATATACCCAGCAGAGCCCAGAATTTGATATACCCAGCAGAGCCCAGAATTTGATATAACCAGCAGAGCCTAGAATTTGATATACCAAAAGAGCCCAGAATATGATATACCAGCAGAGCCCAGAATTTGATATACCCAGCAGACCCCAGAATTTGATATAACCAGCAGACCCCAGAATTTGATATAACCAGCAGAACCCAGGATTATACTTACCCAGACAGACAGACGTCCTCCCGCGTGTTCCTCTGAGCTCCTGCACGCTGACGCCGGCTTCTTCTGATCTGAAGGCTCTGACGCAAACTCGTGAGATCTCGCGAGATCTCGGCAGTAGGCCGCGTCACAGCCTTCACAAGTGGGTGGGTGACAGCCACTCACACGTGCCAGCAGAGACAGACTCGCGTGCCACGCCAGGCACGCGTACCGGGGGTTGCCAACCCCTGGTCTAACAGTTATAAATACAGCAAGAGCGTCATACTTGTAGCGGTTGCCAAACAGCTGCTCAGTCTTGAGTCAGTCGCTTTATTAAATAGTGTAGAAAGGTGAAGCGCCCACCGGAAATTAGTGTACAATCTGCTCGATAAACTTTGTACATGGAGGTTCCTCTAAAAAACCTGAAACAATGAAACATAAAAGAAAAAAACAACATAGCGACAGTGAACATTAGCCCGCCGGTTAGCAAGATTATACACACTGCATGTCCATAAATATAGAATTCTTTTTTCAAGGATTCGCCTCATTAGAGGGGATGTCCATTCAAACAGTGCTGCGGAAAATAAAGGAAAACCCAGATTGCGCAGTATATAGATTCAGGTTTGTAGATATATGAGTTCACCTGCGGAGCAGGTAAACCAAAATTCTACCTGTTTGCAATTGAAGTTAAAACATAACTTTTAATCTAATTTAATAAACTTAATAGGTTTGTAGATATAGTCAAAAGAGTATTCAACTCACATTTTCATGAGCCCACACCTGGCTCTGGGGAGGTTCTCTTTATGGGTCTTTTATTTGTTTCTTCGGGTGCCCATTAACCGCTTAGTGGATCCTGTGGATTCCATAGGGTTCTCCTGCAGGGGAAATAGACGTATACCAGGGATACCCCTAGTGTAATGTTGTACCCAAACAGTTGGAGTTATAGTGACAAGCCAATGTAAAACTCACTTATCCCTGAGCCCAAATGGCTCCGTCAATTGCGCATAAGGAATTTGTAAGGAAATCTACAAAACCTTATTGGACAGGTATCTAGGCAAACAGCGGTCTTAAAAACATTTATTTATATTATAAAACAAAGCATACCAGGACGCGTTTCGCCGGAATGGCTTCCTCAGCTGGTATTCCCTATGTTGTCCCCGCTGTCATCTTATATACTCTGTCCATAAAGTCCAATTAGATGCATAAACGAGTCACTTAAAATCAATTAAAATACAATTTAAAACACATGTTAAAATCGGCACGTCTGCCGACGGAACTAATTTTCCCATAAGACTCAACTAGCCTAATGAGTGGCAGAGCATCATGGGAGTTGTAGTTACAAAACATCTGGAGGGCCAGAGTTGCTGACCCCTGCTCTATGCTAAAACCAGGGTTAGAGTTAATTATTAATCTGTCCCCCTGACCTTTTCAGCTCCCCCTACCCATTTTTAGGTAAGAGTTGGCTTATTCTAGCACTGTGGCCTCCCTGGCTGATGGCACCTGCTGCATGAAGCAGTGGCTAACAGCAACCTGACAATTGATGTGTGCAACTTCCACGCTTGCAGCAAATTCACAAATTCAATTTATCATATTGAGAGTTATTGGATGCTCAGATTCAAGAGATTCCCAACCCCATCAGGGACTGATTGACAACTATTTGAGGAAGATATCTACATCAGAAGCTGAGAAAAGAAAAGAAAGATCCAGCAAACCATTGTCACTCAAATTAAATGGACATCATGGCTGGAATAATAACATTTTTAAGTGGAGTCTAAATAGTTAGTATCTCACTGGCAAATATGAATGGTTCACATGGAATTGAGCCCATTATGTTTCAGCTGAAACTATAATTTCTGTTTTCACTATTAAACTGTTGCTGTTGTTCCTGAGGTACACCTAAGATCTCATATCTTATATTCTATAATAAAGGAAACCATCCAGCTCTTAGACAATGTAGATATTATTATTGAATTTTTTTTTGTCAATTTATCTTTGAAAGACCTTACACCAGTGGTGGCTCATCTATAGGGTCAGATGGCGCAGCACCCTATCATTTTTTTTGCAATAAATAAAAATTGAAATTATATAAAAATAATCTGTTGTTTTTTGTGTCATGTAACATGTGCCTTATTGATAAAATGTGTTATGTCCCTTTAGAAGTTTCATTCTCTCCTCAACTGTTGCTAGGAGTAAAAAAAAAAAAAAGATAATTTAATTATATGACTTTGACCTGTGTCCAGAAACCTGATAAGAGCTCTATGGGAAGTCTTGGCAATCATGGGCTTGATAGCTGTTATCAAGCCCCCTGCTGCTGGCTATTTGCACTCTGATGGGCATCGAAGAAATCCGACCAAAGCAAGTTTGTCTGAGGCTTGAATGTAGATTTTATCTGCTTCACACACCAGGTGCCTGCCGTAACCCCTTAATGAAAGAAATGCACAGCCACATTTGCCTTAATGTGCTAAATAGCTATAGTAAACATTTTTTTCTCATCATACTCTGAAGTTTTGTATACTCAGAATAAAATGGGTAGGATTGTTTAGCAAATAATAATATCAAATATTTCACTTTTAGATTTAGATTTTTTTATACTGAATAATGTTTTATGTATACATACTGTGGTTAATTTCTGGATTACACGTGTAGCCATTGAATTTGTGGCTATTTCATTTGCTTTATTAATAGGAACATGTCTATAAGGTTTATTCCCTATATGTGGGTTTGTCCACATATTTAGGAGGTAGTGGTGCCATATAGATATGATTAAAAAAATTCATGTTTCCAGTCTGACACCACATCAACTTGAAATTTGGCGATGTGCATGGCTGAAAAATTTGTTTAGTTTAGTTTAGTTTCGTTACATTTTTAAATAATTTCATTTTTGGATTTTAGCAACTAATTTCGTTTCGCATTTGTTTAGTTTCGGATTGATTTAAAATTTTGAATCGCTTCGATAGTTGTTGATATCCATTTGATAGTTCATTTCAAATTCGATAGTTGTTGATATCCATTTGATAGTTCATTTCAAATTCGATAGTTGATATCAATTATTCGTATTTTTCTTTTATGATGATGACACAGTGTGAAATGAAATAAATTTGTAATATACCATTTCGAATTAGTATCGTATCGATTCGTTATTCGGAAGTACTTCCGAAATACGAATTATTAAATTTCGTTCCAAATTACGAATTTTTCCGAAACGAATGCACATCTCTACTTGAAATGTCATCACTGCCTCACACCCCTTCTGGTCTAGATCTAGAAGTCAATTTTATTGAATTTTCCAAAATGGATATCTGACTTCAGGAGGAAGAAAATATGAAGTTCTACAAATAACAGAAATGGCTTATTGAATAAAGCAACACATTTTGTCATTTATATATTTTCTAGATTAAGAAAACTGTGCCTTTAAATCACAATCAAGCAGTATCCTATAGATCTCTTGAATTATTATTACAGGCAATGTTGGTGGAACTTAAAAATGCAAGAAATCACACAAAACATTCCATTAGAATTCCATGGCTACTGCTGCACTTTAATTACTTTACACATTGGTTCATAAATAACCCAATTGTATTCCTACCTTGTACGATGTATTGACACTCATTCTGTAACAGTATGACACACTTATATTTTGACAAACAAGAATCATAAACATATATTTTGTATCAAGAGCAATGTTGTGTTTTGTTTACTCAGATGTATCCACAGACTGCCGGAATGGCCAGTGTGAGTCTTGAGGTATGTGATCTGAATCTAATCCCTTTCTGAATGTTTAAATAGAAAAAGCATCACTGTGTTAACTGCGGAACCTAAATCCTGAAAAAAAAATATTTAAGGGTTATACTTTACTTTTTTTGCATTCAGTATGCTAGTTGATTGACAGAGATAGATAGATTACATTACTTTATCTCATATTTATATAAGAGTCAACATACTAGGCAGTGCTTTGCATTGGGGAAATACAAAATATATTGTTACAGAAGGAACAGAGCCCTGCTCATGGGATAAAATCTAACATTCACAGCCATTTATACAAATGCTCTAGCAGTTGACCCTTCATCTTATAACCTAAAGGAGTGAAAAGGACATGAGACAAAAAGGAGTACAGGGTGTGTGAAGTTCGTGGCCAAAGAACCACCAACAATAGCTGAAGCAAAGAGGTTGTGAGGAGGTTAATAAATGTAATGGTTACAGTCAATGGCTTTCGCAGTCCATTACATTAGGGTGTGCACCCATGGAACATTTATTAAATGAAAACTTGCGTTTGCAAGATTTTGCACAAAATTCTAATTTTTCATTAGAAATAACAAGTCTCTAATCAGTGATTGAGTCATATTTTATCATATTCATGATGAACCAGGTAAGGGACATCTAAAATGTCAATGTATGAGGTAAAAGTGGACCCCTTTGTGGCAGATTAGACCTGTATTTCTATCTATATAAGGGTCTGCCTGTATATATGTGTCTATCTGCCGGTTTATACATATAGAGTTATATTCATATTTGTGTCTGGCCATTTGGTAAGTGTATCCCTGTGTCCACAGCTGAAATGTAATCAAAATGTTTAGCTTTCTCCCTTGGGGGGAGGATATAACACGTAGCTGTAAAAAGGGAATTTCTTTGTACACTAACATAGAAAATCACACCTTGGCAGCCAGGTTGGGACCAAGAGATGGGGACACCATCTTCAAAGACAGGAAGCACATCCTTGATCTCTAATTCCCCTACACTCAACTGAAACTGCCCTCACCAAAGTCACCAACGTCCTCCTAACTGCTAAAAAACACGGCCACTATTCTATTCTCATCCTGCTTGACCTCTCGGCTGCTTTTGACACTGTTGACCACCCCCTCCTTCTACAGACCCTCAACTCTCTGGGTCTCGGTGACGCTGCACTCGCTTGGGTCGAATCCTATTTATCCAACAGGTCCTTCTGTGTGTCCTTTGCTGGTAACTCCTCCTCCTCATTGCCTCTATCTGTTGGTGTACCTCAAGGCTCTGTCCTTGGTCCTCTGCTCTTTTCCATCTACACCTCCTCCCTGGGCAAAATCATCAACAGCTTTGGCTTCAATTACCACCTCTACGCTGATGACACTCAGATCTACCTCTCTACCCCTGATCTCTCTCCCCCTGTCCTTTCAAAAGTCAGTGACTGTTTATCTGGCATCTCCTCCTGGATGGCCTCCCACCACCTAAAGATCAACATGTCGAAGACTGAACTCCTACTTATTCCTCCCTCCAATGCCTCCCCACCTCCTGACTTCTCTATCACGGTGGAGGGTATCACCATTTCCCCATCAAACCAAGTTCGCTGTCTTGGAGTTACACTTGACTCTGCTCTTTCCTTCATCCCCCACATCAAGTCTCTTTCCTCCTCCTGCCGATACCAACTGCGTAATATTTCCAGAATTCGGCCATTTCTTACCGCTGTCGCCACAAAACAACTCATACACGCCCTGGTAATCTCCCGACTCGACTATTGCAATAATCTCTTATCTGGCCTCCCTCTGTCCCGCCTCTCCCCCCTACAATCCATCCTGAACGCCTCCGCCAGACTAATTCACCTCACCCGCCGCTCTGTCTCTGCCGCTCCCCTCTGCGAGTCCCTTCACTGGCTCCCCATCCACTGCAGAATTAAGTTCAAAATCCTTATCCTTACCTACAAAACCCTCACTAACTCAGCTCCCCACTACCTGTCCTCACTAATCACCAAATACACCCCAGCCCGCTCCCTAAGGTCAAACAGTGACCTGCGCCTAGCTTCTCACCGCATCACCTCTTCCCATGATAGACTGCAGGATTTCTCACGCGCAGCCCCCACTCTCTGGAACGCTCTCCCTCGTACTGTCAGACTTTCCCCTAACTTCTCTTCCTTCAAACGCTCCCTTAAAACGTTCCTATTTAGGGAAGCCTACCACCCAACTCACTGACGCAATCATCAATCACTCTAACCTTACAGTCCTCTCCTCCTGTTTCCAACCCCAACCCTCCCAGATTGTGAGTTCCTACGGGAATAGGGCCCTCATCTCCTCCTGTACTGTTTGTCAAATGTTGTTCAATGTATTGTAACCCTGTCTATACTGTGCTTATTGTATAGCGCTGCGGAATATGCTGGCGCTTTATAAATAAAGAATAATAATAATAATAATAAGGGGGGTCTGGAGGGAAGAGGGACGCCTTTAGGCAATTAAAGATTAATTGACAAGCTTACTGAGCACGAGCGAGAATTGCACTCTGGGAAATGGAGTCCAAGACACTGGGCCATTGGTGGGTGGGGGCTGGAAAGATCAGGAAGTGTATAAATTCGAACACTGGCCATGTGCTTTTGGCTGATCACTTGGGGTACCTTCTAAAGAGGACTGATCTGTCCATGTTCCTAACTCCAGGCCCCAGGAGGCACCGATGCTAGCTACTGATTATTCCGCCGTAAGTAAGGCTCTGCGATTAATCCCTTTTTCTTTCTATTTTGCTGTGTAGTGTGTAATTAATTGATTTATTCTAGTTATAATTTTTTATGTGACAAAGCACTGTGATTTTTCTATCATAAATAAACAAAAAGTATTTAAGTTTTGACTCTGGCTGATGAAATCCACGCTAACTAAGAGATTGGGAGAATTGCTATTTGCTTTAAGCTCGGTTATATATAAGAAATTGCGTGTTGCGGTCGTCAGGAAACAGCAGGGAATTGTGGGATCCGTACTCACTGTCCGAGTCTAGGATAGTGCGGCTGCTAAGCCCTGCATCTCCTGTTGCGATGCGCGTAGTGTCCGTGAGGACTGGTGGCAGCGTTACTAATAGAATAAGAAAGTGAGCTCTGGGATTGTGAGAGACGTAGTTAGTATGCGCTTCAGGAGAAGACTTGTACTGCGTTGCAATCCTGGGATCAGTATATCACGCTCTACGTGCCTGTTGTGAGAGAAATGGTGGCCGGGACGGGTAGATAAGTGCGCGTAATTATCTGGGTCTAGGATAGATAGATAGTGTGCGGCTTAACCCGGCGTCTTTGCGCAGCAGCGCGCGTAGTGGGTCGTGACACCCTTCACCCAACATTAGGGTGTGCCTGGGCACACCCCTTGCGCACGCCTATGGTTACAGTAGATGATGACTCTGCTTTACCAGTTATTAACAACAATATGTGAAAACAATGTACAGTAAATGCAGTTACATTTTTCCTTGAGTTGATGACAGTAACGTAGCATAGAACATATTTTCATGACATTGAGAGACACTCTCCAGTAGCTTTAACCAGCCGTATTCCTCAAGATTTTTATGCAAAAGTTAAAGCACTGGTATTTTTCATATTTACTGAAAATTGGTCTTTTTTTATTATTTTTTTTCATCAGACTATCAGAAACCAACAGGCAGCAAATAAATTGACAGCACTCCCTCAGGTAATATATTTGTTTGCAATGTGAACGAAGTGTGTGTGTTTGTGTGCTTGTTAAGACTGTTGTATAAGTGGAGTAACGTAAAGTGGGACATGTAATTGTTAGCTGTGTGTAAATCCTTTACCTCTTATAGCTTTCAAGGTTTGGGTACAATGACCCATATTCTACATTATGGCTGCATGGCCTCTTACCGCCTCACACAACTTATCCATGGCTTCATCAAAGACCACAGTTCCTTGATAACCAACAGGTAACAACCAATAAATTCAAGTGAATTTGTATGAATGAGTAAACTGGGATTACAATGTCTCTGATTGCTTGTTTTATTATCAACCGTAGAATCCTAGTCCACTAAATATAGTACGAAACGAAAAGATGGATTCCACTTGGTCAACATGTTATTGACTGGCTTTAGCGTTACAATGAGGCACCTGGAAATAATTATGTACTATACACATTTCTGAATAGTGTTTTACGCTTTGTTAGTTTAGTTTTGTGGATGTGTGTTTATGTTGCTACTCAAGCAATAAACTTGTGCATTTCTTTGTATTTCTTAGTTTGAGTATGCTTTGCCCATACATCCTCCACCATTGCCTGGTGTCCAGGTTCCATCTCAACCTCAGAATCCAAATCCAGATGCTCAGAATGTCCCACAACAGCCACCTGGATCTCATGTGAAGGCAGAGCAACTCCTGCATCAGCCATTAATGCCAATGGGATTTCCAAATCTACCGCAAGCAATGCCTACAATACACCCACACAACGGGGCACCAGCCGATAGTCAAATCCAAACGGTAGCATTGTATATGGTAATCATGTCACCTTAGCTCTGCTTTAACATATTATTTTACATTTCACATTATTTTTTTTAGCCTCCCTTATAAATGTTTATAGTATACCACTTTGTTAAAAAGAAGATGTTCTTTTTCAGTACCAAACAATAATGAATAAGTTACTGCAACAAGGCACGGGAGAGACAATCCCAGATCCAGCCGTCCCCCCTGTACAGCAGCAAAATGTAAGCTTCCACTCTTCAGCTTGTTGGACAACAAAAAATTATTTAGTTTTAAAATTAATGGAGTCATAAAATATTCATAACACGCATAACAATAACGCACAACTAGCAAAAATTATAAACCATTTATAGTTCCTAAAAGGAAAGAATATTAAAGAAAAGTGCCGATTATCTGAGGAAATAGGGAGTTGCTTGTCATTAATCTGCTGATATATTTATATATTATTTTATGTATTTATAACTTATAATAATATTTTAACATGTCTGACCTATGTAAAATCACATATTAAATTAAGATCCTATTTGAACAAATTACAAGTTTGCCAAATTTTGGCGAACTACCAGCAAGTATGGTGCCTGTTCGAGGGCAGTGAAATCCCCCTTAGAGAAGCAATGGTTAATCTATTCAGAGAACACCGAACAGCAGTGAAAAGTTGTCAAAGTGCCTTGATGTTTGGTGGTTTCATGCGACAGGTTTATTCAGGGGAATTCCATAGGCTTCAATGTTAAAAATATTCACGTTTTTAACCAATATCTAATAAACCGTTTATTTTTTTAATCTGCTGTAAAAAGTCTCTTTATTTACTGATTTTTTTTAGGATCTTTTTTAGGCATTTTTGGGGATTTTTTCGGCAAAATTTTTTTCCGTTCTGTTTTTAAAAGCGTTTTCTCTTTTTTCTGTAACAGACCTTTTTAATATCATTCATTGGACCTTATATGTAAATTCCAGACATTTTCATTCTGTAGTTTTTTTGCAAACCGCGGTTCAATTTTGACACTTTCAATCGTATCTTTTTGAGGTTTTTTTTACCCGTCCAGCGGCTTGGTGGCTTTCTCCTGCAGCTGACCGGCGTTGTGCTCGCCAGCTCGGCATCTGCAATGAGTGCCTGTCTAACGTGTTTGCGGTTGATGTTTGGCGGCGGGTGACAGGTTTGCGGTGGTTTGGCAGTGGCATTCGGCAGCCGATTTCCTGCACTTCGGGGACTCTGCGGTGAATGCTGAATTGGCGTCAGCGACATTTCAGTGTTTTCTGAATAACCCCCATTGTCTTTTGGACGTTTTCTTCACTAATTTGACATTGTTACTGTCATGCCAATTTTCAGCAGTTAAAGAACAAATAAAAAGAACTTGCTGAATTCACGAAATTATCACTATATTAGTACACTGTTAATTTTTACACTAGTTATTTCCACAATATCTCCCTTTGCAGATTTGCAATTTATCTTTTTCATCTTTTTTGTGACATTAGAAGGTATTAAAGAGATATTCTAGTCAAAAATGTCCTACATCAAATCAATAAGCATGTAATTCTGATTTGAATGGCTTAGCCTTTATTTTATTTTTTGCATTAATTTTAACTATTGCACTGAGATTAAATACACATTTAGTGCCTCTGAAACATTTGTCTTTATTATTTATTTGGATCCCTGATCCCTATTGTTGAAGCAAAACTGTATATTTTCTGATGGCTTCTTATCTCAGTACAAACTATGTTACAGTGAGCAACTCTGTTTTTTAGCCATACCCTGGCCTAGTCTTTATGCAATATGGAGGAGCTGGGGTAAGTGACTGTCACTGATTAAATGATCGTTTTAAAACATAGCATAAAACTATCGTCTGTCCATTATGTGTATATGGGCTTTTCTTAAGCTTGGGACTTTTTGGAGTGATTGTATAAAAGCAGGGATTTCAAATGATTGTTGGGTGGAGTAGAGGTAACATCACTGCTCTGCATGGAGAGATCCTGTGGAGTCATGGGTTCGATCCCAGCGAGCAACCTCTCCAGTAAGTGTCCTTGGGCAAGACACCTAACGGTACATACTCGCCACCCAGGACATATTTGAAAACGAGAGAAATCTCAATGTATCCTTCCTGGTAAAATCCTTTCTCAAAAAAAAATAAAAATTCCCAGGATGCGTTGAATGCAATAATGGCCAGAGAATCATGGGAATTGTAGTTCGAAACATCTGAGCGCGAGAATCCCATTTTAAAGCATGTTATGAGGGTTGTGTTTATTGTGAAGTGGCTAGGCTTTGCTTCATTAGGTTTATAGCATCACTTGAGTTTCTGTTGGGAAGTGATTAGGCAAGAGGAGCAAAGGGTTGGTGAAAAGTAGGGTTAAAGTGCACCTATACTGGCCAGGTGTACTTTGGCGGTGATTTATCCCAACTGGGTAATGATATTGCATTAGTCTTTAAGATCAATGCAATAGCTCATCCCTTGATGATAAATCGCAACCTCTACTTGACTGTTTCCAGGGTGGGGGCACTGCCATGTTTACCTCTACATTGGTGAAACTTTCTAAGGTCTGTCCTGCATCATTGCACAGTTGGCCTTCCACAGTCAAATAGGCACACCAAGTGAGTGGTGGGCTATTCTGTAGGACTGATCTCCATACAGAGCTGTCACTTTCCCCTGTGGCATGCCACGTGGAAACGATTGACAGCTAAAGTTTAACAGGGATTTACTCATTTTTTTCAGTAAAGTGTTGACAAAAAATGCATGTACATTTGGAGTAATTTCCTGTCGAATGAGCCCACTGCTGGAGGACACAACAGTAGCAATTTATGGGGTGGACTTTCCGTTATTTGTTATCTGGATTAAAAATTAAGTGGGTTCAAGGCCAACGATAAGGAGAAAGTAGGACCCATGCCTTAGACACTGCTCCCTAGCGGGCCCTTTTCTAGGGAAATTCAATTTCCATTCTACTATACAGCCCATGTGTAGATTGATATTCCTTCTCTTGTAGATCTGAAATTTCCGATTTCCAATTGTTTACACATTGTTTCTTATAGGGACCTCCAGCAAGACTTGGTGTAATGAGCTCAGAGGAAATGCAGGTATGATAGTTTGTTCAGTTTTGTGTAGCTAATGTAGTAGAGCAGAATACATCTGTACACTAGTGTACTAGACTTCAATTTGTCTAGGACAGTAGAATAAAGCCAGTGGTGTTTATCATGATTATATGGAAGGCGTCATTACAGCATAACAACAGCAACTTGTGCTTAGTGCACAAGTTAGAATGCAAAGACATTTCCAAACAATATCTATCTGAACACAAGCTAAGAGCTCCCTATTACATACCTCGATACAGAATGCACCTGTAAACATGTAACATAGTGAATATATTTATTTTCTGTTAATATGTATATTTGTTCTGTTTTTTTTCTCGTTTTTTAATAGCTTGCTTTTTATTACTTTGTATTTCTGTACCTACTGTAACAATTCAATGTTGTTGAACCCAGGACATACTTGAAAACGAGAGAAATCTCAATGTATCCTTCCTGGTAAAATCCTTTATAAATAAATAAATATATAAATAAGAGTAAATGTCTGAAATTTCAGTCCCAGGTGCTTACGGTTTATTCTTTGGTCACCATAAAAGTTGAGTGGCATGAGCATTAGACATGTGCACTCGTTTTAGTACGAAAACGATTTAGTCCGAATTTTGGGATAATTTAGTTTTCGTATGACTCAAGAGAAACGAAACTGCTCAGTACAAAAAATGAAAGAAACTAAAATAAAATGCACTACATTTAAGTTTCAGTCCTTTTTGTGATATTACATTGATGAGTGAAGGAGACCAACAATGAAGAGCGCAACATCGCAACATCTGAAGTTCTGCACCCTCCACATGCCAATGCAGTAGGATGTTCTATACAGAGAGGGGCATTAATTAAGGCAGGAGGATGTTATATACATTATACAGAGAGGAGCCTTTTTTTTATTTAGCCCTTTAAATCCAGTTGCTGTGAGCGCTGAGATCGGCTGCTTGTTACATTATCTCTCAGTACAATGTATCAGGCTCAGCTGTTACAGTAACTGACTGTAACAGCGCTCAGAGTTTCAGTAAAACAAGGAATTAATATTGTTGTAACCTCTTATATATAAAAATATTATTTACTAGTTTTACTGAAACTCTGAGCGTTGTGATGCAACGTCAGTTACTGTAACAGCTTTGTAATATGGCCCACATTGTGCTGAGAGTGAGAGGTTCTGTAACAAGCAGCGATCTCTGCCCTCTGAGGAGCCACTACAATAGTAATTGTATCCACTGGTTTTCGGATTAATGAAATTAGTTTTCATACTAAAGAACTGAACACGAATTTCTTTAGCAACTAAATAAATTGCATTTTAGGACTAATCCATTAGTTCAAAACGAAATTTTGTGCTGTGCACATGTCTAATGAGCATGCTCAGTAGACACAGGGGGTTATTCAGAGAGATCCGAAATGTGGCCGAAATGTAACCGGACACTGAATTTCAGCGAACGGGGACATTTCTGTACCATTTGGCTATTCAGAGAGCAGGCAGTTTGCCAAATTCTGGCGAATTGCCTGCACATACGATGCCTGTTCGAGGGCAGTGAAATCCCCATAGAGAAGAAATGGTTTGCCTATTCAGAGACACCAAACAGTAGGGAAAAGTTGCCGAAATACCCTACTGTTCGGTGGTTTCATTCAACAGGCTTATTCCGGCGAATCTTATAGGCTTCAGTGTTAAAAATTTTCCCGTTGTAATTCAATATCTAATAAACCGTTTATTATTTTATTCTGCTGTTAAGAGTCTCTTTATTTCTAGATTTGTTAGGATCTTTTAGGCATTATTCGGGATTTTTTCGGCAACATTTTCTTTCCGTTTTTCTTTTTTATTTAAATCGTTTTTCCAATTTTCCTTAACAGTCCTTTTCATTATTGTTCATTGGATCTTATATGTAAATTCCAGACATTTTCGTTGTGTAGTTTTTTGCAAACAGCATTTCAAATTTCTATCTTTCAAGCTTACTTTTTTTTTTTCACCACGTTCGTCTGCTTGTCGGGTCTTTCCGGCGGCTGCTCTGCGCTGTGATTGGTGGCTCGTTGGGTTTTTCCGGTGTGTTCGGAGGGGCTTTTGCAGCTGTTCAGCAAGTGTTCTGCAGGTTTGCAGTGGGTTTTCCCTGCACTACGGGGGACCCTGCGGTGCATGCTGAATACACCACAGGGTTGGCAAACCAGAATCGAAGAATCGCCCCGAAGTGCAGGGAACGAAAGGGCACCGAGCGTGTGGTGACTTTTCGATTCTCTCTGAATAACCCTGACAGTCTATCCCAGCTCTAAGTTCCCAGGCATTTTGAAAAAATCTGTCCACTAAGCTGAGTGTATGTGTGTAGAACGTGGCTCCCTCAATCTTTCTTTACTATCAGAATCAGGAGCTTATAACTTAACTTCAAGCAACATTGTAAGAAAATTATCTTTTTGTCAATTACAGGGTGGTCGTGTTGGGGCAGCTCATGCTTTTAGCTCCTTGTATCCTGGTCTTTTTCCAATGGGTTCTGGATTTGGAGGCATTCCTCAAAACCCTGCCCTTCATGGAGACTTCACAATCGAAGATGACTCTCCTGCAGCAGGAAGGAAACCTGTGGGCCAGGGAGCAGCTCAGATTCCATTTGATAACCCCTCAGTTGTTGGTTCAAACCCATCTCTGCCTGGCTTGGATGGAAACCCAGTCGGACATGGAGATACGATGACATTCTCTAACATCAATTTACCCAACTTTCCCTTTAGCCCATTAGGTCAAAGTAAAGTTCCACCAGGGGTCACCCCACCGAGTGTATCCCAACTAAACCATGATACAGGTGCAGGGTATGTTCCTATGGGTCTTGATGAAACAATACCTTATGGTTTCCAAAGTGAAACTGCCATTAGTATGGATCCAACTCAGTCAAATAATGTTATAGACACTCCCATATTTGCAAATGAAATGCATCTGCAAGACCATTATTACCAGGACCCATGAGTTCCTTATCTTTAATAAACATTGTAGACATATACAGTAATTACTTTACTTTACTAACTCGGGCGCAATTACTCAATAACATTATTGCAATGCATATTAATACATTTCATCTATGCCACTCACATTTAGATATTATATGGTAAAATACTAATATATTTTGATATTGTTCTTTTGGTTTGTAAGGAAGCTCTGCTGAATTAAAACGAATTATGGGTAAAAAGCAAGAGGTTATTCAGATATATATAATAGGGTGACATTTTCCAAACAATAATCCCAAATGCTGGAAGAGGGATTTCATAATAAAACACTACAAAGATTTGCTTTTATGCTAAAAATGCTGCTTAATAATATGCATTTATTGATGACTTCATGTTTATTATAGCAAATGTTTTCTGTATACTACATTAGAGATTACTAGAAATGATCTACCCTTGGTGACAAGTTCTGATTAATATTTATTAAACAAAACAGATGATAGGGGCTTGCTTGAGGTCATGCTAGTGATTACTTCATTGCAGGTACTGCATGCTTCTGCTGTATGCTTTAATTCTCGTTCTAAAGTTTAAGGACAACATTACTTGTCTGATGCTTAATAAACACATTTCAGAGATTATGTGGTGTGATTGTTAATTTGTTAATTGGTAAGGTAAATTTTCTTTCAAAAAAGGCAAAAAAAGTAAAACATATGCAAACATCACTGTCAAAGCAAAGATTCATGGGAGATGGACGAAGATGGCGCATGGGGGTTGGTCCGGTCTATAACAGGTCTGGAGAGTAGAGGGGGGGTTGTTGGGAGCCTACGTCGACTAGGGAGGAGCCTCTGGGTCAGCCTTCAATAGGAGAGACAGTGTCCGAGTTAGAGGTGTGTTCACCTCCATTCTCTGGCATTGCTTCAGTATTGTTTCCCCCCTCTAAGAAGTCCCAGTGATGCACTATTGTGTACCAGACCCTTGCGTTTCCCTAATCGCTTATAAACCGTTGCTGCCCGTCTCGACCTTTAGCCTGTTTCTCGACCTTGCCTTTTCATAACCCCTGTTGGCTGTTGCACCCCGCTTGGGATCTTCTGTGGCTTGTTGTATATTGAGTTCCTATTATATCTTGATGAAAGTGACACAGAGCTTCAAAGGAAGTGCTGGCAGGAGTCAGGGGGCAGCACAGAGAGTGTACTCTGACTTTACATAGAGCTGGACCTGTCTCCTGAGTCTGCCCCCTTCCTACCCATTCCCAGTAAGCTACAAAGCCCAGGTAACCCCTTATGGGAAGGAATACTGATAAGGGTAAATATATAGAGGTGTATATATAGTCATGACCAAAGGGCACTTATGCAGGATGTGGTTACAGTCTGCCCCCCCCCCCAATAAAATTGTCACCAGCTGCCCCTGGTGGACACCTTCCCTCCAGTCAAAGTTTAAAATGTATCTATTATAAAATGAAAAATAAAGCCAAATCAAAATTAACACCTAATATCAAACAAAGTAATTAATTCAATTGAGTACTCAGAAACTTCCTATTCCTAAGAAACGTACAGTCTGATGACTATACACACCTCACATTTTTGTAAATATTTTATTATATCGTTTCATGTGACAACACTGAAGAAATGACACTTTGCTACAATATAAAGTAGTGAGTGTACAGATTGTACAACAGTGTAAATTTGCTGTCCCCTCAAAATAACTCAACATACAGCCATTAATGGCTAAACCGCTGGCAACAAAAGTGAGTACACCCTTAAGTGAAAATGTCCAAATTGGGCTAAAAGTGTCAATATTTTGTCACCATTATTTTCCAGCACTACCTTAACCCTCTTGGGCATGGAGTTCACCAGAGCTTCAGAGGTTGCCACTGGAGTCCCCTTCCACTCTTCCATGATGACATCACGGAGCTGGTGGGTCTTAGAGACCTTGCGCTCCTCCACCTTCCGATTGCAGATGCCCCACAGATGCTCAATAGGGTTTAGGTCTGGAGACATGTTTGGCCCGTCCATCACCTTTACTCTCAGCTTCTTTAGCAAGGCAGTGGTCATCTTGGAGGTGTGTTTGGAGTTGGAATACGGCCCTGCAGCCCAGTCTCCGAAGGGAGGGGATCGTGCTCTGATTCAATGTCATCCCTAATAAATTTAAAAAGGGATCAAATTTCTATTTAATACACAAACAGCCCATCAGGTGGCACAGTTCAAAACACGGAACTAATATTTTAGAGAGTAATACATTCTATTCAATCATTCTTATGGAACAATAATGAATAGCTTTTACTGTCTTGATTCGCCTGTTGTTATATAGTTGTTACATGTAGTGAGTATATTGATCATGTGTTTGTTCCTATCAATTTGTTACATTAGGTAACAGACACACAGATACAGTCAAGGACCAACCCCCTTTGCATACAACCAAACAAATAACATCACAGATCAAATACTGCACCGGACCTTCAAACATGGACAATGGGATTTCCAAGGAGGAGAAGGGGGAGGGAGAAAGCAGGGTAAACAAAAGGAATTTCTTACAGAGAGATTATGTACACAATAGAGGGAGCAGGTACTAATACAGAGGTCTATACAGAGAGAGGTTAGATAATTGAGGGAGGTATGCAATATACACAACAAGAGACTCTATAATAAATACATAAGGGAATAACACACAGACATCAGTAATCTTTAGTTTGCTAGGGGGATGTTTAAAACAGTGCAAAACCAAATATATTAAAAAAGGTCCACCGGTTCCCCCAATGGTCTCTTTTACGGGTCATAGTCGCTGGGCGGTACGGATGAGCCGAACACCCCCGTGTTCGGTTCGCATTCGAACTCGAACAATTTCGAAAGTTGGAGTTCGAACACGAACCGAACTCAATGCAAGTCAATGGGACTAAAAAGTTCGGTTTTCAGAGTGCCCTCCAAGAGGGCATATCTGCAAGATATTTGCCATAAAAGGTGTATGGGGGTCCGGGTAGTGCCCTGGGGGACAGGAAACAAGGACAAAAAGTAAAAAAAAAAGTTTTTAAAGGGACAGTGAGTTTTCCATGAAATAAGGGTTAAGAATAAAAATCAAAAATTCCTTCAACTATCGTGCCTAGGAGGTCCCCATAACCTGCCCGTGAAGTGGCGGATTTGTAGGATGTACAGAAACATTTAAAAACAAAAAAATGACGTTTAAAATGACGGTAAAAGGTTTTCCTTTAATCTATTCATAAACAACTGCTTGGAGCTGCAGTCTGTATTAAAAGAGGAGACCTTTTAGGACACGCAGAACAAGTTTAGTGATTTTTTGGCTATATTATGGTGAAACTTATGCAGGCTTTAGATGAAAGTAACAATAGGTGCTTTAAAATTGGGCCTTTAGTGTCGGCAACAGTGCCGTCACACCGTAACCCCTCTGTGGTATTGTGGAAGAGTGCAGGGTTGGACCCTGCGGTTCAAAAAATTAAAATGATATAAATCTGGTACAGGCGTCAGTGCACCCAAATAATGTGCCTTTCATGGCAGCAAGTGCCTTCACACCGTAACCGTAACCCTTTTGTGGTATTGTGGAAGAGTTCAGTGGTGGAGGTTTTGTGAATGCAGAAGAGATCCCCGATCTATTCCGTTACGTCAGCATCAGGGGATTGATAGCTGCTGATCCAGGACTGATTCATTTTTATAAATGTCAGCCAGTCTACAGAGTCGGTGGACAGACGCACTCTTTTGTCTGTGACAAAACCTCCAGCGGCACTGAACGTCCTTTCAGAAAGCACGCTGGATGAAGGGCAACCTAGTAGCTTCATAGCATATTGGCTAAATTCTGGCCAGTGATCCAATCTCAACACTCAGTAAGCCAGTGGATCATCTGCTGGAAAGGTATCCAGGTCTGCCCTTACCCCTAGGTAGTCCTGCACCATACGGTGAAGATGCTGAAATGGGTGCCTACATTTGATGTCCCTGGGCGTCGTGGACTAAAAAAATTTAAAAAGGCATCAGTCAAGCGGCCCCGGCCTTCACTTCTATTCCTCTGATCATCTGCAGCCTCAGAAGCACCTGTGTCATCACTTGGTAACCTACCAGTGCCTGGAAAGGTGTTACACAAGTGTCGCTTTAGAGCGTCCTCAAGTTTTTTCATCCTGTGCTCCCTCTGTGCAGGCAGGATGAGCTTTGCAACTTTACTCTTGTATCGTGGATCAAGAAGGGTTGCCAACCGGTAATGATCCCTCTCCTTGATAGCACGAATCCTGGGGTCTTTTACCAGGCTTTGCAGGATAAGGGAGCCCATGCAGCGTAGGTTGGAGGTGGCATTAGATTCTGAGTCTTCCTGGTCAATAAGGATGACCCCATCGTGCACTTCCTCCTCCCAGCCACGTACTAGTCCTTGGGTTTCTGGGCACACAAAACCCTCCCTTGAGGAATCCCCACCTTCAATGCCCCCACAACTTAAATATCCCTCCTCCTCCTCATCCTCCTCCTGTCTGATCTGAGGAGGACCCGCTGGAATGCTGTCTGTGGAAAGACTGGGGCCTTGAGAGCTAGGGAAGGCCTCCTCTTCCTCCCGCTGCTCTGCCTCTAGAGCCACATCTATAATTCCCCGCAGAGTGTGCTCCAGCAGGAACACTAAAGGAATTGTGTCACTGATGCATGCACTGTCCCTGCTCACCATCCTCGTTGCCTCCTCAAATGGTGACAGTACAGTGCATGCATCCTTGATCATCAGCCACTGTGGGGGGAAAAAAACAAGTTGACCTGAACCTGTCCTTGTGCCATACTCACAAAGGTACTCGTTGATGGCCCTCTGCTGATTGTGCAGGCGCTGCAGCATTGCTAATGTCGAGTTCCACCTGGTGGGCATGTCACAGATCAGACGGTTTGTGGGAAGGTGGAATTCTCTTTGAATTTCTGCCAGGCGAACACTTGCTGGGAATGACTGTCTGAAGTGGCTGCAGACTTTTCTGGCCTGGCCGAGAAGCTCTGCCAGCCCTGTAAACCTGGTTAGGAAATGCTGTACCACCAGATTTAGGATGTGTGCTAGGCATGGTACATGCGTCAACTTACCCATGCGTAGGGCGGAGAGAAGGTTGCTGCCATTATCACAGACGACCATTCCCAGCTGAAGCTGGCGTGGTGTTAACCATCTCTGCACCTGCAGAGCTGACAGAATTTCTGGCCCGGTGTGGCTCCTGTCCCCTAAACAAACCAGCTCAAGCACAGTATGGCATCTTTTTGCTTGAGCCATTGCATAGCCCCCTGGGCTCGAGACGAGCGGGAACGCGCGGGAACGGCGTTCCCGCACTTCTCCCACAGCGGGAACGCAGTGTTCCCGCTGTGGCCCGAGCCCGAACGCTTTAGCAGGCGGCCGCCGCACATTGCCAGCGGCCACGTGCTTCCTATTAGAACCGCCGGTGACCGGAAGTGGAGCTGCTCGCCTGGCTGTTTCATAGATCCCAGGCGAGCGGCTGCACTGCCTGTCAGCGGCCGCTGAAGCAGGAAGCACGTGGCCGCCGGCAATGTGCGGCAGGAGCAGCAGAGGTGAGTTGGGCTGGGGGCAGTTTCTATGAGACCAGGGGGTAATATCCATGAGACCAGGGGGTAATATCCATGAGACCTGGGGGCAGTATCCATGAGACCAGGGGGTAATATCCATGAGACCTGGGGGCAGTATCTATGAGCCCAGGGGGCAGTATCCATGAGACCTGGGGGCAGTATCCATGAGACCAGGGGGTAATATCCATGAGACCTGGGGCCAGTATCCATGAGACCAGGGGGTAATATCCATGAGACCAGGGGGTAATATCCATGAGACCTGGGGGCAGTATCCATGAGACCAGGGGGCAGTATCCATGAGACCAGGGGGTAATATCCATGAGACCTGGGGGCAGTATCCATGAGACCAGGGGGTAATATCCATGAGACCTGGGGGCAGTATCTATGAGACCAGGGGGTAATATCCATGAGACCTGGGGGCAGTATCCATGAGACCAGGGGGTAATATCCACGAGACCAGGGGGTAATATCCATGAGACCTGGGGGCAGTATCCATGAGACCAGGGGGCAATATCCATGAGACCAGGGGGTAATATCCATGAGATCTGGGGGCTGTATCCATGAGACCAGGGGGTAATATCCATGAGACCAGGGGGTAATATCCATGAGACCTGGGGGCAGTATCTATGAGACCTGGGGCATATCCATGAGAGCTGGGGGCATTATCCATGAGAGTTGGGGCATATCCATGAGAGCTGGGGGCATTATCCATGAGACCTGGGGGCATTATCCATGAGACCTGGGGGCATATCCATGAGAGCTGGGGGGCACTATCCATGAGAGCTGGGGCAATATATACCCATATGAGCTGGGGGAAATTATATCCATGTGAACTGGGGAAAATATATCCATATAACCAGTGCTGTGCATATTATTCTTGGGGTTCAGTGCTGTGTATATTATTATGGGGGCTCTGTGCTGTGCATGTTATTATGTTATTCTTGGGGCTCAGTGCTGTGTATATTATCCTGGAGGCTCAGTGCTGTGTATATTATTCTGGGGGCTCAGTGCTGTGTATGTTATTCTGGGGGCTCAGTGTTGTGTATGTTATTCTGGGGGTTCAGTGTTGTGTATATTATTCTGGGGGCACAGTGCTGTGTATATTATTCTGGGGGCTCAGCGCTGTGTGTATTCTGGGGGCTCAGTGCTCTGTATGTTATTCTGGGGGCACAGTGCTGTGTATATTATTCTGGGGGCACAGTGCTGTGTATATTATTCTGGGGGCTCAGTGCTGTGTATATTATTCTGTGGGCACAGTGCTGTGTATATTATTCTGGGGGGTCAGTGCTGTGTATATTATTCTGGGGGCTCAGCGCTGTGTATGTTATTCTGGGGGCACAGTGCTGTGTATATTATTCTGGGGGCACAGTGCTGTGTATATTATTCTGGGGGCTCAGCGCTGTGTATATTATTCTGGGGGCTCAGTGCTGTGTATGTTATTCTGGGGGCACAGTGCTGTGTATATTATTCTGGGGCTCAGTGCTGTGTATATTATTCTGGGGGCACAGTGCTGTGTATATTATTCTGGGGGGCCTGTGCCTGGATATATATATATTATATATAAAATGCGTTAGTCCAGTTGCCACAATCACGAGTATACCTGTACGTAGTATACGAGTATACCTGTATATTGATCAGTATAGTTTCCAGTTTACACTCTTGAAAGCTTGTCTTTTAAATGTAAAGTTAACCCAATAAAAATGGTATCACCACGTACTGCTATACTCGTGATATATATATATATATTTTCTTAAGGTAATGGGGGTTGTGGAATTCGTGGGTGAGTTCCCTCACTTTTTTTCCCAGGACTTGACCCCTGATAGCCCCTGGAACTTAAACTCAGTTTAACTGCCACTTCGCCAGAGACATAGAAGGAGGAGGAGGGAGAGGTGGTGGTGGAGCAGACAGACCTCATACAAGCAACCAGGGCCGGACTGGGGATAAAAACCAGCCCTGGAAATAATTTCCTACCAGCCCCAGTAATGTGCGGTGTGTGTTGAGGGTATCGCAGAGCTATACAATAATGTGCGGTGTGTTTTGAGGGTATTGCAGAGCTATACAGTAATTTGCGGTGTGTTTTGAGGGTATTGCAGAGCTATACAGTAATGTGCGGTGTGTTTTGAGGGTATCGCAGAGCTATACAGTAATGTGCGGTGTGTTTTGAGGGTATCGCAGAGCAATACAGTAATGTGCGGTGTGTGTTGAGGGTCTCGCAGAGCTGTACAGTAATGTGCGGTGTGTTTTGAGGGTATCGCAGAGCTATACAGTAACGTGCGGTGTGTTTTGAGGGTATCGCAGAGCTATACAGTAACGTGGTGTGTTTTGAGGGTATCGCAGATCAATACAGTAATGTGTGTGCGGTGTATTTTGAGGGTATCGCAGAGCAATACAGTAATGTGCGGTGTGTGTTGAGGGTCTCGCAGAGCTGTACAGTAATGTGCGGTGTGTTTTGAGGGTATCGCAGAGCAATACAGTAATGTGCGGTGTGTTTTGAGGGTATCGCAGAGCAATACAGTAATGTGCGGTGTGTTTTGAGGGTATCGCAGAGCTATACAGTAACGTGCGGTGTGTGTTGAGGGTATCGCAGAGCTATACAATAATGTGCGGTGTGTTTTGAGGGTATTGCAGAGCTATACAGTAATTTGCGGTGTGTTTTGAGGGTATTGCAGAGCTATACAGTAATGTGCGGTGTGTTTTGAGGGTATCGCAGAGCTATACAGTAATGTGCGGTGTGTTTTGAGGGTATCGCAGAGCAATACAGTAATGTGCGGTGTGTGTTGAGGGTCTCGCAGAGCTGTACAGTAATGTGCGGTGTGTTTTGAGGGTATCGCAGAGCTATACAGTAACGTGCGGTGTGTTTTGAGGGTATCGCAGAGCTATACAGTAACGTGGTGTGTTTTGAGGGTATCGCAGATCAATACAGTAATGTGTGTGCGGTGTATTTTGAGGGTATTGCAGAGCAATACAGTAATGTGCAGTGTGTGTTGAGGGTCTCGCAGAGCTGTACAGTAATGTGCGGTGTGTTTTGAGGGTATCGCAGAGCAATACAGTAATGTGCGGTGTGTTTTGAGGTTATCGCAGAGCAATACAGTAATGTGCGGTGTGTTTTGAGGGTATCGCAGAGCTATACAGTAACGTGCGGTGTGTTTTGAGGGTATCGCAGAGCTATACAGTAACGTGCGGTGTGTTTTGAGGGTATCGCAGAGCTATACAGTAACGTGGTGTGTTTTGAGGGTATCGCAGATCAATACAGTAATGTGCGGTGTGTATGACAGAGCTATACAGTATTGTGGGTGTTTTTTTATCTTTAATTCATGATTTTCAAATAATTTACAGACAGAGAGAAGTTATGAACAAACAACAAGCACACAAGTTGTGTGCTTGTTTGTTCATAACTTCTCTCTGTCTGTAAAGGGCAGGCCTCTCTCATCCCCCCCCTTCTCCTCAAACAACCACTGCCCTGGGTTCCCGAACTCACCGCTGTTTCTGATAAGGCGCAGCTTGAAGAGGTGGTCGTAGTCCCGGGCTCCCTGCCTCTGCCTGGATGCTGGAGCCTGGGGAGGCCGCAGGGGCCTGGATGGTAGCCGGAGGCCGCAGCTGCCTGGCTGGATGTTGGAGGCCGCAGGGCAGGGAGACTCAGCCTGCCTGGATGCTGGAGGGGAGACCACAGGGGCTGGTCTGACACCAGAGGCCGCAGGAGCTGGTCTGACACCAGAGGCCGCAGGGGCTGGAACATGCTGCCTGGTGGAGGCCGCCTGCAGGGCCTGTGATGTGACATCAATAAACCAGCGGGAGGAACATAGGGTTTGTCACCAACAAAAAAATGTGACAGTTCCTCTTTAGAATAAAGTGCATTGAAGATGGATTCACTCTGTTTAGTCCACATGTAAATCGATTCCTTTGTGTTTAGATAATTACACTGACAATTGATCCTAAATCATATGTCTGATTAGCGTTTTGCACATTATGGTCCTTTGTTTAAATAGAAAATGAACCTGATCAGGAGCTTCTACCCATCAATAAACACTGGGGGGGCTTCTTTTGAACCTGCGAGTCCAGTTACTCCCCTCAGGCTGGATGGTGATGCCGCGCGGTGAGTGAGGGGCAGAGCAGAGGGGGACGATAATCCTGATTCCCACCACTCTGTCTCCCTGACCGTGCCCACACACGTGGTCTGACGTGCGGAGGCAGCGTCGTGGCCGCCGCCGCTGCCTGCATTAAAAGCGGCGTGCAGTGCCGCAAATTTAACGATTTGCCTCCACGGCTGGCCCTATTCCTTCGTTGGCCCCCCCTTGCCCCAACCTGTGGACGCCAACCTGTGGACGCCCCGGGTCGTCATTTCCAATAAAAAAAAAAAAGGAAAAAAATAAAACCGGCCCCAAAGTTTAAGCAGCCTACCGGGATTCCTCCCGGTATCCCAGTCCGGCACTGCAAGCAACTTTCTGGAGGCGTGGTGGATGAACAAGCTCCAGCAGAGCCCTGTCTTGGATCCCTCCCAGCTGCAATCAGAGTTACCCAGTGTGCCGTGAAGGAAATGTAACGGCCCTGTCCATGCTTGCTGGACCACGTGTCTAAAGTCACATGCACCTTGCTGCTGACTGCGTTTCCCAATGACTCTATAACATTGTCTTCCACGTGCTGGTATAGTGCTGGAATGGCCTTCCGTGAAAAGTAATGGCGTTTTGGAAAATGCCACTGTGGTACAGCACATTCAGCAAATTCACGGAAGGGAGCTGTAACGTTGGGGGATTCCAGCCTTTCCAGTGTGCTTGAGGGCAGCATGTCTGATGCTGCTTGCTCACCAACACCCGGTTTAAATTGAAACAGGCAGGGAGGTGGCTGCATGAGGTGCGGCTTGAGAGGGGGGCGCGGTCTGGTGAAGGTCTTTTAAAAACCAACAGTTCCTTCTAAGCAGTGCCAGATCGTGGTTATCCATACCTGAGCTCCTTGTACCTGAATTCTCTCGTGATTTAACCTGTTATTGACCTCTGCTTGTTTTCTGACTATTCTGCCTTCCGTTGCCCTAGACTATTTTCTTGTACTACGCTTCTGCACTGATATCGACCCGGCTATTCCATTTGACTATCCTATACTCTGTATTCCTGATTATGGCTTGTCTGACTACCCCTGTGTTGCTAACCTGGTTTTGTATTACGACATTGTCTTTGATTAACCCTTTCTGTCTAGCAAGTATACCTGGCCAATTCTAAGGACCAGACAGTTAGGGATTCTTCTACGGCTACCCTGTTGGTAGCTTTTGGGCTCTGTGGAGTGTTGGGCTTTAAGGACTGCGTGGTGGGATCCGGGAGCCGTGACGGGAGCAGAGTCCACCAGCTGGAAAGGCAGCAGCTGCAATGCAAGTAATTTTGCTAAGCTGGCATTTAGACGCTGTGCTTGGGGATGGTTGGGACTATATTTTTTCTTATGCTGCAGCAGCTGGGGCAACGTAATCTGAATGCGTAAATCTTCAGCTGATGGGATGCTGTCACATTGTGAGGAAGGACCTGGTACATCCATTACTGTAGCATCATCCCTGTCAGTGGAGGTTGAAGTCAATGACATGGCAGGACATATAGTCGGGGTAGAGACAGGTGAGGAGGACCTACGCAAAGTTTTGTGCCAACGGGATGCGTGGCAGGTGGTCATATGTCGCCTCAAGCACGTGGTACCCAAGCACCCGGTGTCTTTCCCACGCTTGAGCCTCATCTGACATAGTTTACAAATAGCAACGGTGGGGTTTGCTGCACATTTCTTAAAGGACTCCCAGACAGCAGAGTTCCTGGATGTGTGCTTTAAGACAACAGCGCTCTGCACCTGAGCAGCTCTGGCATCTGATGCCTTGGACTGGCTAGTGCTACGGCTGGTCATAGAGGACGTTGTGCCTCGTGTCTGTTGTGCCGCCTCCTCCTCCTCACTTGACTCCTCTGTTCAATCAGGCACCCAGGTGGAGTCAGTGACCTCATCATCATCACCCCCTATCTCCTCGTCACTGGAGCCAACTTGGCAGTATGCTGCAGCTGCAACATGAGTGCCAGTTATTTGTGTGTCACTGGCACCCCCTTCCTCTAAATTCATTATATTCCCTTCCTTAACCTCAGAGATTGAATCAGAGCACTGTAGTTGCTGCGCATCCTCAAGCAGCATGTCACTGTCATTGTAGTCAAACAATTCAGCTGACTCCTCCGTGTGTGATAGTGAGGCTACGGCAGGAGTAGCTGTGAACATGGAGGCTTTAGATGCATTAGATGCTTTGGCAGCTGAGGTGGACTGTAAAGCACTACAAGCCTGGCAGGCAGAGGACTCGGAGGATGAGGATGGCCTGGTTAGCGAATCCAACAAATCCTCAGTATGTTGCTGCTGCTTAAGACGGCCAGCACCAGTTAGAAAGGACAAGCGTGCCCCTGCAGAGGATGCACCACGTCCACAATGACCAGAGGCACAGCCTCCCGATACAGAGGCTGCTTGCCCTCTTATCTGTGCCTGGGAGCGTCTGCCTGTCCGTTTTGGTCTTTCTGACATGGTGAGTGATATATAGATTAACGATATACAGAACTCTGATTCAACTCTGTTATAAAAATTGGAGATATGCTGCAGAACTCTGATTCAACTCTGGTATAAAGATTAAAGTTTTCCAGAACTCTGGTATAACTCAGTGAGACACCCTGATAGCTGGCAGCCAGTGACAAGACACAGATTACAATTCCCAGAAACCTCCTATAAATCAGTGAGACCCCCTGATGGGTGGCGATGACAAGACACAGATTACCACAATTCCCAGATATTTTGTAGAAATTACTGACCCCCAAAATACTTGGTGGCAGTGAGAACACACGGATTATAACAATTCCCAAATATTTTGTAGAAATTACTGCCCCCCAAAATACTGGGTGGCAGTGAGAACACACGGATTAGAACATTTCCCAAATATTTTGAAGAAATTACTGACCCCCCAAAATACTGGGTGGCAGTGAGAACACACGGATTAGAACAATTCCCAAATATTTTGTAGAAATTACTGACCCCCCCAAAATACTGGGTGGCAGTGAGAACACGCGGATTAGAACAATTCCCAAATATTTTGTAGAAATTACTGACCCCCAAAATACTGGGTGGCAGTGAGAACACACGGATTAGAACAATTCCCAAATATTTTGTAGAAATTACTGACCCCCCAAAATACTGGGTGGCAGTGAGAACACGCGGATTAGAACAATTCCCAAATATTTTGTAGAAATTACTGACCCCCCAAAATACTGGGTGGCAGTGAGAACACGCGGATTAGAACAATTCCCAAATATTTTGTAGAAATTACTGACCCCCCAAAATACTGGTGGCAGTGAGAACACACGGATTAGAACAATTCCCAAATATTTTGTAGAAATTACTGACCCCCCAAAATACTGGGTGGCAGTGAGAACACGTGGATTAGAACAATTCCCAAATATTTTGTAGAAATTACTGACCCCCCAAAATACTGTGTGACAGTGAGAACATATGGATTAGAACAATTCCCAAATATTTTGTAGAAATTACTGACCCCCCAAAATACTGGGTGGCAGTGAGAACACACGGATTATAACAATTCACAAATATTTTGTAGAAATTACTGACCCCCCCCCCAAAATACTGGGTGGCAGTGAGAACACACAGATTATAACAATTCCCAAATATTTTGTAGAAATTACTGACACCCTAAAATACTGGGTGGCAGTGAGAACACACGGATTAGAACAATTCCCAAATATTTTGTAGAAATTACTGACCCCCCAAAATACTTGGTGGCAGTGAGAACACACAGAGTAGAACAATTCCCAGAAATATTGTAGAAATGAGAACACCCTCAGTAGCTGGTGGCAGACTGGCAGTGAGAACACACACTAACAACACACACTAACACAAGAACAATCTCCTCTCAAACACGTGCTGAAGCGCTGTGTGAAGCCTTATATAGTGTGCTGTGGGACTTAGCTCTGTGAGCCCATGATTGGGCAAAATTTGCCCAATCAGGTCTCTGAGCCGTGATTGGCATAGTCTTGAACCTGTCTTGCACCTGACCTGTGGATATGCCCCAGCAGCTCTCATGGATATACTGCCCCAGCTCCTCTCATGGATATCCTGCCCCAGCTCCTATCATGGATATACTGCCCCAGCTCCTCTCATGGATATTGCCCCAGCTCCTCTCATTGATTTTGCCCCAGCTCCTCTCATGGATATTGCCCCAGCTCCTCTCATGGATTTTGCCCTAGCTCCTCTCATGGATATTGCCCCAGCTCCTCTCATGGATTTTGCCCCAGCTCCTCTCATGGATACTGCCCCAGCTCCTCTCATGGATACTGCCCCAGCTCCTCTCATGGATACTGCCCCAGATCTTCTCATGGATATACTGCCCCAGCTCCTCTCATGGATACTGCCCCAGATCTTCTCATGGCTATACTGCCCCAGCTCCTCTCATGGATATGCCCCCAGCTCCTCTCATGGATATGCCCCAGCTCCTCTCACGGATATACTGCCCCCAGCTCCTCTCATGGATATACTGCCCCAGCTCCTCTCATGGATATACTGCCCCAGCTCCTCTCATAGATACTGCCCCAGCTCCTCTCATGGATATGCCCCAGCTCCTCTCATGGATATTGCCCCAGCTCCTCTCATGGATATACTGCCCCAGCTCCTCTCATGGATATACTGCCCCAGCTCCTCTCATGGATATACTGCCCCAGCTCCTCTCATGGATATTGCTCCAGCTCCTCTCACGGATTTTGCCCCAGCTCCTCTCATGGATATTGCCCCAGCTCCTCTCATGGATTTTGCCCCAGCTCCTCTCATGGATATTGCCCCAGCTCCTCTCATGGATTTTGCCCCAGCTCCTCTCATGGATATTGTCCCAGCTCCTCTCATGGATTTTGCCCCAGCTCCTCTCGTGGATATTGCCCCAGCTCCTCTCATGGATTTTGCCCCAGCTCCTCTCATGGATACTGCCTCAGCTCCTCTCATGGATACTGTCCCAGCTCCTCTTATGGATATGCCCCAGCTCCTCTCATGGATATACTGCCCCAGCTCCTCTCATGGATATGCCCCCCAGCTCCTCTCATGGATATGCCCCAGCTCCTCCCACGGATATACTGCCCCAGCTCCTCTCATGGATATACTGCCCCAGCTCCTCTCATGGATATACTGCCCCAGCTCCTCTCATGGATTTGCCCCTAGCTCCTCTCATGGATATGCCCCAGCTCCTCTCACGGATATACTGCCCCAGCTCCTCTCATGGATATACTGCCCCAGCTCCTCTCATGGATACTGCCCCAGCTCCTCTCATGGATACTGCCCCAACTCCTCTCATGGATACTGCCCCAGCTCCTCTCATGGATATGCCCCAGCTCCTCTCATGAATTTTGCCCCAACTCCTCTCATGGATATACTGCCCCAGCTCCTCTCATGGATTTTGCCCCAGCTTCTCTCATGGATATACTGCCCCAGCTGCTCTCATGGATAATGCCCCAGCTCCTCTCATGGATATGCTCCAGCTCCTCATGGATATACTGCCCCAGCTCCTCTCATGGATTTTGCCCCAGCTCCTCTCATGGATATACTGCCCCAGCTCCTCTCATGGATTTTGCCCCAGCTCCTCTCATGGATATACTGCCCCAGCTGCTCTCATGGATAATGCCCCAACTCCTCTCATGGCTATGCCCCAGCTCCTCTCATTGATATTGCCCCAGCTCATGGATATGCCCCAGCTCATGGATAATACCCCAGCTCATGGATAATGCCCCCAGCTCATGGATATGCCCCAGCTCATGGATAATGCCCCCAGCTAATGGATAATGCCCCAGCTCATGGATAATGCCCCAGCTCATGGATAATGCCCCCAGCTCATGGATATTGCCCCAGCTCATGGAAAATGCCTCAGCTCATGGATAATGCCCCCAGCTCATGGATAATGCCTCAGCTCATGGATAATGCTCCCAGCTCATGGATAAAGCTCCCAGCTCATGGATAATGCCCCAGCTCATGGATAATACCCTCAGCTCATGGATACTGCCCCAGCTCATGGATAATGCCTCAGCTCATGGATATGCCCCAGCTCATGGATAATGCCCCCAGCTAATGGATAATGCCTCAGCTCATGGATAATGCCCCAGCTCATGGATACTGCCCCCAGCTCATGGATAATGCCTCAGCTCATGGATAATGCCCCATCTCATGGATAATGCCCCCAGCTCATGGATAATGCCCCCAGCTCATGGATACTGCCCCCAACTCATGGATAATGCCCCCAGCTCATGGATACTGCCCCCAGCTCATGGATAATGTCCCCAGCTCACCTCCTGTGCTGCGTGTTCTGCTCCCTCTGAGCGTCCGGCGGCATGGAGCTTGGGCGCTCGCCTGGGGGAGCCACGTAACCAGCCGCGATCTCGCGAGAACTCGGCTAGTTACGTTTTTCCTCCAGGCGAGCGCTGAAGCTGCATAGCTTCGGAAGCTCGCAGGGAGTGAACACTGTGTCGCAGGGTGAGACACCCGCCCTTAGGGTGACGGTGTCACCCTAAGGGCGGGTGTCACCTGGTGCGGGTCGCACCCCCTGCCCCCACGTTACGACTCCCCTGCCTGAAGGTTTCACCTTAGCATCACCATTTTAGCATCATATTATGTGGCAGGTGCTAGTTCAGCAGCCTGCCCTGTAATTACAGCGCTACCATCCCTCCATGAGTCCATGGAGGGCTCTGCTGCCAAGTCGCGTGCCCTGTGTGACCTTGATTAATTTGTCCCCAGTGTCGCTCATCACATTGTTCTCACTGTGGGATGAGAGGTAAGTATTGGATGTATTGGGGGGGGGGTGTCAGCTGGTGCTAACTGATTCTGCAGAAATGGAATCAGTTAGCACCAGCTTCTAGCAGCTAACTTTATCGTTACTGCATCGGCACGGTAATTAGTGATAGGACGTTCTACTATCTTACTTATCCTAACGCTAATTACTGATGTCAAGCACATATACAAGATTTATCACAGATCTAACAGTTCTTAACAATGTAACATGAAACACAAGCATGCTTGAGAAGGATTTTATATTATGGATACAAGTTTTATTGAGGTAATTATAAAAAGGAATAAAAGGAGAACAAGACAGGTCTGGAAAGCAGCAAAGCTGAAAAAAATAACTTGTATCCTATGTATATTTGTTAATGGAACAAAGATAACAAAGACCAGAGAAGACAAATGTATATTGTATGTTAGGTCCATACCTTATACCACTGACAAAATAACTGCTGTTCCAAAGCTATGGAAGGTATCGGGTCGGAGGTAAGTGACATAGGGGGTGAACATGTGTCCTCACTCAGCCCCCACCCATGTGCAGAGGGACAGGATTAGTAATAAAAGTCTAGAGGTGCATGCCATTGCTCCTTTCCAGGCCTCCATTAATGGGCATTGATTAGGGGGTTGATTGATTATGGGGCTTGGAATACATAATAATACAAGTGTCTGGGAGACACGCCATTTCCCCTCACTGGTCACCACCCATGAAAGCCAGGTGAGAGGTAATTGACAATGGGGGGGGGGGGGATTGGTATTATGTTGAAAAAAATGTAGTGTTGATATACAAGTGGACGGATATGCCATGTCCACCACCCATTGTCAATTACCCCCACCTGACACCCATGGGTAGGGGCTTGAGAGGGACAATGCCATTTCCCACCCACTGATATTAATTAACGCCACCTGTGGTGTATGGGTGGAGGCTCGGGGATGAACATATGTGCATTTTGTATGTCTATTACCCCATGTCCATGGGTGTTAGCCTTGGGGGGCCACTGAAAAATCGCTCCCATGCATTAATAGTAACTGGACAGCAATAATTGCTCAGTTGCTAATATTTAACCCCAATGATGCTGGGTTAGTAGCGGTGAGCAGCAGATGGCTGATGGCCATTTGGGTGACATATCTCCAACAGCACCATGTTAGGTGGAAGATTACAGTGTTATAGTGGTCACTGTAACCCCCTTGTGCATGCATTTAATAATTTTACTATTTTTCCATTTTACAGTTGAGGCTGACTAGCACTGGTCAACCACCACTCAAATCCACAGAACGATTAAACAAAACGGGCTATATTACAATCCTAGCGTTAAAATGCAGGCGCAAGGGAGGAAAAACGGCGCCTGCAGTTTTCCCCCTTGCGCCCGCGTTTTAACACTGGATTACAATGCAGGCGTAAAAATTGCTGCCTGCATTGTTTGTGGGCGTTAATCCCCGGGATGCTCACATCACTGCTGAACGCAGCCGCAAGCATCCACTCGATGGAGTCCATGAGTTTCCCCCTGCCGGTCACATGACCAGCCGGATCTCGTCTCGCGAGATCTGACCGGTCGGCGTACTGATACGCAGGAAGAGACTGGGGGGACTTTTTTCCCCAGTCTTTCCCTGCTCCTGCCGGACCAATGAGGTGGTCGGAGCCGCGGTCCTCGCCACGGTACAGGCAGGGCCGGCGCTAGTGTAAGGCAGCACAGGCGGCTGCCTTACTATTCTGGCTTTCTGCCAGTTGAGGGGCGGAAAAATCTGGACCACCCAGCGAGCGGAGGCTTTGCAAGGATCGGGCACAAGGTTTCCCATTTACTCGGCAGCGTGTGGGATCCCACTCCCACACGCTGCACCGGAAGTAAAGGCCCTGGGGGGGGGGGCAGAGGAGGAGGAAGACGAGGCTGCCAGACCACAGCTCACATGGGAAGATGCTGGCCCCGCCCATCCACCCCCTTCCTCCTCACAGCAGCTAGCAGAGCCTCCCTCCCCTGCTCCTGTGCGGGAAGTGTCCAGCACGTGCAGGGTGGGGGGAGTGGAGAGAGACCAGCTGAGCTGCAACCATGGAGGCAGCCAGGGATTTGAATCCTAGGGTAAGTAGCAAGCAGGGGGTGTGAGTATGGGGGTGAGCATGGGGAGGTGGGTGTGTAAGCATGGAGTGTGTGTCTGTGTGTGTGAGCATGGGTGAATGAGAGCATTGGGTGTGTGTAAGCATGGGGAGGTGGGTGTGAGTATGGGGGTGGGTGGGTGTGAGTATGGGGGGTGGGTGTGTGTGTGCAGGGGTGATGTATGTGTGTGTGAGCAGGGGTGATGTATGTGTGTGTGAGCAGGGGTGATGTATGTGTGTGTGAGCAGGGGTGATGTGTGAGCAGGGGTGATGTTTGTTTGTGTGAGCAGGGGTGATGTGTGTGTGTGAGCAGGGGTGATGTGTGTGTGTGAGCAGGGGTGATGTGTGTGTGTGAGCAGGGGTGATGTGTGTGTGTGAGCAGGGGTGATGTGTGAGCAGGGGTGATGTGTGCGTGTGAGCAGGGGTGATGTGTGAGCAGGGGTGATGTGTGTGAGCAGGGGTGATGTGTGTGTGAGCAGGGGTGATGTGTGTGTGAGCAGGGGTGATGTGTGTGTGAGCAGGGGTGATGTCTGAGCAGGGGTGATGTCTGAGCAGGGGTGATGTGCGCGTGTGAGCAGGGGTGATGTGTGCGTGTGAGCAGGGGTGATGTGCGCGTGTGAGCAGGGGTGATGTGCGCGTGTGAGCAGGGGTGATGTGTGCGTGTGAGCAGGGGTGATGTGTGAGCAGGGGTGATGTGTGCGTGTGAGCAGGGGTGATGTGTGAGCAGGGGTGATGTGTGCGTGTGAGCAGGGGTGATGTGTGAGCAGGGGTGATGTGTGTGAACAGGGGTGATGTGTGTGAGCAGGGGTGATGTCTGAGCAGGGGTGATGTGCGCGTGTGAGCAGGGGTGATGTGTGCGTGTGAGCAGGGGTGATGTGTGAGCAGGGGTGATGTGTGTGTGTGTGAGCAGGGGTGATGTGTGTGTGAGCAGGGGTGATGTGTGTGTGAGCAGGGGTGATGTGTGTGTGAGCAGGGGTGATGTCTGATCGGGGTGATGTGCGCGTGTGAGCAGGGGTGATGTGTGTGTGTGTGTGTGTGTGTGTGTGTGTGTGAGCAGGGGTGATGTGTGATCAGGGGTGATGTGCGCGTGTGAGCAGGGGTATGAAATGAATTAAAGGGGAGATTGAATTGAAGGGAGAATGAATTGAAGGGGTGGAGGAATTGAGGGGGAGAATGAATTGAGGGGGTGAAATTAATTGAGGGGAAGAATGATGTGAGCTGGGGGCAAATTTACCCATGTGTGAGCTCTGGGGGCAAATATATCCATGTGTGAGCTCTGGGGGCAAATATATCCATGTGTGAGCTCTGGGGGCAAATATACCCATGTGTGAGCTGGGGGCAAATATACCCATATGTGAGCAGGGGGCAAATATACCCATGTGTGAGCTGGGACAAATATACCCATATGTGAGTTGGGGCAAATATACCCATATGTGAGTTGGGGCAAATATATCCATATGTGAGCTGGGGCAAATATACCCATGTGTGAGCTCTGGGGACAAATATACCCATGTGTGAGCTGTGGTAAATATACCCATATGTGAGATGGGGCAAATATACCCATATGTGAGCTGGGGGCAAATACACCCTTGTGAGCTGGGGCTTTATATATATATCCATGTGAGCTGGGGGCAATATATATACCCTTGTGAGCTGGGGCAAATATATCCATGTGAGCTGGGGGCAATATATATATATATATATCTGGACATGTTCTGGTCTGAGGTTTCTGTGTGTATATATATATTTATCTGTTCATGTTCTGGTCTGTATATATGTATCTGAGTGGGCATGATATTGGTGAATACCTGAAAAAAAGTATTGGTACTTGTACTCGGTCTTAAAGTGGTATCGGTGCGACACTAGAGTGTGTATATATGTATGTGTGCATATATAGAGATTATTATGGCACCTCTATCCTGATTGGCTTGACATGACACGGATGGGGGGGCACCAAAACGCACCTTCGCCTGACTAGACAAAAATGCTTGCACCGGCCCTGGGTACAGGAGGTGAGTATCTGAGTTTTTTTTTGGCTGGTGGTAACGGATTCTGCAGAAGCGGAATCCGTTAACACCAACTCCTGGCTGTGGTTAACTTTCTGCTGACCAGAGCCAGGCGTTAATCAGCGCTAGTAGATTGTAATACTAACGCTGATTAACACTTTGCGCTCCCAATGTTAAGCATAGGGAGCACAAAGTACAGTAACCTCGCGCTGAAAAGCGCAAGGTACCAAACGCAAACGGGTTACTTAACCCGTTTGCGTTTGTATCATAATATGCTGTAGACACCGCAGTTAACGTTAATGCTCACGCAAGTGAACGTTAACGTCAGGAATGTAATGTGGCCCAACATCGTCCTTCAACTGGTTCATGTTTCGTTCATTTTGTCAGTGTGATGGTTTGTTTTGTTTTATATTGCATGAACTGATGAATTAGCCAAAATTCAGACAAATTGCCATGGTCCGCCTAAAAATGAACGAACATCACTAACATTTTCATGTAGACTTTCTCCCCAGTCTAAAACATTTTCTACCGGCACCAACTTGCCAAATAGCTAATTTCATATAATTATGTTTAATCAAAACTTTAAACCATATCTATTCTTTATGGATACTCCCACCTACCAAGAGCATTTCAATGATTAATTAGATTTAATAGATCACTGCTCTGCATGGAGAGAGCCTGTGGAGTCATGGGTTCGATCCCAATGAGCAACCTCTCCAGTAAGTGTCCTTGGCAAGACACCCAATGGTACATACTCGCCACCCGGGAGATACTTGAAACTGAGAGAAATCTCAATGTATCCTTCCTGGTAAAATACTTTCTAAAGAAAAAAAATAGGGTCGTTTCTAAGATTTTTTCAAAATGATAGGGGTTGCACATTTAACTCTAGAGCTGCCTCTGATTGCACAGATCACATGGAGGGAATTGAAAAAATAACAAACTCCAAGCAGTTCAAAAATTCTCAGCATCTTGACGGATATACCCATGGTGCAGAAACATTTGGGGACACATTCTGGTGCATATATGCAAATGAATTTGCTTTGCAATACACAACATTACTTTGCATTTCTCCAGATTATAATCGGGTGAAGTGAAAGGAATACTATCACCAGCTGGGTGGAGTAGAGGTAGCATCACTGCTCTGCATGGAAAGAGCCTGTAGAGTCATGGGCTTGATCCCGACGAGCACCTCTCCAGTAAGTGTCCTTGGGCAAGACACCTAACAGTACATACTCGCCACCCGGGACATACTTGAAAATAAGAGAAATCTCAATGTATCCTTCCTGGTAAAATACTTTCACAAAATTTTTAAGATTTATTGTGTTTATTACATGCTGCTGATATCTAACACGTGCTTTGTTTTTTCTCTTGTATGTTTAGTTAAGAAAATATTTTACTCTAAATGTGTCACTGGGTGCATCTATTTTGTGATCTTTTGTGTAGTAAACAGCTCCACCACAGTATCTTTACATCACTTGCTTTTCACTGTATGGCATCGAGCATAGAATGGAGTCTATGGGTCAGGCAGCTGACTCGCATCATTGTATTGTGTGGGATGTATTCAAAGAGCATCAGCAGAGGTAGGTTAGAAGTGTTTTAAGTTACCTGTCTTATCTCATTGAGCTGCCATCTGTTATCCCAGGTGGCCTGTAGAACACAATAGCCCCCATGCAGCCCTTTCTAAACATTTCCTCCTTCACTTCATTGACTGTTAAATACTACTTGCAATACCACAATACAAAAAGAAAGTGGCTCGATCCTCATTTTCCTACAGAGCACCACAATTATGGAATAACCTCCCAGACGCTATCAAATCTTCCCACAGTCTAAAGTTCCTTAAGAGCTCCTTATTAACATACCTCAATACGGAATGCACCTGTAAACATGTAACATAATGACTATTTCCTACATATTTATTTTCTGTTAATCTGTATATTAGTTTTGTGTTAATATATCTTGCATTTTACTACTTTGTATTTCTGTAACAACGCAATGTTCTTGAACCCAGGACATACTTGAAAACGAGAGAAATCTTAATGTATACTTCCTGGTAAAATCCTTTATAAATAAATAAAACACAGCAGTAAAGTAAAACTTTTCCACAGATTTTGGTAAATGTTGCATCATGGGAAAAATCCACAAAATAAAAACAGGATAAAAACCTAACTTTATTTTTTTTTTTACCTGCAATTACTTCAAACAAAGGAGAAAAAAAAACAGCTGCGTGTGTTTTATAAAATGGGTTTGTAAGGCACAAGTACAACTTATTTTAGTGATAGTGTCCATTTAAATCAATTTCAGGCTCCTGCTGGAGCTTTGGACAGATCAAGGTAACTAGTTCATGGCAGTGAAAGGATTAATAAATCAAAAATACAGAGGCTTGTCTGCTTTCACTCTGTTTACATGGCAGAGCGCACCAAAAATGTGCAAATTAATGCCAGGAGAACCAGTGTTAACCAGTAGTAATTAAGAAGCATCTCTAGTAGTTGAATGGCTATTATCTCTGCTTTGAAATTTCACTTGGACATTTTTAAAGCAATCAGCACCTTTTACCCTCTGGGACGTTTAATTAATACCTGATCTGAGACTGCACATTTATGCAATATTCTGTACATATAGTAAATATTAGCAGCATGATATATATTATCCATCACTATATTATATAGGAATGATGTAAATGCAAATGAAGCTGAATTACCATGTCAGGCATAAATAATTGTGCTATGCACGATGACGCCAGTCCTCAGGGGGAGTTCCCGGAGGCTTGGCCGACATCCAAGATGTCGGCCAGCTCCGGGAAAGGATCACGAACCGGCGCTTTTCAGCGCCGATTCGTGATCCGGCTCCCCAGGGGTTAATGACAGCCACCGTTTGGAAGGGCAGGCTGTGCCCTTCCAAGCGGTGCCTGTATTAACTCCGTGCTCCCCGGCGATCGGGAGGGAGAGAGGTCCGAAGGACCTCCCCCCCTCCCTTTCAGGCGCCTCCTCCGCACATGCGCGGGGGGGCGCCTGAATTAGATGTCATCGCGTCGCCGCGATGACATCTAATGTCCCCGCCGGGGTCCCGAGTGCTGGGCTGACATCCAAGATGTCAGCCCGCACCGGGGGGGTGCAGCAATCCGCCGGAATCCGCTCAGCGCGTCCGTAGCACAGGAGAACCACTTGGCTGGACGCGCTGAGCGCGTCCATAGCAGCCAAGTGGTTAATTTTCTTCCTGCAGCATATGAATTATACATGTTGCAGGGCAGCAGTTTTTTCTGTGGTCCCCTCTACATGAAATAGTAATAGGTGTCCAGGGAAATATGGCCGATCTGGCAACACTAGCTTCAACAGAATAAAAGCAGTTTCCTGCTCAGAATAAATCATGTATTGTCTTTCATTCGGTGACACCCTAGACTGGAATCCAAGACAATTATAAACCTAGCAAATCATCTGCTACATTACCAGGGCCATTAAAGTCTATAAACTTGGTAAGGTCACCAGAGCTCTGGTTAAATTAACATGGGACAAAGGCTCCTATTTCAACTGAACCGGAAATAGCGACCATTACGTTGTTCACTATTGATCATTGATCATGTCCCGATCTTGCGACGGGGAGGAGATAGGATTAGATTATTGAAACAAAAGGAAAAATGTTGGAAACATAAATTGGATACATTGTGGCCTAAGGGCCTTAATAGGGAGTTTGATCTTCATCTCTGCTATTAGCATCTTTTGATTGGGTGCATTTTGGAGCACTTTTTGGTTTTTAAATATATACTCTTTTGTCCCCATAGAGCTTTCATAAGGTTTTATTGTTACCGCGCTTGTTCCCTATACGGTAGAGTAAGAATTTTTATATGTTCTATAAATGTATAATTACTTAGTTTGTGTATTATTGCATTAGAGGTGTTTATGTAAAAAACTTTGTTTGTTTATAATTGTAGTGGTGTGGTGGACAATAGGAGACACCCCCTTGTAATGAGGGGAACATCATGATTGGTTGAGAGGGGTTTAAGATTGGAGGTGTCATGTCCATTTTACATGTATGATTAAGGCCCATCGTGGCCGAAACGTTACACTGTTTCCTGGTGGGGAGATGTTACTTCCGTGAATAAATATATCAGCCGCAGCTGCCTGGGTCCCGGATCTTTTCTTCATTGCTGTTTGTGAAGGGAGTTTCGGCACTCCCGTCCCTGGAGACTCGGCGCTGGGCTTGTGGGCTCCCAGTACTGTCGATCACGGTGCCTTTGGATGATCTCATTGCTTGCCATTGCCGCGATCACGTGGTTAGAGCCCCGCAACCCGGAAGTAAGAGTTGAAGTATACTCGCGGGTGCGTTAAGAGGAGTTATTATGGGAGAGGATTCTTCTACCTCGGAAGGAGTTTTTTCTTACACCGCAGAGGATGCAGCGCGGATTATGGGCACTTCAATTACGGAGGAGTGTTTCCTTTGTTGCCCTGGAGAAGTTATGATTAAAGCTCAATTGGAAAAGACCAAGGGGAGGCTGGTGAGTTGCAGGCTACACTGTATCACGCTTACAGAATATTTCAAAGTGAATAGAATTCCACGTGGTTTACGAATTCGTTTAAGACCTACTCTGTTTGCAGATGACGCCATATATTGCCAAAAATTTGAACTTATTTTAAACAAATGCTCATTTGATCTAATGTTGTTAACTATAGAACAACTTCAGAAGGAACTAAAAATGCTGGAGGTGGAAATTTTGGCATTGGAGGTCCAATCGAAGGAAATTATTTCGGTTGAGTCATTAGAGCATTATCAACTGGAATTGAATAAAAAAATGGATGATATGCATTTAGAAATAGAGAATAGGAAGAGGTTAAAATTTGACAGAGATTTGGAGGATTACTCAAGAGGACGAGTGTATAAATGGACATATAGAGAACCTCCTTCTCTGCCTAGGATGGGAAAACAACAAAGAATACGACAGACCCCCTGGTTTAACAGGAGGGAAAAGGGTGATGTCTCAGCGAATGTATCGACAGATACCTTATTAGATACGTCAGATGATCAAATGTTTTCGCATACAGTCCCGAATACTTTTTTGACTACAGGTCGTCCAGGAATAGACGGAGGAGGAGGAAGCGGCGGTGGCGGAGATGTGAGACAGAATCCAACACGGATGAAAAAGACGTATCATCCACGGATGTACAATCCGACACGCGGTCGCTAGTGATTAATATCTCCGAATACCGACTAACAGCTATTGAAGAACAGGTATTGGGAAAGGGACTTTCATTCTCTCCACAGGCAAATATTGATTCCTTTTCGTTACGTGTAGCTATAGAAAGGTTTCTCCGTTCCATTAAACTCAAGATTTTCTTCCATGAGAAAAAAGATATGTGAGCAGTGGAGGTAATGGACACTCTCTTTAATGCAAAACAGTACGAATTGTGGAATAAGGGTACGTTTGCACCACCTTCTACGCCCCCTATAGAGACATTCACACAGTTCATTTACCAGGACATTGATATGGCCTTGGAGAGGTCTGTGGTGACACGCTCTTCTAATATATCGTATAAGGAACGTAGAGCATTGCAGGGTCTGTATGAAAATAAGACCATTATTTTGAAGTCTGCCGATAAAGGCGGGGCGATTGTGGTTATGAATAAAACTGACTACATAAACGAAATAGAAAGACTACAGGATAGGGACACTTATGTTGTTAGTGACTTTGAGACAGTTTTTAGAAGAGAAAGAGATATCGAAGAATTGTTAAAGGAAGCTTTTGATGCTAATATCATAGATGTGGATCTTCAGAAATATCTTACAAAAGAGCATGCAATATTACCTGTTTTTTATGTATTGCCCAAGGTACATAAGAGCCTGGTGAACCCTCCAGGGAGACCGATAGTGGCGAGCACGGATTCCGTGCTGCAGCCCATTTTGGTCTTCCTTGATAGGATTCTCCAGCCTCTGGTCATCAATACAAGATCATTTATATGGGATAGCAAGGATGTTTTAAACCGGTTGGAAGGCTTATCGTTAGATGGACCAGTGATTCTGTTTACTTGGGATGTTACCAGTTTGTACACGTCTATCCCCAACGAGGAAGGATTAAGAGCAGTAAACGAGATACTAAAGGAAAATGCATTTTCAGAGGATCAGATAGTTTTTTTGTTGAAACTCGTGAAATTTGTTTTGTATAATAATCTTTTCCTCTTTGGGGATATGTTCTATAGACAATGCAGGGGGATCACAATGGGATCCAATATGGCACCAGCGTACGCGAATGTTTATATGGATGCTTTTGAAAGGCACCATGTGTACAGTCATGATTTTTTTGCCCAGTTTGTCTCTGTCTGGTGGCGTTACATAGATGACGTTTTTGGGATCTGGACTGGTAGTTTGGAGGATCTGGAGACTTTTTTTGAAGAGATTAATAGGATTAATGAGAATATTAGATTCACAATGAAATTTAGTTGTGAGTCGATTGATTTTTTTGGATTTGACACTTAAAGTGGAGGGGACACACCTATCTAGCGATTTATTCACTAAACCTACAGACAGGAACAGCTTATTACACTATCAGAGTTTTCATCCGGGTAATACATCGAGATCTTTACCACGCAGCCAATTAATGAGGGTTTTTAGGAATGTATCAGATCCTGAGGTTCGCAAGGATAGACTGCAGGGCATGGTGAATAAATTTAAGGAACGGGGTTATCCTAGATCTCTTCTTCAACAAGAACTACAGAGAGTGGAATCTTTGGATAGGAAGACCATGATTTCAGAGAGGACACCTAAACGTCGACAAAACACATGGATTCCGTTTATTAGTAAATTCAGTCAGATAAGTGGACAGGTGAACAACAATATAAGAATGCATTGGGGTATTTTGCGTAAAGCATATGGAGAGGTTCCATTTTTTCAGAGCCCCCCTGTTTTTGCATATAAACGGAATAGGAATTTGAAGGACCATCTCATTAAAGCTGACATAGGCCCAATTAGGGAAAAACAACAAAGATTCCTCGGCCCTCAAAGAAAGGGCACCTTTCCGTGCCTTGGTTGCTCTTCATGCAATGCGGTCATAAAGGGGGATTTTCTGGTACATCCACACACGGGTGAAAAGATTTGGATACGGGAGTATTATACATGTGATTCTTCATATGTAGTTTATGTACTGAAATGCCCCTGTGGCTTATTGTATGTGGGTGAAACTACAATGAAAATGAAAGAACGTTTTACGAAACATAAGTCAACCATTAGGACGGGACATAGGGACTTACCGGTATCTGAACATTTCCTTGCCTGTACACATAATATAGCACAACTAAGATTTCAGATCATTGATCATGTCCCGATCTTGCGACGGGGAGGAGATAGGATTAGATTATTGAAACAAAAGGAAAAACGTTGGATACATAAATTGGATACATTGTGGCCTAAGGGCCTTAATAGGGAGTTTGATCTTCATCTCTGTTACTAGTGTAGCGCTGGGTTTAAAAAGACTGTTCTGCTGCATTTATTTGAAATGGCCACCGGAGGGAGACAGAGACCATGGTAAGATTGTGCTGGACAGACACAGAAGACATTGGGACTACGTTTCCCGGCATGCTTTGCGAGGGACACAGGAAGTGGGTGGAACACAGACACTTACATCCTGAGCCTTGTGGAGATAGCTGGCAGAGCGCGCCAGGGAGTGAAAGAGAGAGGACACAGTGCTGCAGAGTGGAACAGTGACTAGGCCAGAACGCAGGTGCGGCCTATTAGGATTCCAGATTGGGTTACCCAGCCTTGTAAGAGGGAGACCCAGTGATCCACAGATATTACCCAAGCTGCTATCAAGGAAGCCGGAGGACCCCCGAGTTAGGAGTACCGCAGGTCCATCGGATTGGGAGAGCAGGCGGTAAACTGGACAAGTCGTGGCCGGAGCAGAGAGAGTCAGACAACGGATCCAGTAGCCAGTATCCCAGTGAAGCATCGAGCGGAGAGACGTCCTGGGTCGGCGGAGCCTTGGTTATCGAGCGGATGGGTTAGAGGCCCCCAAGGCCGGTTGTAAAGCAAGAAAGCACGCTGTTGTTTGTTCCTAAAACCCACAGGGCCCCAACTTGACTAGTCAAAGACACCGCTTTAAGTAATTCACTGGCCAGTTGAATAGTACCCGGGTACCATAACACACACACACACACTTACAGTCCGGGACTTAACCTGTGCGGGACTCACTCCCTAATATCCAAGAAAGGGGTTAAAGATTTGTATCTTATTTTCTTTTCTGCTACGTGTTTTCCTCGAATTACGAAGCATTGTATTTTCTGTTCCGCTGCGCATTTTCCCGAAATACGAAGCCTCGTATTTCTTTTCCGCTGCGCGTTTCCCGAAATACGAAATACTGTAAATATATCCACGAACACCGTGTTATCCATTATATGCCTTTATTTCTAGTAAACCATTTAATTTATAAAATCCACAACGGTGCTGGAGTATATTTATTCCCTAGTGCGGGGAGACTGACCCGTGGTTCAATTTCAGCGGCTCCTCCGGGAGTGAGCGCTACACTAGCATCTTTTGATTGGGTGCATTTTGGAGCACTTTTTTGTTTTTAAATATATAATCTTTTGTCCCCACAGAGCTTTCATAAGGTTTTATTGTTACCGCGCTTGTTCCCTATACGGTAGAGTAAGAATTTTTATATGTTCTATAAATGTATAATTACTTAGTTTGTGTATTATTGCATTAGAGGTGTTTATGTAAAAAACGTTGTTTGTTTATAATTGTAGTGGTGTGGTGGACAATAGGAGACACCCCCTTGTAATGAGGGGAACATCATGATTGGTTGAGAGGGGTTTAAGATTGGAGGTGTCATGTTCATCTTACATGTATGATTAAGGCCCATCGTGGCCGAAACGTTACACTGTTTCCTGGTGGGGAGATGTTACTCCCGTGAATAAATATATCAGCCGCAGCTGCCTGGGTCCCGGATCTTTTCTTCATTGCTGTAAATTGCTGCAGTCTGGCGTGCGCCCTCTATTTATTAGTTGATGCGAGCGTACACCATCTTTTCATAGGCTGCTCGCTGCCTGATGCTCTGTGATGCTTCATGGTGAGTAAGTATCCCCATCTGTTTTCCTAGAAAAAAAACTGAAAAAAATAATACTGAATCTATAACGATTATAGTTGTGTAAACTTCAACGACTCAGTACATAAATGGCTGAGTTCATCTGAAGAGTGGGTGGGTTGCTAGGAAGTCCAAAATCTCACAAAACTCACTACACATAAAAATAGAGTGACGCTGTCCCCCATATACCACCCTCACCTCCCATGACTAAATCAGAGGATGTCAAGCAGCCCACTTGCTCTTATTTAACTGTCTACGTGTTAGCTTTGGGTGGAGACATGTGGGGTTAGGGAGCATGTGAGCAGTCAAGCAGCCATTTAATTCAATGCACCCTCAAATTGTACTCGCTAATAGGGATGAGCCGAACACCCCCGTGTTCGGTTCGCATTCGAACTCGAACAATTTCAAAAGTTCGAGTTCGGACGCGAACCGGATCCGAACTCCATGCAAGTCAATGGGACTCGAACGTTCGATATTTAGAGTGCCCTCCAAGAGGGTATATATGCTAGATATTTGCCATAAAAGGTGTATGGGGGTCCGGGTAGTGCCCTGGGGATTAGCTTCAGAGTGTTCCTGGTCCCTGAGGATGACCGTATCGTGCACTACCTCCTGCCAGCCACGTACTAGTCCTTGGGTTTCTGGGGACACAAAACCCTCCCTTGAGGAATCCCCACCTTCAATGCCCCCACAACTTAAATATCCCTCCTCCTCCTCATCATCCTCCTCATCCTCCTCCTGTTTGATCTGAGGACCCGCAAGAATGCTGTCGGCGTAAAGACTGGGGCCTTGAGAGCTAGGGAAGTCCTCCTCTTCCTCCCACTGCTCTGCCTCTAGTACCACATCTATAATTCCCCACAGAGTGAGCTCCAGCAGGAAAACTAAAGGAATTGTGTCACTGATGCAAGCACTGTCCCTGCTCACCATCCTCGTTGCCTCCTCAAATGGTGACAGTACAGTGCATGCATCCTTGATCATCAGCCACTGCGGGGGGGGAAACAAGTTGACCTGAACCTGCCCTTGTGCCATACTCACACAGGTACAGAAAAAATGGCATTGCGCCTATACTCACCAGAGCGGCTGCAACAGCCAGGAGTAACAGCCCAGTTCATCTATAAAACATAACAAGAGAAAAAAGATGTCATCTGCGCTCGTTTCTATATATTTCCATGTACAACAAAACACTATCAGGAGGTTTTAGTTTGTTTTAATGGCCATTGAAATGTAAGCTCGATCGCCCCAACAAGGCACCTCTTTGCAGAGCGAGTACCTAACCAATGTACCAAAAGCCGCTCTACTGAGCAGCTCCATGCCCCTCCTGCTGCTTATCAAAACCTCCTGATAGTGTTTTGTTGAACGTGGAAATATATAGAAACGAGCGCAGATGACATCCTTTTTTCTCTTGCTATGTTTTATACTCACACAGGTACTCATTGATGGCCCTCTGCTGCTTGTGCTGATGCTGCAGCATTGCCAATGTCGAGTTCCACCTGGTGGGCATGTCACAGATCAGGCGGTTTGTGGGAAGGTGGAATTCTCTTTGAATTTTGGCCAGGCGAACACTTGCTGGGAATGACCGTCTGAAGTGGCTGCAGACTTTTCTGGTCTGGCTGAGAAGCTCTGCCAGCCCTGGGTACCTGGTTAGGAAACGCTGTACCACCAGATTTAGAACGTGTGCTATGCATGGTACATGCGTCAACTTACCCAGGCGTAGGGCGGAGAGAAGGTTGCTGCCATTATCACAGACGACCATTCCCAGCTGAAGCTGGCGTGGTTTTAACCATCTCTGCGCCTGCCCCTGCAGAGCTGACAGAATTTCTGGCCCGGTGTGGCTCCTGTCCCCTAAACAAACCAGCTCAATCACAGTATGGCATCTTTTTGCTTGAGCCATTGCGTAGCCCCTGCCACGCATCGGTTTAACTGCCACTTCGCCAGAGACATTGAAGGAGGAGGAGGAAGAGGTGGTGGAGCAGACAGACCTCATATAAGCAGCTTTCTGGAGGCATGGTGGATGAGCAAGCTCCAGCACAGAGCGCCTGTCACGATGGGGGTCAGGGACCTGACCTGACAGAGAGGGGTGTGAGCCTAATGAGCAGTGAAAATAGACCATAAGCCTGAACTAGAAAAATAAAAATATATCATTTATTCTAGGAACCAAGAACTTAAACCAAGAGCAGGGAATACAGAACATAAATACAATAAACAGAGCCTTTAACCTCACGGCAAGAAATATAAAGAAAACCAGATATAAACAAAATAGGCAACTAAATATGGGAGGCAGAATTAAACATGATACGCAGAACTAAACATGATACTACAAGAAGGCAAGAAAAACAGGGCAAACCAGACATGAGCCTGTAAACAGAATGACCAGGTAGACAGGTTGAACAGGATAAATCTAGACCAGGGAAAGACCAGACATGAGCTGGAAGACAGACAGACTGAACAGGATTAAATTAGACCAAGGCAAACCAGACAGGAGCTTGAAGGCAGACAGACTGAACTGAACTGAACTGAATAGATGATTCAGGATGAATCTAGAGCAAGGCAAACCAGACATGAGCTGAATGACTGATCCAGGATGAATGAGACCACACCCTACTAAGGGAGTGGTCTCCATTTATACAAAATGGTCCAGGGTGAACCAATGGAGTCCAGGTACTAATCAGGCTTGGAATTCAAGAAATGAATGAAATAAAAATAAACCAAAAGCAGCAATGTCCACTACTGCCAGAGGGGGCGCCAGAGACCCAGAACGTCACAGCGCCGTCATGGATCCCTCCCAGCTGCAAGCAGAGTTACCCAGTGTTCCGTGAAGGAAATGTAACGGCCCTGTCCATGCTAGCTGGATCACGTGTCTAAAGTAATGTGCACCTTGCTGCTGACTGCCTTTCCCAATGACTCCATAACATTGTCTTCCACGTGCTGGTATAGTACTGGAATGCCCTTCCGTGAAAAGAAATGGCATTTTGGAACCTGCCACTGTGGTACAGCACATTCGGCAAATTCATGGAAGGAAGCAGAGTCCACCAGCTGGAAAGGCAGCAGCTGTAATGCGATTAATTTTGCCAAGCTGGCATTTAGACATTGTGCATGTGGATGGTTGAGACAACATTTTTTCTTCCGCTACAGCAGCTGGGGCAACGAAATCTGACTGCATAAATCTGCAGCTGATGGGATGCTGGCAGATTCAGAGGAAGGACGTGGTACACCCATTACTGTAGCATCATCCCTGTCAGTGGAGGTTGTAGGCAATGACATGGCAGGACATATAGTGGGGGTAGAGACAGATGAGGAGGACCTATGCAAAGCGTTGTGCCAACGGGATGCGTGGCAGGTGGTCATATGTCGCCTCAAGCACGTGGTACCCAAGTGTCTGATGTCTTTCCCACGCTTGATCCTCTTCCAACATAGTTTACAAATAGCATCGCTGCAGTCTGCTGCACATGTCGTGAAGAACTCCGAGACAGTAGAGATCCTGGACATGTGCTGCGAGACAACAGCGCTCTGCACCTGAGCAGCTCTGACATCTGATGCCTTGGACTGGCTATGATTGCTCATAGAGGACGTTCTGCCTCATTTTCGTTGTGCCTCCTCCTCCTCCCTTGACTCCTCTGTTTGATCAGGCACCCAGGTGGAGTCAGTGACCTCATCATCATTGTCATCACCCCCTATCTTTTCGTCACTGGAGCCAACCTCGCAATATGCTGCAGCTCCTGGGGGAACATGAGTGCCAGTTCTTTGTGTGTCACTGGCAGCCCCTACCTCTAGGCTGATTATACTCCCTTCCTCAACCTCAGAGTTTGATTCAGAGCACTGATGCTGCGCATCAAGCAGCATGTCGCTGTCATTGTAGTCAAACAATTCAGCTGACTCCTCCGTGTATGATGGTGAGGCTACGGCAGGAGTAGCTGTGGACATGGAGGCTGAATTAGATGTTTTGGCAGCTGAGGTGGACTGTAAACCACTACAAGCCTGGTTGGCAGAGGACTCTGAGGATGAGGATGGCCTGGTTAGCCAATCCTGCAAATCCTCTGTATGTTGCTGCTGCTTAAGACGGCCAGCACCAGTTAGAAAGGACAAGTGTGCCCCTGCAGAGGATGCACCACGTCCACGACGACCAGGGGCACAGCCTTCTGACACAGAGGCTGCTTGCCCTCTTATCTGTGTCTGGGAGTGTCTGCCTGTCCTTTTTGGTCTTTATGACATGGTGAGTGATATATAGATTAAAGATATACAGATTTTCCAGAACAATGCTATGTCAGTGATACAGCCTGATAGCCTTTGCAGTGGCAACACACAGATTCAAATTCACACAACTCTGGTATAAGTCAGTGATACAGCCTACCAGCCTTTGCAGTGGCAACACACAGATTAAATTCACACAACTCTGGTATAAGTCAGTGATACAGCCTGATAGCCTTTGCAGTGGCAACACACAGATTCAAATTCACACCACTCTGGTATAAATCAGTGATACAGCCTGATAGCCTTTGCAGTGGCAACACACAGATTCAAATTCACACCACTCTGGTATAAATCAGTGATACAGCCTGATAGCCTATGTAGTGGCAACACACAGATTCAAATTCACACAACTCTGGTATAAGTCAGTGATACAGCCTGATAGCCTTTGCAGCAGCTGACAGTGAGAAGACACAGATTACAATTCCCAGATATCTACTAGACGTATGTGGGACCCCCTGATAGCTGACAGTGAGAAGACACAGATTACAATTCCCAGATATCTGCTAGAAGTATGTGGGACCCCCTGATAGCTGGCAGTGAGAAGACACAGATTACAATTCCAAGATATCTGCTAGAAGTATGTGGGACCCAATGATAGCTGGCAGTGAGAAGACACAGATTACAATTCCAAGATATCTGCTAGAAGTCTGTGAGACCCCAATAGCTGGCAGTGAGAAGACACATATTACAATTCCCAGATATCTGCTAGAAGAAAGTGAGACCCCAATAGCTGGCAGTGAGAAGACACAGATTACAATTCACAGAAAACTGCTAGACATCTGTGAGACACACATAAAAGAACAATCTCCTCTCACTCCTGCAAAAAAAACGTGCTGGGGCTGCGGGGAACCCTTATATAGTGTGATGCGGGACTTCGCTCTGTGAGCCCATGATTGGCATAGTCTTGAACCTGACCTGTGGTCAGGTGCAAGGCTGTAGCCGATTACAAGCTTCAGGCCAGTGTAAAAGTGCATTGTGGTCCATTGTGGAGCATTGTGGGTGAACACGCAGAAATGTTCGATGTTTGCCGAACGGGCAATGTTCGAATCGAACTCATGTTCGGATCGAACCGCCAGCTCATCCCTACTCGCTAATGCAATAACACCAACAAAACATCAACCCAGAATTGTTCCCATGTGATTTGAGGTGTAATTTCATTGATTTCTGGTTCACATTAATCAACACATTGACCAAGATTTTTATGAAATGAGATTCATCCCAGAAATGAACACACATGTCTAATAAGCACATAGACAGAATGCACACTGTCTACGGAAAATAAAGCCTTCAGAGTAATCAGAGTACAATTTTGCTGACAGAAACAATTATGTTGCTGAGATAATGATTTCTAGAAGTATTTCTTTTGTAGTTACTCCCAAAAACATACCATTCTAAGCTAAATGTACTGACTAGTAATTATCCGTAATGTACAATCTGCTTTAGGGAGTCTTATAATAATAGATTTGTTATCATGTTGTGCACTAGGTAAGATTCAGGGGTTGGTGATTGGTCCTGTAAAGTCTAAACAACACTTCTTAAATGCTGGGAAGATTGACACTTACAAAACTATGGTCAACAACAGATCAAGTACCCCAAGAGGACAATATGGAAATCTGAGGTAATGTGCCATTTCTATTTCTAATTTTCACTAGTTTAATTGTGCATTTAACCACAATATTTTTTTTTCTTATCCAACATGTCAACTTATTTTAAACTGTAGCTACACAAGAATAATGAGCAGAAAATAATTTTACTTGCTGACTCTAGTAGGGAGAGGATATATTAAACCATAGGGTGCAGAGAGGGTTTGAGAATGAATAGTTTTTGTTTGCTTGTATACCTTTTAGATCCAAGTCTACACTTTATGTTGTTATTTAATTTGGTGAGTGTATGAAAATAAACCATTTGCGATTATTTACAGTTTGTTATTTATAAATGTTTCAAGAGTGAGCATTATGTGTGGAGACCTATGCACAAGAGAATTTTTTTTGCTCTAGATTTATTTAAGTTATTTGATTACTCTAGAACACATGAGGGGTTATTCAAAGAGCGCCGAATTGCTGGTGAAAGGTAACCGAATGCTGAAATTCAGTGTTTGGTTACCTTTCCTGGCCATTCGGCTATCCAGAGAGCAGGCAGTTCGCCAAATATTGGCAAATTGCCTGCACGTACGGTGCCTGTTCGGTGCCTGTTCGAGGGCAGTGAAATCCTCATAGAGAAGCAATGCTTCGTCTATTCAGAGAACACAAAACAGTGAAAAGTTGCCGAAATGCCCTGCCATTCGGTGGTTTCATTCGACAGGTTTATTCAGGAGAATCCCATAGGCTTCAATGTTAAAAATATTCCCGTTTTAACTCAATATCTAATAAACCGTTTATTATAAAATTCTGCAGTAAAAAGTCTCTTTATTTATAGATTTTTTTAGGATCTTTTAAGCATTTTTTGGGATTTTTTGCAAAAAACTTTGTTCCTTTTATTTTTTTTGAACGTTTTTTCTTTTTTCTGTAACAGCCCTTTTTATTATCATTCATTGGATCTTATATGTAAATTTCAGACATTTTCGTTCTGTAGTTTCTTTGCAAACAGCGTTTCACTTTTCAAACATTCAAGCGTACTGTTTTTTTTTTCACTCCATTCGTCTGCGGTGTCGGGTTTTTCCGGCGGCTGCTCTGCGCTGTGATAGGCTCCTGCTCGGGTTTCTCCGGCGTCTTCGGCGGGGTTAATCCAGATGTTTTTGCGGGTTTCGGTGTGCATTTGCCTGGGTTTTGCGGTGAGTGTTCGGCAGGTTTTCCGCGGCTTTTCCCTGCACTATGGCGGCCCTGTGGTGCTTGCTGAATACACCGCAGGGTCGCCGAAATGGGATCACCGAATCAAGCCGAATTGAAGAGAATGAAAAGTCACCGAAAGTGCGGTGTCTTTTCGAATTCTCTTTGTATAACCCTGATAGTGATACATTGTTCTAGATTTTGGTGTCTTTAGTAAATATAAATAAAGAAACCTTTGATGCCACATAATGCCTTCCTAGCTATCTATTGATTCCTCTGACTACCTCAAAAACTTTTTATTTAATTGTTTACAAGGACTTGACACTTTGCAGTACCTCCTAAAGCAAACTATAATAGACTTTGTTATGACGTTGTCAGCAGAAAGCATATAACTTTGTTTTGTTTTATGCCATCTGCTTTTATTGCCTATCCTAATTGTGTACCATCTGCACATATCAAGATAAGTGATTTATAATGAACATCTCAATATAAACATACAAGTGTAGGTAATATTCAAACGAGATCTAGAGCTAAATACGTTTGGCTGCAAATAAATTGACCCATACTGCTGCTTCTCCCTTCACTAATCTATAACTATGTGTTAACTGTCTTGGTATTTTTCTACATGAACCCTAATTCACTGGCGTCATACTATATCCTATATATACATTAATGATTTGTAAAGAAACATTAACCTTTGGGGAATTTATTCAGATACAGGCATGGACCATCATGATACTCTACTATCTAATATCTCAATGGGTTACGTTATATGAAAATATCAAAACACTGATATTCCCTACCTTGTCCCAAAACAGTATGCTATCAGAGAGAGCTTTATAGAAAACTATGGGATCTGTAGTTCAGAAATATTGAGTGAGCTGTAACCCCTCTTATGTCCCATTCATAAACTATAGGACAAGGTTACCGAACTTTACCCGTCCCCTGATGTTTCTGAACTACAACTCCCTTCTATTACATTCATAGAATTCTGTGAATTGTATGCAATCAACATCTGGGGACCAGAATTTGAGATCCCTACTATAGGGTCTATTAACTAAGCACCACTGCTTAATTCAAACAATGGTGAATTAAATTTGGCAATCTGTAGTGGATCAACTATAGTGAATTCACCTGGTTCCATCGTAGTTCTCATCGTACTTGTTTATATACCTTTTACTGTTTGTTCCACTATAGTTTGTGCCAGTTGTTCAGCATTGATTTCACCATTGTTTTTGTTGGAAGTAGAGTGACCATATCGGCCATATTTAAAGGGACACATATTGCTATTTTATGTATAATTCATATGCTGCTCAAAGGAAATCAAGGCAGGTCACCTGGGATTCCTTTTTGATTTCCAAGTGCAGGGTATGGATTCTACATGCTGCAGGGTGGCATTTTTAATGCACTACCCATTAGCAGGAATAAATGATATATTTCCCTTTAAAGATGGTTGATGTGGTCACCCTAGTTGGAGGTCAATAAAGAACACCATTTTAAAATTACTGTAGTATATTCACAAATGTTGGACACCATGGTCGAACAATGGTAAATGGAGTATAACCGCAGTTAATTTATTGTACAGGAGAATAAATGTGGCACTGCCTCTGTATCTTGTTTATTGGAGGGGGACCAATGGTCCCCAATCTAGAATTCCACCCCACTTATCCCAATCATTTTGTAATGATTTTCCTTTTCTTTTTGTTTTCCTTTAGGTATAACCCACACAAACGAAACACAATGTCACGGGTTATTGTGTTCCTATACTTGGTGCAGTTCTCACGTGCGTTCCCTGTAAGTCTTTTTTGTACTTATGGCACTGTTTCGTGTGAGTGTGTTTGTGTGTGTGTGTCTGGGAGGGATACAGTGGATCAAACTTTCCATTTATATTATAATAAATTTCTGTTCCAGATGAACTTTGGGCACAGAGGCAGTAACAGTGAAGAGGTAAGAAAATTTATCTTAAATTGCTTTTAACATGACTTCCATTAAACTTCACATTTTTAACCCTTTCACTACCAAAATCGCTTTTTGATTGTAATATGTTGAAAAGCTATCATTAGTATATCAAACCCCAATTTCACACCTTTTTAAAGCAAGTAATGTGCCTCCTATGGAGACACAAAATCCACTATTTATTTCTCTACCATCACCATGGAGAGAGATAAAACTTGCTGCAAATATAAGTCCCAAATGTCACTGTAACAAAAAGTTCAAACACATTACTATTGCAGTACAGCAACCAGGTTGAGAGCAGAATACAGGGAGAGCTGTGGGGTCTCTCACTACTGTATAGGGATACAATTCAGTGGGTTATAATGACTGAATATTCCTGTACATTAAAGACAGAATGTTACTGTAATTTAAATGTACAGCCATTATGCCACGTACCATATTATATTCTGTTGGTATTTTTTGGAAGCTGCATTGATAACCCCTTCACTACTGAGATCGAGGTATCTCGGGCTTCAAAGGCACTATCTGGTACCCTGATATCAAGATAGCTGAATCTACAGATCTGCAGCCCAAAAGCAAATGAAATCCGTTTGTAGCAAATTAATTTTGTTTGCTTTTGGCTGCAGAAGGTGCCACCAAAGTTTTAGTCCTGTGGACATAATGCCCAAAGAGCTAAAACTATAAAATAGGCTGAATGCTGTGAAATATCGAGCTTTCAGCAGCAGTCAGCAGCCAATGCAGGGGAAAAAATATATATCGACCTGCAGCTCAAACCTCTGTAACTCAATATGGCAGTAGATGGTGCCATCTACTGGTCAAATAGTTTATTTACAGTAATAACTATTTATTACAGTATAATTAATTGAAAAGGATTTTACAAAAAAACACTGGTTTCTGACAATGTTTTTTTTGGGAAAAATCACTTGGAAGTGAAGTTCCATAGTGTCATTATGATCACTAAAATACCCAAAATCAGGAGATGTGATCATTTTTATTATCTGTCTTTACCACATTTACTCTATTTGCCACAAATGCCATTTCTGCCTGTATGCTGATAATACAGACCCTGGGGGAAATTGTGTAAAATGAAGGACACCGTCTAGAGATCAGAATCTTTCATTACAACAATATCTCTGTAATGGATTAACGAATACATGAAAAATAAAAACTTTGCAAATTTACAATATTTTAATCTTAGAATAACAATAGGCTTGTGCACCGATTTTTTTTTCGGTTCGATTTGGTTCGGTTCATTCGGATTTTGTAAATTTTCGTTTCGACTCGTTTCGGCTGATTTCCGTTTCGGTTCGTTTTTCGTATCGACTTTTTTTTCATGATTTCGGAAATTTTCGTGTTTTTCGGAACGTCTGTTCTCCTCTTTTCAAAGTGTCTATTCGTTTTGACGTAAACTAATGGTTTTTCGGATACGATAATTATACGATACGATAATTCTGCCAATACGATAATTCTGCCATTGAGATTTCTCATGTTTTAAAAGAAGGATACATTGAGATTTCTCATGTTTTACAAGAAGGATACATTGAGATTTCTCTGGTTTTCCAGGAAGGATACATTGAGATGGGAATGATACAACATTTAATTACAGAATCAGCGATATAAATACGATGTCCGAAATTACTGAAATGGAACCGAAATCAGGAATGGAGCCGAAATCACGAATTGAACGAAAATTAATTTCGATTTTACACATTTCTACACCATTCGAAAATTCCGAAAAGTTTTCGTATCTGAAAATTTTCGGAAAATCGTCCGAATTCGAATGCCCGAATCGGGAAATTTCGTGAAAATTCCAAAATTCCGAAACCCGAAGCACACATCCCTAAATAACAATCTCTGTGCAAATTTTCCATTATACCGTATAGTTTAATGTTACCTTACGTCCTGTGTTTCAAATAAATGGTATTATAAAAAGAATTTCAACAAAAATCGATTGGCGATGAAGGGTTTAAAAAATAAATTTTTATCCTAGATTTTGAGTCCATCTGAGTGGGTCCTTTATGTTACTAGTTTACATCATTTTAAATTCATCATGTTTGCTTTTATTTTAGTTACTCTTTTTATGTTAAAATGGCTAAGGAAGATGTTGGTGCTATATAAATGATGTTTTAAATAATAATAACAGTCAAAGAAACTCTCATTTAACAGGGAATGCCTTATGGGCCATTCAACCATATGAACATGCAGGTAAGATTTTATGACCAAATGGAAGTAAAACATACAAAAGCAGTTTGCACGTGAATATACAAAAGAGTCTGTACAGTTTTCTAGTATTCAAAAATATCTTCAAATCATGTGGTAGAGGAAATAAGCAAGACTCCTGCAAACTTTATCTGTCATGGAGGACTTATTAGTGCATGATTCAAAATACAAAAACTTTATTGTGGCATACAAAGCAAACAAGGAGTTAAAATGATTAGAAACCTTAAATTATGCCGTACAAACAGCTTAATATTTCTATTTTTATAATGTGATATATTTATAGGCCTAATTTAACAGCAGAAGGGGAAATTGTAGTTAATGAACGTGGAGAATAAGATTATCATTGATCAATAACAGGAAAACATATAAGGACACAGGAAAGTTAACCATCCATTAGTTTTGTTAAAACATGCATTTTGTGAGGCTACGAGACTTTATAATGTTATGTGAATTAGAAAATCTACATTAAGACGAGTTGCAAACACAATTGTCATGAAATAAGTTCATACGCACTAAAAAATAGCTGCTTAGAATTATTATTAATTTTGTTTATTTACAATGACATAAGATTCTCAGTTTTTTTATTGTCTTGTTGGTTTAGATGCCTCCAGTCCCTCCTATGTACGGCCTTGGCCTCCCTCACTACTCACAGATGATCCAGCTACAGCAGGCATTAGCCCAACAGCCTTTCCCATGGCTTCAGCAAAATGCAGCTGTAGGTCAAAATAATAGGGGAACATCTACGCCGCAGCAAACTCCGCTCAACAGACCTCATCACCAGCCCACCTACCAATATGTAACACCACAACCCCAACAACCTCTTCAGCCACTACCTGCACCAGATCCACAAATGCCACAAGTATGTATCTGCGGAGGTGTCATGTTACAAAGACTTAAAAGAATCCATGCAAAAGTACCTTATAAGTATAGGCGTGCGCATGGGGTGTATCTGGTGTGCTGAGGCACACCCTCAAGTTGGATGAGGAGGTCCTCTTTACCTCCTACACAGAAATTTTAGATATCCCTTATATGGTTCATGATGAATAAAAACTGACTGTATTTCTGATTACAGGTTTGCTATTTCAAATGAAAAATTACCATTTTGTGCAAAATCTTCTAAACATAAGTTTTCAATTAATAAACGTGCTATGGTTGCACCCCCTAATGTAACGGGCTGCACATGCCAGTGCTTGAAACCATATAGTATTATAGAAATTTGGATTCACTGCCTGTATATTTCGTTAGACCACAGGTCTACTTCACAGCTATAAGGAGGATCAGTCCATTACTTTTGCAAACAATTATTTAGAGCCCTTACATATAACCTCAGGAATACTTTCATGGACAATAACTGCTGGGCAGGTGCATTGTATGTAGGCTCCAACATTGCTGAATCTTGTAGGCCCAAGCATCAAGGTAAGGCCATACAAGCTACAGAATCGCAACAACAGGTTCCCAGTCTCTCACTCAAGAGCCTCCACAATGTCAGTCAACCGGGTTACAATAGATTAGGTTGGTGATGGGCTGTTTAAAGAGTGAAATTTATAGATCAATGAGAACCTTAGCATTACCACGACCATTCCTGTCGATTTCTGGTCTACATACAACCTCCACATACACTTGTCTCAAAATCATATGCATAAATGAGTGCTCCCTATTAATGACTCAATTACAAGCCAACTGCTATATTAGCGACTGAACTCCTAATTGCTGGGAGTGCCTAATGAATGTTGCTGCTTTTATTCTTTCCTAGAGGCCATAAAATCTCGTGGGATTAAAAACTAGAGAACTAATTATTCACCATGTCTTTTACTTAATGACTCGTAAATGTTAACAGATCAAATTAAATCTGGCAGGTATTTTGTCTCATCCACTGCTCCTAAGCATGGCTTACACTAAGGGCTGTATTACATACTGCCTGCTAAAATGGGGACACTAAGATGGAAAATTTGTGCCTGCAGGGTTCCCCTTAGCGTCCCCGGTTTAGCTCCATATTGTGGGGCAGGTGCTTATTCAGCAGCCTGCCCCATAATGCAGCGCTAAGCCATAGGATATTCGTGCCGCTAATGTGCCACACTGAGTATACCCTCCATGGAATCCATATGACTCCGTCGAGGCTTCTGCTGCCAGGTCAGCTGATCCTGCATGTCAGCGGAGTGATTCGCGGAGGGAGACTGGGGTCTTTTTTCCCCAGTCTCACTCTGCTCCCAGTGGCCAGAAGCGGCGGTTCGAGATGAGTATCAGATTTTTTGGGAGATTTACAGGTGGTGCTAAATGATTTCGCAGGAGCAGTATCAGTTAGCACCAGCTTCTAGCTGTGGTTAAGTTTCAGTTAGCCACAGCGGGGTGTAATTAGCATTAGGACTTTGTAATTCTGACGCAAATTACACTTTGTGCACCCCATGTTAAGTACAGGGAGCGCAAAATACAGTAAGCTCCTGCTTACTTAATGTCGGAATGTAATATGGTCGGCCCGCGCTAGGGTCACTTAACCTAATGTTAACGCTCACACAGCTGACCGCTAACATTAGCGTTAAGAATGTAACATTGCGCTAAGATTTTCTTTCCTTAGACAGGTCCTTTCATTGTTTAAGCTTTTTCTAACTCCCTGAAACTAATTCGAACTAATAACCAAATGTTCGTCTTTCTGTAAAATCGAATTCATGAATTTCATTAGACTTACATTAAGCATATATTTTTGATTGTATATTTTTAAGGCATTCTAAACTGAAACCATCCTGGATTTATGTACTTGTTACTCGCTGGATACTCCAAAAATCCGATGTTATGCATGTATATTAAACAAAAATATAAAGCTAAGGTAACTACAGTGTTAGATATGAGCCAAATTTGAGGTACATGCAAAGGGTATCCTTTGGGGATTCAACAACATGAAATTATAAAATAGCAATATGCAAATGCACATAAACACACATTCTGTGCACTCCATGGGCTTCCTTTTTACAAAACACGAGACTCATCCTCATCTGCATAAAAGATCCAATAAGATTATAATTAAAATGTAAGTATGTCTCACTATTATTGTAAAAGTGACTTACCTTACACACAGACAGTTAAAAAAAAATCAACGCAAATTGGGTACGGTTTCTTTTTGCAGAAAAACAACGAAACTGGTATTTTCTTGCACACAAACTGTGAAGGATGCCACATGTGCATGCATAATTCTAAATGTCTTAGCATTGGGAAAGTTAAATTTTTCTCTTTTCACCATCAATAAGATTTACTTATTTTCTATTCCCAGATGTTTCCCCCCCTCCTCGGTGGAATGAATCCCTTCCAGCCATATTGGCAACAGGTGTGTAATATATTTAATTAGATTTTGAACTACATCTCCCATGATGCTCATCTATTCATTAGGTTGGCAGAACCTTTTGTGAAATGAAGTTCAGAAACATCTGAAGGGCCAATGTTGCTGACCTCTGCTTTAACCCCTTTACGCTGTGGGGCGTACTATTCCTTCCACGTGACGGGTGGGACTCAATGGCGGAAATGGCATAGCAAACCCCGCTGGTGTCTATGGGCCGCGTCCAGTTGTCACATTTCTGCCCTGCCCCCTGGTGGTGGGAGCAGGGATTCATCAGTTCGGTGGATTTCAGGCTCAGGCACTGCAGACCATCTCTCATGGGCTGATAGTCTGCAGTCACATGACCTGCTCAGCCTTATATATAGGGCCAGCAGTACACTTGCTCCTTGGGTCAGGATAGGTCTTCACCTATTGAGAACCTGCTACTAGGATTGTTATTCTGTTTCTGTTATTCTGTGTATGACCCCCTGGCTTTGGTTCCTGGTTTATTCTCTGCTCTGTTCCCTGAAGTTGTATTTCTGTATTCACCCGTGTATGACGTGGCTTGACTTCATGGATTATTCTTCTGACTGTACTCTGTACCGTGCTTTTGGATATATTGTGTATGACCTGGCTTGGCTTCCTGGATTATTCTCTCGTCTGTACCCTGAGTCTATAGTTCTGCAATTCTCTGTGTATGATTTGTTCCTGCTTCATCTTATTCTCTTGTCTGTGCCCTGAATCTGTATTCCTGCAATTCTCTGTGTATGATTTGTTTCTGTTTCAGCTTATTCTCTGGTCTGTTCCCTGGAATTTGTATTTCTGCAACCGCTGATGTATGTCTGGCTTTGTTCTAGATTATTTTCCTTTCTGTTCCCTGGAATCTGTATTAGTGTATACCTGTGTATGTCTTATGTCCTGCTTTGTTATATACACCCAGCAAATAAGTATAGGTAGTTTCAGAGGCCAATTAGAAAGGACCTCAGTCAGGGTTTAGGGATACTGTCTGGTTTCTGTGTGTTTGCATACTCTGGTCAGTTATCGTGTTTACCCTCACCCCTGCCATCTGCTTTAGTTCAGAAATCATATCCAGCACTACTGCACTATCTCTCTTGTTTCTGAGTAGAGCTCTATGTGGGCTGGATCTGGCATAATGCAACAAACCGCAAACCTGCCTCAAGGGCTTAAATATGAACCTTTATAAAGGGCCTTCATGGGCATCTGCCATATGCCTGCGTGACACCGGCCTGCCCACCAGCTGGTGTGTTGCCAATGTCATTCGCTGCTGCGGGATGGCTCGAATAGAAAGGGGTTAACATATGTGTAGGTTTATATCATGTGACTATAATCCAATCTATGGACCACACTAATAAAAAATACATCACCCCGCTTTTTGCCCTTAATAATTGGGCAGATGCTGATTATACATCTGCCCAATTATTTTTTTTATTTCTTTTAATATGGGCTCCAAATACTCACCTTTTCTCCCTTGGGACGTGCTGCTCATCACCAATAGCTCAGGGCTTCCGAAATCTTGAAGACTGTGCAGGTTTTTTTTACGCAATCCCTCCATATCTCATATAACGGTATTTTCCCTGCCAAGCAGGGGGAAGTATCTTTGCTAACAGTGGGCGGGGGGAGTCCTACAGTGAGGGCTGACTTCCAAGACGTCTGCCCGCTGTGGCTAACAGCTCAGCACTAATATACAGCAAAGAGATTTCTGGTGTATACAGTAGATGATGACACCTACAACACCTTGTCCACAGCAAAGGGGTTAATTATAGTCACCCAAACAATTCTGGAGGCGGGTACAGAATTTTCTTTTTTCTTCTGAAGGTTCCAACTTTATATTATGCTGCAGCTGTACCTTATTTTTGTTTTTGTGTTTTTACTATGCAATCGATGATGGAGCAAAAGCAATGGCTATAACAAGTTTATATGATTGTAGTTAGTTACTTGAATTCAAAATAGTGCAACTACTTCGGAATGCACAATTTTGAAAACACACCTTATAATGTTATGCTTTGTGTTTCTACTATGTATCATTGATGGAGCGAACGATGATTCTCATTATTTTATTCTTGTTGTCAAATAGGGCAACTACTTTGGATTGTTTGGGTTTGGAAATAGACCTTATAATTCTGAGGAAGCGAATGAAGATGAAGAAGCAGCTAAACCTGAGAAAGAGTCGCCAAAAGCAGAGAGTCCTGTAACCGAGTCAAGCATTGCGACAACAGCTGACCCTAACTTGACAACACTGGATCCAAACCAAGGGGGCAATGCAACACATAATACTAGTCTGGTTGGGGAGCATTCACAAATAATTAGACCAGATGGGCAAATAGTATTAACACCACCTGGTAATTCAATACTAACTAATCAAGGCAGACGTATAAATACAATAGCTGGTCCATTCAGGTCATCTCACCCCTTGTATAGGTCAACATATCAGCAGAGTATTTCAAGGAATCCCCAACACAAGCATTATACTGTTAATAAAGTTTTGGTAGGACATGGAGGACGTTCAAATATTGTCCAGCATCAAGAACCTTTAAATAAAGCCTCATCTGGAAAAATGCTTTACACCAGAGGATCCCAACCCACTTATATGAATGCACCTACTGGTAGAACAGATTTTCTCAGAAGCCATGTGAATGCACCAAGGAGTTTTTTACAAGAGGCGGGGATCAATAAGCCAAGGAGTCAAGCCTTATTGCCACCTACTGAAAATAATGGCCGAAACCTTGCAGATCCTCGGAAACACGATGCGAACAGTCAAGTAAGACAACATTCTGCTTGGCAAGTTAACAAAAATAGAATAGCCAACCAAAGAGCTATTCATGTCCAACCACACCAACCACATCACAATGAACATTTAACTCAATACAGAAGTCAGCCAGTAAACGTAGATCAAAAGCAAAATGTACCCAGAGGCCTATTCTCTAATCAACAGAATACCCAGAATCAAAATAAAGGGGGCGATCAGAAAAATAACATGTATCAAAATAAAGCCAATACAATAAGCCAAGGCAGGCAGGTCCTACAGAAAAGTGATGGCTTTTTAAGACCGAGTGAAATCCTTCCTTATGAAGGAGAGGACAATGTTTATGAGAAAGATGGAAGACTTTACCGTAGAGGAAACTCATGGAACAATATGCAAAGTAACATAGAAACTACTAGACTTCATTCTGGTCCTCAGCAAGAAACAATTTATATATTAAGTCCAATTTCCTCAAGTGATGTCCCTGGGCATCCTGATAATAACCCAAGGCAAGGTTCAGGCAACTCTATCAATAATGCTTGGGAGAAAGCAACAGAACACGAGAGTCCACAATATGACTCATTAGGGCAAAGAAATGTTAATATTTACCCAGAGAATGGATTTTATGATCAGGCTAACAGCATGCCTAAACAAACGTGGGACAATGGAGCAGGTTTAAAAATCTCTCAAAGTGATCCTCTGGACCCAGCAATAGATAATCATCATACACCTATACATCAAGCAAGTCAAGATTTATACATTATCAATGATAGAGCTCCAGCTGGTGAAAGAAGATATGTTTACATTTCTAATGTGGAGCCAACGACACAAAAGGAAGACTCTCATATTATAGGCACCAGACCTTTGTATCAGACCAAGCATACTTCCACGAGCCCCCATAAAGTAGCAACTTCCTTTGACCACAACAGTTATTTTGTAGGTTATGATACTGATTCCCAAGCACAAAACAAAAATGTTCTTCATAATTCAAATACGGTTTTTGAGAAAACAGACAGTGAAAGATATAATGTTGGAAGTGATGTACCATTTGATCATGGAGATTCCAATCATATGCGACTATCGCCTTATTCTGAAATGAATTCCTGGAGTTATAATACACATGATTATCTCCCTTCCCAGACTGAAAACACAAATTATGATGTGTATCCTTCTGGTATGAGAGGTCAGCCAGCATATCAAAGACAAATGGAAACGGACTATGGAGGTTCTAGGCATTATACTTGCTCTTTCCCTATTTCTGAAATTGACCAAACAAGAGGACACTCCAATCAACTACTGTATGTTTGTTGTAAACTTAGTGATGTGCAATCAGGTACTGCATCAGGACCTATAGACAACTCAAATTTCTTCAGACTAACCCTCAATGAATATAATGATTGGGTTCCAAATCAGGATAGAACTCACAGGCAACATACAAGGAATGTAATAGAACTACCTAAAGTCACATACAATCAGAACACCAAAACGTTACTTGGTTACAACAATACAAACAACAAAGAGAATACAATGTTGTTCGCAAGAGAAGATGCTGAGATGTTTCCTTGCCCAACAAAAGGATGTCATGAACAAATGCTGAATCATCCATATCATGGTATCGACATAGTTGACTCAAAACCTTGCAGTGCTAGAGGAGATTTAGACACAGACCCAACAGCTTCTCCGAATAAAAAAATGATGGCTTGTGAAAACCCTGATGGTCCATCAATAAACACTCAGGATGATGGATTGCTTCATAGAAGATCAGAGAATGATGTCAGACCAAAGTTAGCCACAGGGAAATTACTAAGGATTTTGGCATGTTCTAAAGACAGACAAATTCATACTGGTAATATGCTAAATGGTCCAGGAAGAGGAAAGCCCTTCTCTTTAAAGCATGATGTACCTAATGCGGTGGCGGCTACTGTTGGAAGTACAATTACGCATGTTGAGTCTTACCAACCTTTGGAAAGCAGAAAAGACCCAGCAAGCAATGCGCAAGACTGTTTAATACTAAATAAGTAGAACTGTGTGACTATGTTATGAAAGCCCTTATTCTCCTAACATTTCAGAAGATGATATTTTGTGATAGCACCGTTTAGCTTTTGAAAATGGCAACAGGTTAAAATGGCTTGGAGCTTAAATTAACACTGAAAAAAAAGGCTATAGATAAAATAAACACAGATCTATCATAAACTAACCAAAGTCTAAAACTTCATTTTGAATCAGATAATTCCAAGGCTTAAAAGTCCTTCCTCAGAAAACCTTGACATGTGTTAGAAATATTTCTCTCACACAGGACATTAGAAGACAGCAGCAATGTATTCATATTTGATTAAATCATGTCAGAAGATGAGCACATGGACTTTGCATTATTATTGTAATTTATTTATACCATGCGCCTACACACCAAACCCCAGTGCCTTACTACGAAATTCACATACCTTAGAAATGACATTTATGTTCTTTATTACAACTGATACCTGCTCATATTTTCCCAAATAAAATATTTTTACTCAAAGAAGATGCAGATGATGAGTTGTATTACCAGATACCTAGCTATGTAAAAGAGAAAACTGAAATAAAATACTTACATAATTATTCAAGCCCTTCATATTCAAATTTAGCGGAGTCATGTTTGCTTTAATAACATCTTTACGTCTTTTAGAGTATCTAACAGCTTTGCTTACTGGCTGGTGGGAAATTTTGCCTCTCGCATATGGCAAATTTATATTATATAGTAGCTCAGGTTGGTTGGTTGGAAGATGTTTGTGGAGTGTGGACTGCAATCTTCAAATAGTTCTACAGATTCCCAATAGAATTGAGATTAAGATGTTGACTGGGTCACTGTTGGTTATGCAAGATGAGATCTTGAGTGATTCCAAAGTTGTTTTAGCCTTGTGTTTGCGATCATTGTCCTGTTTAAAAGGTATATTTCTCCAAAGCCTTATTTTTAGAGGGTCTGGAAAAGATTATTTTTTATTTTTGAGAAGGAGCAGAATCTGTTGCCAAAATTGGTGCAGAATCTTAAAGTTAACTCTAAAATTAATCCTAACCCTAAACCAAGCACAAGTAGAGACCTAATGTGAATTAGGTTTCTACTTGTGCTTGTTTTAGGGTTAAGGGTAACCCTAATACTAATCACAACCCTAAAATTCAATAGCTTCCAAAATATGCTCTGATTCAATTGTTCCTTGAAATGCTCCAGAGAAATAAGTGTTAAGATTGGAGCATCTTTTTCGAATCTGCATTGTTTTTAGAGGTCTCAAGACAGTGGCGACTTTACCATAGGATATGGTTTAATAGACTCCAATGTTTAAATTTTATGTTTTTAATAAAATACTGTAGTCTCTGTTATAGGAATTGGAATTATTCATATGATCACACTTGTCCATCATTAAAGAGTGTCATGTAATGACTGTGTGTATTTCTGATACAATGTAGAGCACATATGGAGCATGAGATACTAAGCCGCAAAATGGTTGTTTAGTGTAAAACTAAGTGCCTTATAAGGTCGGGGTTAGACAAGTGTTTTGCAGAGTGGAAGGAACATCCGTGAGAGTGGACGTTCCTTCCACTCTGATGCCCGTCTGGCCACCTTGCTGAGCGCAGTTAGGGCGCTCAGTGCTGCAAACAGGGCCGGATTAAGGGTATCATGGGCCTGGTGCTGAGGATTTCGGTGGGCCTATTTTTAGATACTTAGGCAACCATCGATCCGCGTTGCTTTGCTTATCTGAAAGGATATTTACACCTTTTTTTAAAATTTACTTATAGCACTACAACGGAACATGACTTAGGCTGACCGTCCACTGGGTCCATATTCTTTTTTTTTTTTTTTTTTTAAATTTCAAAAGTTTATTCAAAAATTAATCCAGTTCACATGAGCATAACACAAGAGGCAGTGCATCAACTACATATTTGGGATGTTACAGATGTTGTTGAAGTATAAGCGAAATGAGAGAAACATAGTACGTCAGAACGATAAAAACAGCAACTGGCTCTGAAGATGCAGAGGGGGAGAAACATTTCCAGTAGCCTTCCAAGTAATACAGCTCGTTGAATATGATAAGAGTTCTGCCTGACCCTAAGTCAGCAAGTCGAATATTCTAGGTCGAAGAGAACGTCAAATTAGGGGGATGGAAAAATAGCGGAAATGTGCGGAGTAGGGGGGGGAAGAGGGGGGGAGGTCGGAAGGGAATAGTATAGAGGAGGGGTCAGGGAAGAGGGATGAAATTGAAAAAGAAGGGGGAAGAGAAAAGAAGAGGAGGTAGAGTGGTACAGGGAAATCAAGGACAAAGGAAGGGAGGAAAAAAAAAAAAAAACACCGGTGAGGTGACGCGCGTTCCAAGGGACGAAACGCTGGCCCCTTCTATAGGGAACCAGCTAGACTCCCTCAGAAGACGAATTGCGCAGTTACCTCGTTGGGGTAGAGATCTGGTCAGTCCGCCAGTCCTCTGTCAGTGGAAGCTATTCACAAGTAAGGAGTCGTAATGAAACTAAAAACACGTAGGTTAAACAACAAAGGTCAATTGCAGTAGCTTCTGCTGATGTACTAAGGTTGATAAAACCAAGGAGAATAAGGGCAATAGGCGACAAGCAATAAAACTGATATAAAACATTCTACACCATTAAGCATTTTTACAGAACTCAAACTAAATACAACCACAGAATCATGTGTCCCACCCCACCCCCCAACTAATGTGCCGAGTCAGTATTATCTAGCGACCTGATGACTCCTGCCCCTAGAAGGAGAGAAGAAAAAAAAAAAAAAAAAAAAAAAAAAAAAAGGGGGGGGGGAGGGGGGGCAGTCAGTTCTGGTTGAGCTCCAAGCTCCCCAGCCCAGGTCATACCTTCGGGTGTATAGAAGGGCATTCGGTCCTCATGTGATCAGGCGGCGGGGGGGGGGGATGAGGGGTGAGTCAATAATTTCGAGCTGCGGAGGATATCATCCATCTTGAGGGGAAAACGTAGAGCCCAGGGTCCCAAGCTTCCTTGCTTTCTTACCCGTCAGCATAGTTCTCAATCTGCAGCCTCTGCTCCAGTAGTGGATTCGTTCCCCGAGGGGGGTCTATCCAGTGAGGCATTTCGTGGTCTGCGGGCGGGCCTCGTGGGTCCGTGTGGGCGGCCATGTTCCAGTGGCGGCGGCGGCGGCATAAACGGATGGTCGACCTCCCAGTTTGGTACAATCTGTAGGGGGAAAGCCCAATGCCTCCAAGAATTGGGGGACATCCCGCGGGGACAAAATGGAATGTAGGCGGTTGTCCGTGCGGACCTGAAGCGAAAAAGGGTGACCCCATCGGTATGGCATGTTGGCTTCACGTAGTAGGTTAGTGACAGGGCGGAGGGATCTGCGCGCTAGCAACGTGTATGGAGAGAGGTCATGGTATAGTTCAATGCTATCATCTTTATAGCGCCAGGAGCGTCGTGTACGAGCTTTATCCATGATTGCTGCTTTGAGTTGGTAGAGTTGGGTAGATGACAAATGATATCCCTAGGAGGGGCCGGGGTGCTGCGGTGCTCTCAAAGCCCTGTGTGCCCGGTCGATGTCAGCCGCGGTGATGACGTCTTCCCCCAGTAGCATATTAAAAAAGGATATCAAACGGGCTTTTACATTAAGGACAGTCTCTCGGATCCCTCTTATCCGTATATTGTGGCGCCTGGATCTGTTTTCGAGGTCGTCCAGACGACGCCTCATGGTGGAGAAGGAGGATTCATGCTTCTCCGCGTGGGCGCAGGCCCCTGCACGCGCCTCCATTGCAGAGAGTCGCGATTCAATGCGGAAATCTCGCCCCTTACCTCCGTTATTTCGGTCCGGAAGGTAGCCTGGACCGAATCAATCAGGCGATTGTATGTCCTCGCGCGTCGGGAGGGTGTGCATGAAGGCTTCCAGGCGTCGCAAGGTTCCCCCTTCCGAATGTTCAAGCAGAGGTGGGTCTGGAATGGTATCCTCCGCCATTTTCTTGCCGGCCCGATCACTGTCCGTCCTCTCCGGGGGTTGAAGGTAGGCATCCAGCGTGCCCACAGTCGAGCCAGCCGGCGCCTTGGCAGCAGGGGTGTTCGGGGATGGCTTCTTGCCTTTACCCATCTCCTCAGTTGTTACGTTAAAGGGCGATATAGCGTGCGGGAAGCAGGAGCTCAAGCTTCAAGCGGCCATCTCTGTCGACGGCTTGACCACGCCCCCCCACTGGGTCCATATTCTGACGTCCAACGTGGTCGTCAGACTACGGACAACCTAGGTCGTACGATGGCAGACTTCCTGGGTTGTCTACTGCAAGTGACTATGGACAACCCAGGGTCCCAGCCAAATGCTGCCGGACTGACAGCCGAACGCCACTGAAGCCCGCTGGACTGCAGACAAAAACAATAAATGGAACTACACTATTCTTGTATTTAAACCAATAAAAATGCATTAAAATGTGTTTAAATGATAAAAAAGGTCCCATAAATAATAAAAATATCTGCTGCAGAAAAAAAAAAATCATTCATAGGAGTGAAAGTGACCGAATGTGATGTGAATGGGGGCTATGCGTCATAGAGATTGATGAATGTGTGTGGCTGGAGTGAACTAGGAGTGGATTTGTGGCTGGGCGACTGACGTAGGAGTGCGTTAACAGAAGGGGTTATTCACTAAGCCCCGAACTTGCCACCGAACTGCACCGAACGGTGAATTTCACCCTATGGTGCAATTTCGTGTCAGTTCGTCTATTTACTAAACTGTCAGTTCGCCAAATACTGGCTCATTGACAGCGAAATACGGTGCAATTCGTCAAAATTCAACAATCTTCAGTGGCAGTGAAATTGTCCTATAGAGAAGTCATGAATAATATATTCACAGATGAGCGTATCGGAGCTCCACAGCAATAAAACTCACAGTAATGTGCAGTGTATGAGCGTATCACAGAGCTCCACAGCAATAAAACTCACAGTAATGTGCAGTGTATGAGCGTATCACAGAGCTCCACAGCAATAAAACTCACAGTAATGTGTGCTGTATGTATAAGTAGTATCTCTCATTTCTGTGTACTCTTCCCACCCGTCACACATCTTTGAGTCCTTTCCTCCGTCCGTCTCTCTCTCTGACTCCTCTGTGACTCATCTCTCATTCATCCCTCTATGTGACTCCTCTCACCCCTCTTTCTGTACTCCTCTCTCATCCCTCGCTCTCTCTGTACTCCTCTCTCATCCCTCGCTCTCTCTGTACTCCTCTCTCATCCCTCGCTCTCTCTGTACTCCTCTCTCATCCCTCGCTCTCTCTGTACTCCTCTCATCCCTCGCTCTCTCTGTACTCCTCTCATCCCTCGCTCTATCTGTACTCCTCTCTCATCCCTCGCTCGCTCTGTACTCCTCTCATCCCTCGCTCTCTCTGTACTCCACTCATCCCTCACTCTCTTTGTACTCCACTCATCCCTCTCTCTGTACTCCTCTCATCCTTCGCTCTCTGTACTCCTCCCTAATCCCTTGCTCTCTGTACGCATCCCATCCCTCACTCTTTCTGTACTCCTCTCTCATCCCTCACTCTCTCTGTACGCCTCTCTCATCTCTCGCTCTGTACTCCTCAATCATACCTCGCTCTCTCTCTGTACGCCTCTCATCCCTCGCTCTTTTTGTACGCCTCTCTCATCCCTCTCTCTGTACTCCTCTCATCCCTCTCTGTACTCCTCTCATCCCTCTCTGTACTCCTCTCATCCCTCACTCTCTTTGTACTCCTCTCATCCCTGTGACTCCTGTCTCTCTGTGACTCCTCTTCCATTCCCCCTCTTTCACCCCCCTTTCAATCCCCCTCTTTCATTCCACCCCTCTCTTTCATCCCCCTCTCTCCCATTCCTTCTCTCTTTCATTCCCCCTCTCTCATCCCCCTCTCTCATTCATCCCCTCTCTCATTCATCCCCCTCTCTCTCTTTCATCCCCTCTCTCTCTTTCATCCCCTCTCTCTCTTTCATCCCCCCTCTTTCATCCCCTCTCTTTCATCCCCTCTCTCTTTCATCCCCCCTCTTTCATCCCCTCTCTCTTTCATCCCCCTCATTCATCCCCTCTCTCATTCATCCCCTCTCTCATTCATCCCCTCTCTCTCATTCACCCCCTCTTTCATCCCCTCTCTCTCTTTCATCCCCCTCTCTCTCATCCCCCTCTCTCATCCCCTCTTTCATCCCCCCTCTCTTTCTTTCATCACCTCCTCTTTCTTTCTTCACCTCCTCTCTCTTTCTTTCATCACCTCCTCTCTCTTTCTTTCATCACCTCACCTCCTCTCTCTTTCATCACCTCCTCTCTCTTTCTTTCATCACCTCCTCTCTCTTTCTTTCATCACCTCCTCTCTCTTTCATCACCTCCTCTCTCTTTCATCACCTCCTCTCTCTTTCATCCCCCCTCTCTCTCTGTGTCTGTGATCCCTCTTCCTGTCTGTGTCTTTACAGTCCCCCCTGCATGCTGCCCCCCCCCTCCCGAATGAGTTCAGAGGGAGAGCTGCGGGGTGGGGATAAGGGGTGAAGGTAAATTACAAAAAAAAAGCTGCCCGGGTGAATCATCAGCTGGGGAAGCTTACCTTTCTCCCTGGCTGCTGCTCAGCTGCTCTCCTTACCAGTCGCCTTCCTTCCACATGGCTGGAAACAGGAAGAGGTGCTGGAGGATGGGGAGGAGCAGCCGTGTCTCACAGAGCAGCTGATGAGCGACACCTAGTGGCTGCTCTGCCCCAAAATACTCCTGCACATTTTACAACACGGGGGCCGCTTGAGAGGATCGGCTTCATCACGGTGTGGTGTGCTGCTGTGTGTGCGCGCGTGTGGCAGATCTGTCGGACGGCCGGTGGCTCCTCTATTCTTGGGGCAGCTGTGGGCCTATTTAATGGAAGGGGCCTGGAGCTGCCGCTCCATCCGCCCCTACGTTAATCCGGCCCTGGCTGCAAAGCTCTATGGAGGATCGCGCTTTGCAGCCCCATCAAATGTGCATCATAACGCTTGGACGGGGAGGCTTTCAGAACATCCGTAGCATGCCCGCTGTAGCGCACGCAATTCGTACAGGCGCTACAGCATGTGGCCAGCCCCATCGAAGTGTCACAACGCTGCGATGGACGCCGGGAGGCACATCAGTATGGGTGCACATAGTGCGCTCGTCTGACCCCAGCCTAAACCACTTTAGGTTATTTCGAGATGATGTGATGTTCATACTGATTTGATAACTGTGTGTATCAGAAAGTGAATTTATTACTTAAATCAATGACTTCAGCTGTACACAGGCTTGTGAGTCACTCACACCTTGGATATTTACACTCATAAATGAACTTAGTACAAAGTGCTAGGAAAGATTTGTTGGAATAAGTTCAAGTCAGGACAGCCCTTGTAAAGTATAATTTTTAGGTGGACTACTCATCAGTCTCTGGCCGTAATCCCTAAGCGTTTTATCCGAGATCTGATATTCTTACATTAATCCTGTCTAGACAATAACCAACATGATTGATTAATTCTTTCAAAATCTGAAGACTAGAGAAAACATTATGTTCATCATATAAAACATAAAATTACACCATCTGTGGGCAGAACGTTATCAAGGAATTCCATATAAATTGCCACTCCAGTGTAAACTTCTCTTCATTCATAGACTTCACATAGCAGGTATTTCTACTTCTCCCAAGGATCAAGGTACGTCAAGTTTGATTTACATTTATTGATAGTGTTAAGTGTAGGAAGGTGTAAAATACATCTAAACAAGCTAGACAACTGTATTTTCTGGAAAATAAAATAATTGTATGCATTTGGGTTCTGCCAGGATGTGTGGAGAGTTACTGGACGGTACCTACTGGGTAAGGTGATAATGTCATCATCAATAGATTTATGATTAGTCTTAGTTTAAGAGAATTGTGATACACAGAGGCCAATTAGGGCTGCCATGTTTTCCTGGACATATTATTATTTCATGGAGAGGGAGGGCTCAAGTTAGATACTGCCCTGCAATATGTATAATTCATATGCTGCAGGAGAGAAATCTGTTTTCTAATCAACCTGCAGTGTTATTCAAAGAGATTCGAAAAGTCACCACATGTTAAGTGACTTTTCGTTCCCTGCACTTCGGGGTGATTCGGCGATCCTAGTTCGCCGACTCTGTGGTGTTTTCAGCGAGCAACGCAGGGCCCCCGTAGTGCAGGGAAAACTCGCAGCAAACACATGGAACACTCACCGCAAACCTGCCGAACACCCACCGAAACCCTCAGAAACAGCTGGATTAACCACACCGGAGAAACTCGACTAGCCGCCAATCACAGCGCAGAGCAGCCGCCGGAAAAAGCCGACACGCGCGAACAAGGTAAAAAAAAAAATGCCTAAAAAATCTATCAATAAAGAGACTTTTTACTGCATAATAAAATAATAAATGGTTTATTAGAAATTGACTTAATACGGGAATATTTTTAACATTGAAGCCTATGGGATTCTCCTGAATAAACCTGTCGAATGAAACCACCCAATGGCAGGGCATTTCGGCAACTTTTCACTGCTGTTCAATGTTCTCTGAATAAACGAACCATTGCTTCTCTATGGGGGATTTCACTGCCCTCGAACAGGCACCGTACGTGCAGGCAATTCGTCACAATTTGACGAATTTCCTGCTCTCTGAATAGTCGAACGGCCCCGAAATGTCCCCGTTCGCTGAATTTCAGTGTCTGGTTACATTTCGGGGCCAGATCAACTCTCTTTGAATAACCCTGCTGGTATTCCACTTTGAAATTTTGCCTGCAGCACATAAATTCTACATACTGGAGGGTTATATTTTTCATGCACTGCCCCTCAGCCTGCATAAAGTATATGTGTCCAGGAATACATGGCTGATCTGGCAACCCAAAGGCCAGAACAAGTAAAAAGAAATGTGCTGCTTGTGTAGAACTTAGATTCTCATAGATAAACTAGTAAATTGTGATAGAAACTGTAATAAATCTAGGGGAAATTTTTTAATGTAAACTTTATCTTTTAAATTTGTTGGCATAAACATCAAGTATCAGTGCCAGAAAAGAGTAAATTATAAAATGAGTCAACATGAGATATCACAAGTAAAATAGGAGGACATGTGAGGTAACAGTATTATGTGTGACGAGGAGAGAAAAGGGTGTGTGGTCTTTGTGTGCCCTCCTGACTCACCTCCAAGACAATGCCAATAATAGAGGGCCCTGGAGTAAATTATGTGTCTAGGACCACCTTGGGGCCTGAGGCAGGTGCTATCTCAATCACTGCTCCTCAACAAGTTGTTGTTTTTTGCTCTGCCTCCCCTGCCACCCCTGACTGCACGTCCCTGGTATACATGGTAATTCAGATGTGGACACCTTGCTTGAAGTAGATGGGTGTCAGCTATACCCTCCTGAAGAGGCCTAACAAGGCCGAAACAATTGTCTTGGGTTGCTGCACCTCTCATGCAGAGAAGATGTCCTAGGCATTTCAGTGCTGCCCAACCTTTTTGGGTGATAGCAATCTAATTTGCATATGGAATAGTCATCTCTGTAATGACACCATCGAGTTAAACCTTGGGAGACCTGTGCGGGCTCAACGTAGAGCAGCCACTAGTACTGCTGTCTGTTCTCAAAACCCTCACAAACTATGTATTTGCTGAACCCAGCCATTAATAGATGTTTAGATTAATACCTTGTACAATTGTATGTTGCTTTTCTCTGTTCCAAGTGGTATCCTTGAAAGAATTTTGGCTGCCAGCCTGGCGTTAGTTGATCTTGCTTTTGCAGAATCACTTAACTCTGAAAAAGAAAGTCAAAGCAATATATGCTTAACCCTGTTCCTGCAATGCCTAGGTCCAATGTCTTTCTGCAGCATCAGTGCAACCCCAAATAAGCAACCTTGCACAGGGTCCTGTTTGACCCCACAGAGCTCAGTGGACTGCTTTTAACAGGGAGCCACTTATCAGCTCTTGCCAATATTTCCCCTTGATATCTTCCTGTTACTGGGAATAGGGCCCCAATGTTTTCATATGAGGTTTTGCCTTTCAGCTCAAAACAGTTATAGTGGATATTAGTAAAGGATTCACGTCAATGTAAGAGGTATATGTTGATATGGCCTTGGTCTAAACAAGCAGCTCCAACCCTTATTCATTCTATTCACTGGGATTTGGAGTGTCTCGATCAAACTCAATGCCAGCTTTATGCTTTCTACAGACCAAGAAAATTCTGGACAGGTAGGAACAATCAGTATTGCGAAACTGGAATTAAAGCTGCCTTGTTATTACAGGTCTCCAGACTCTCCATGATGAAACTGCTCATTCTCTGTGTGCTTCTGTTCGCACTGGTTGCATGTACTTCAGTAAGTATATATTCCATATTTTATTATCTTTAAATTTAAGCTTTTAACTAGATAGTTTCAAAGGTAAAGACAGCAAGAAAACCAAGCAGGTGCCACATATACGTATGTTTGGTGTAGTGAAGAACTGGATAATGGGTCAGGTTTTCAAAGGATCTGTTGAGTTCTGCTATAGTCAATAAGGGGAATAACTGATAGAAATGTCTTCACTACAATGAAAAGAGAGTCTCGCAGGTACTGGAAATTGTCATTATAACTTCAAAAAAGCAGGTGCACACAGGCCTGTTCTGGTCTGAGACTTGATTTGAGTGGTCAAAAATGTCCGCTCCTGGTAAACCATTACTGCTAGCGGGTTGCTGACTGGATTGTGGCCAAAGACACTGGCATTTAATGGTTGTGATTACTAGTAGCAGCTACTTCTGACAATAGTGACACACCCCACCATTGGTTTTCACTCTCAGACTCATTAGGGATCACACATGAATGGCAGCATATAGGGGCAGACTGGAGCCAAGAAGCTGCCTGGGCCGGGGGAGTGTTCATGGGCAGGCAGAGAGCAGGCCCGTGTGGACAAGTCCACGCAATAGAGAATGAATCTAGCGGTAACTTGGTGTGTTTCACAGGTGTAGGTGAGGTTCAAGGCTGTGATTCATTTGGCCACAAATGTTTTAAACCCTTGGAGCTCCAGTTATAAAGATCATTCAATATCCCTACGGGTTGAGTGAACCTATGTTCATCCATGGGATGGGTCTCCCAGCTGGGCCTTGCCGACTGCCATTGTGGCACACCAGGCATTTCTTAATTTAGTACAGCCAGCTTCCCTTTTAGGCTGGGGTCAGACTAGCGCATTTTTAACGTGCGTTTAGGCGCACTTAATCACGGCCACACTAGCAGCAAATGACGGGCAATGACGGCCAATATACGAAGTACGGCCGCACAAAAGTCCGGCCGTGCAACGCAAGTGGAAAATGAACGCATTTTTTCGAGAACGCAGAACCGCTAGTACTGACGTACAGAGTACGCTGCGTCCACTAGCAGCATGTGTGCCTGATTAGGAGACGTCAGACGCAGGTCATGTCCGGACAATATCACGTCCAGACGCAAAAAGTGTTTTATTGACGATCCGTAAAAAATCAAGCACGAAAATGCGCATCGTATGACCGTTTTCGCGCATTCTGTGAAAAAATACGGCAATGCGTTCGGACACACTTTTTGACGGTCGCTGCGAATAATGCGTTCGTCTGACCCTAGCCTTAGAACTTATTTGCCCTAATTACTTCTCTTAATCCTGCTATAACAGCCTGCTCACTAAAAATTCTGCTTTTCATGTCATAGACGTACAGTATTTCTTATTTTACTTAGAGACCCATCAAATCTCCAATTTTTTTTTAAAAAAGATTGTAGTAGAGCGTTTAATCATTTCCTTTTCAGCAGACCCTCTTCGTTTTATAGAACACCTTTTTGTAAATGTTTGTCTCCAAAAATTTTTAAAAAAGGAGCTTTTTTTATTGTGTACCAGAACTTATTTTCGAAAGGACCTTTTTTTATTATTTAGACACATTTTAATTTATTTATAAAGTATGATCAGGAAGGATACATTGAGATTTCTCTCATTTAAGTATGTCCTGGGTTTTTAATACATTTTATTGGTTTAAACACCAAATAGGAGAATTTATTTTCTTTTTTTTCTCTCGGTCTGGTGGAAATTGCCAAGACCACTTGTGTGCTCTTTGGTGATTTTCTCCAACTTTTTTGTGAGGCTTCAGTGACTCCATCTTTGGCGCACTACGGTGACCATCCGGTGAGTAGTGAATTCCCCCTACTGTTGGTGAAATAGAATCGCTACAGTTCATCAAACTGCACAGAAGTGAAAAGCGCTGAAATTTCAGTGCTTAATGAATAGATCCTTTGGTTTCTCCACTGTTCATGGTAGAGGGTAAATATTTCAGCGTGTCCTTCATCGTGTTGCTCTATTACAGGCCTGTCTATGACTTTATTGCGTTATGGGTATATAATATGTATCCCTAATGATGTTTGCTTATATCTATCCATTATTTAGAACAGGAGGATTAACTTGCGTCATGGAAAGAAGCCTACATACGTGATAAAGGTAACATTGGTTTTGTTTAACAGTAAACATCCCTGTGTTATTAGAAAAATAACCCTTAAAATCCTCAGATTTAAATTCTATAAATGACATATGAGCTCATACACACTGCGCATTACTGTGAGTGTCATTGCTGTGGAGCTCATACACACTGCGCATTACTGTGAGTTTTATCACTGTGGAGTTCATATATACTCAGCAAAACTGAGTTTCATTGCTGTGGTGCTCACAAATGCTAGGGGATTATCCACTCCGTGCCATCGTTGCAAACCCCCCCCCAAAAGAAAAACAGCTAACAGCACAGCAATACAGATTTTTCTTGCAACAGAGGCACTTAGTGGATAACCCCCATAAGGTTACAACAATAGTTGTAGTTCATTTAAAGGAACACAGTATTATAAAAATTGGTTCCCTTTTATAGTGTCTTCCTTTAAGTGATCTACAACTATTGTTTATGAGGACATGAAAATAGTCATAATAATCAGTTTTTTCCTGGGCATGAGAGTACCCCCACCTATTTTTCCAGAAAAAAAGCACTGGTAATGTGTAATATAATGTAGGTGTGCATACATTCTTTGTCTGTACCATTAGCATGACAATAGGTTGTGTTACTAGATCCACAGTGATCTAGTATAGGAAACCATTTGACACGCAGTCATGATCATTTCCCCATTTGTAGTTTCTGTGCAGCTATGTTTGTGTATGAGAAAGATGCAAAGACTAGTAGATAGGCAACCGCAGAGCAGGGGTCAGCAATTGTAACTATCCAAAAAGGTATGGAACCTATTTCCCATGAGGTTCAGTCAATCTATCATCCTAACATCTAGGGAGGCCAAGTTTGCTGACCCCTAATAGAGCAATGGAAGAAAACAAGGAGTTAGGATTTAGTAAACAGCAAGGAAGCAAAAGCTGGAGAATGGGACGGAGATTAGAGGGAATGATATGGAATGTTGTCAAAGGCCTTTTTGTAGTCATTATATTTGCAAAATGTTGCCCCTTACTATTAGGAATTGATTTTAATACTAATAATTACTATACATATTGTATATGTCTAATATATAACTATTCTTTGTAACCATTCATATGCTTGACTATCAGGGTTATTCAGAGAAAAGAGTGTCACCTTTCTCTGAATAACCCAGTACGTGTTGGTCATTAGGGATGCAGTGATTCACAAAAAAGTAGCATTTTCACAGAAATTCCTTCTTTTTTTCCCCCCCTTCCAGCGCTTTCATTGTATCTACTGGATTTTCTGTGTAAGTTTATCATATTATTATCAGTTGCTTGAAGCCATATTAAACATTTATCATTCACGAATGAGGAAATTTCAATGTGCATATTAGAATGGCTTATTACTATCAGGATAATGAAGGCAAGGGTGATCAAGAGCCAAGCTGTAATATACCACATAAGAGTCTATTCACACAGCACCGGAATTTCACGCATGAATCAAGCACAAACACCAGAACATGCACAACCACATTCCACACCTAGTGGTTGTTGTTTTTTTTTTTCTTCTTTTTTTTTTTCACAAAGCACCACGGCTTACCGTGGTTGCAACAGTGAAAAACTTTGGCTTTGACCTCAAGCAGCAGCAGGAGGAGAAGATTCATCAATGAAGCTTCTGCCAAAGTTTGAAATTCCCTCAGAGGATCACACAAGTTTAGCATAGTTGTAGCCAGGGCCGGCCCGATGATGGAGCAGTGTGGTGCACTTGCTCCAGGTGGCAGAATTTTAAAGCAGCAAATCCACGGCCGCTGCACTATTTTTTTGTTGCGCCGCTGCAGCATCTTTGCTGCCGGCGCACAAGGGCAGCGCCGCCGAGCGGATTTGCCGCTTTAAAATTTCCGCCGGTGCCGGCGTTCCTCTCCCTAGAGGTGAGCGGCGGCTGACATGCAGCTTGGCCGCTCGCCTGGGATAGGAACCACCTGACCAGAGTGCGAGATCGCGGCTGCTTTCCAGCGAGCGGCCAAGCTGCATGTCAGCGGCCGCTCGCCTCCTGGTATGGAGAAGAACGCCGGCGGGGCCAGAGGTGAGCTAGGGGGAAAATTTATCCATGTGAGCTGGGGGCAAATATATATATCCATGTGAGCTGGGGGCAAATATAGCCATATATTTAGGGTGCGTGGTTGTGTTTTTAGGGGCTCCTCCATATATTCAGGGGGTGTGGGTGTCATTTTGGGGGGGGGGCAGCATTTCAGCCTTCGCTCCAGGCAACACAATGTCTTGGGCCGGCCCTGGTTGTAGTGAGTGATATTTGCAGTGATCTACAACAACAGAGAACCGTAAAACAGAGTGATGTACTGACTCCAAACCTGGCGTAACCTAAGCAGAGCTGCTGTAAACGTACTAACTCCATACACGTTAATGGCTCTGGTAAGTTTAAAACAGCAAGTTAAGTTCCAGTCAGAATACAGCTCACATTGTATAGAGTTTAATCAATTTCATAAAACGTGAGATCAATTTCCAAGCTTGAAAGCACTGCTCATACATCATACCGCATTCTAGTTTTCTCGATATTCATTTTATATTAAGTGCGTTAATGTAAATTGGATCCCTTTGTTGAAATCATCATTTTACACCAGAATATCCAGACTCTTTTCTTTGTACTGCTCTCATTAAAATAAGGGCTGGGGAAATTTTTTGAAATTCTAAATTTTTATTCACAGAAGAGAGAGATGTAGACAAATATACACAGACAAATAATGAATAGTACAGAAGGTCCAGTTGAGATACGATACAAAAGGTAAATGAAAACATAAAATAAGAAACAAATAGTAAGGAAAGGGATAGGTAAAAAGATCTCCAGAGCATCAGTTCTCACTGCCAAGGGGGACTCAGGGCAGAGGCAGGGAGCAAGTCCCCAGTCGTCTCACAGACCAGCACAAAGCCGACCAGGGCTGGGGAAACTAAAGATCAATCGTTAAATTTTTTTAAATAGATTACATTTATTTTGATCGGACTCTGAGCCCGAATCCGGAGCTGTACTGGCTTCCTGGGCTCTAGGCAACCCTACAGCAGCGTGCGAGGCACGCTGCTTTGGCACCGCCCTCCAGTGACGTGTGCGTCACACACAGCGACTGGCGCAGACGAGAAGGCAGCGGAAGAGCAGTGAGTATGGTGCTGCCAGCCTCAGACCCAGCCAAACCCCAGCAGGGCCCAGACCCCAGGCACACACCAGGGCCCAGACCCAAGACGCAGACCCCGGGCCAAGACCTGAAGAAGTTAAGTCATGGATTGTTGAAACTAACTAGTGTCGGGTGATTGTATATAGTGTATACCACATTTAGCAAGGACTATTGCAGAGTTGCAATGCATGCAGATCAGCTAAAAAGTAGTTGGATCTGTATGTGCGTTATTAACCACTTCGCTGCTGAGGACGCGCTCAGCAGGTCCTCAGCATTCCCGCTGGTGTGCTGAGGACGCGCTGAGCGCGTCCTCCCATTGGGGTCAGCGTTCGGCCGGTTCCGGCCGATCGCTGGCCCCTCCGGTGCGGGCTGACATCCCGGATGTCAGCCCGGCATCCGGAACAGCAGCCGCCAGAATTAGGTGTCATCGCGGGGGCGCGATGACACCTAATTCAGGCGCCCCCCCCCACATGTGCGGAGGAGGCGCCTGAAAGGGAGGGGGGAGGTCCTTCGGACCTCTCTCCCTCCCGATCGGCGGCGCACAGGGGGTTAACCCAGGCATCATTTGGAAGGGCACAGCCTGCCCTTCCAAATGATGCCTGGCATTAACCCCTGGGGAGCTGGATCGCGAATCGGCGCTGAAAAGCGCCGGTTCGCGATCCTTTCCCGGAGCTGGCCGACATCTTGGATGTCGGCCAAGCCTCCGGGAACTCCCCCTGAGGACTGGCGTCATCGTGCGTAGCACGATGACGCCAGTCCTGGACTTAACCCTTGACTACCACCAACGGTGGAGATAGGGAGTTCATTGGAACTCCCTATCTCCCGATCCGTGGCAGCTAGGGGTTAAATTTTGGTATGGTTGGATCGGCCAGAGCATGGCCGTTCCAACGATACCAAACATGAAAGTGAAAAATTTTGTAAAAAATGAAAAATAAAAATAAAAAATAAATAAAAAAAAATAAAATTTTTTTTTTTTTTTTTTTGGTTTGTTAATGCAGCAATATTGTTCCCATTTCAATTATAATGTGAACAATGATGCTGCACTAACGATTTTTGTATGCGGTGCGTTTGTTAAAAATAGTGTAATTTTCCCCAAAAAAAAAAATTTAACGAGACCCCATCTCTAATTTTTTTAACAAGCGCACCCCATACAAAATATAACCGCAATTGCTCGCATGTTAAAATGTGGAAAAAAACACTTTACACGTTGTAAATTATTGAAAATACATATTTTATTGCATTTTTTGTTATAATATACAGACATGACATAACGTATACATATAATAATGACATATTATGAATCTACCGAGTCTGACGGAAAGAACGATATATAATATGTCTGGGTCATATACTAAAATAAGCCTTCAAAACACGTTTAAACATGATGTGCAAAACCGGTAAAAATGACCTCAGCACAGGGGCGGGAAAAGCCTCAGCAGCGAACGGGTTAAATCGAAATTAAACGATTAAAAAAAATAAAATCGATTAATCGAACACAAATTTTAATCAGTACCAGCCCTAATTAAAATATAAACAGCAAAAGGTAGGAGATACACTGCTAGAAAAACCAAAAGAATAAAAGGGACACTTCCACCAAAAAAATTAAATGTCCTCATTTTATGTTGCTGATATCTTACATTTGCTTTGCTTTTCCCAGTGTTTGTTTACTCTGCCACTAGGTGCATTCATTTTGTGAACTTTTTGTTGTAAACTGCCCTCCCACCCACACAGTATCTTTCAATCACTTGCTCCTCACGGTGTGGCTTTGACCATAGAATGGAGTGAATGGGTCTGTCGCCAACTCACATGTTGTATTTGTGTGGGATGTATTCAAAGGACATCACCGGGGCTAGATTAGAAGTTTGATTCCTGTCTTATCTCATTCAGCTGCTAGCTCTTATCACAGGTAGCCTGAATTTGAAGAATACAATACACCCCCTGCTGCCTTACTAAAACGTTCCCTTCTCCACGCCACTGACTTAAATACTGCAGAAGAGGAACCACAGCAGTAAAGTAAAACCTTTGCAGATTTTGGTAAATGTTGCATCATGGGAAAAATACACAAAATAGAAAACAGGAGATAACACTAAGCTAAGCTTATTTTCCTTTTTCCATGTAATTACTTCAGAGTGAAAAAAAAACCAGCAGCATGTGTTTTATAAAGTGATTTTATTTGTAATGCACACGCAATCTATTTACAGCTTATGTAAGTGGTAGTGTCCCTTTAAAACAAAAGCTATTAAAATCCAGAAGCAGATTCTAGATTTTATAACCCGTTTTAAGCCTTTGATATACATATTGAAAACATACACGTTTAAGAAATGAGAGTTACTGTGTCCACGGGAGGATTTTAATTTTTTTGTCCCCACTTTAAGTTTGATGGCTATTTATAAACAATTTACATATCCAATTTTATACAATAGAATTCTGCTCTGCAGTTGAGTTTATGGCCACTTTCATCCCAGGACCATTCTAGATAAACTAATCTGTTGATTTTCTCCTGTAAGTGTAACCCTACTACCTTGCTAGAGATGAATACCATATACAAAATTACTCGATTTTGGTTTTCCCTATTCTTTGATTACCTTCTTCATACCGGTTGCTGGGTATATCATTTTTAGAAGGGATGAACGCTGCCATTTTGACAATGTATCTATTCAATCCTGTGTGCAGTGTTCTCTTCACTTAAATTTTTTTATTCCTGTATTTATTATTGTTTGTTTATATTTTCTTTTCATAGAAGAAGCCGCATCCAGCATTTACTACAAGGAAGCCGTCTCAAACATCAACGAATCCTAAACTACAGACAGTTGCCGTTCCACCACAAACGCATACAGTTAAAGACATTACCTGTGGATATGATGCACAGACAAGAGGGGACAATTAATACATTTTGCTCCCTTATATTCAATTTAACTGTTTAGCTTAAACCTTTCTTACTCTATGGAGCAGGAATTGTATAAATGATATGGAGTATTAAAGGATTTTTTATCAAAGTTTTGGTATCTAATAAAGCCGTTTACAAATGGAATATTAGTGTTATTTTTAGACTGGGAAACTAAAGAATTTAAACTTTTCGCTCAAGTAACAATTGCTATGAGAAAAATAATCACTGTTCATTTTTCAACTTGAAAACATTTGTATGTCCAATAACAATCGACGGGAAGATAGTTTTAAGCTAGGGTCAGACGAACGCATTCTGTGTGGACTGTGCGTCTGTGCACAACGGACGTACTTTCTGACTGACGACAAGGTAGTGGCCACACAGTCTGCTTTTGTGATGGAATTTTTTTTTGACTGATGTAGATGGAAAATAAATTAATATGAAAACCATTTTGTCAGTCAAAATGCAGTCCGTCTGAATACATTCCGACACACACACAAAGCTATGCTGACGTTGCGGACGTAGCGCACTCTGTGCGTTCATTCTAGCGGATTTACGTTTTTGCCTAACTTGCATCCGTTTGACGCGTTCGTTGTGCGTCCGCACTTCTGTGCGGACGTACTTCGTGTGTGGTCTCTATTGGTCATAATTGTGTGCTACCATGGACGTTAAAATGTGCGGCAACACGTGAACACTGCGCTCGTCTGACCAGAGCCTAACAAAGAAACAAATAATCAAGGAGCCTTTAGATGATTTCAGTTTATGCCCGCTTTAATTTTAATGTTCGAATGGAAAAGGGGCAGCAGCAAAAAAATGACCTGAAAATATAACAAATACTATATACATACGTACAGAAAAAAAAAAGGCCAGCCAGGTTATTTTTTGCTGCTGCTCTTTTTCCATGTTTTTCTTTTTATCCCAAAGTGGAATGGTTTCAGGGAAGGGTATAAATGAAAATCCACCAGTTTCTCTCATGACTGAAAAGCAGCATGACATATGAGGTTTGCTTAAAAAGCAGCTTGGTTTCATTAGGTACTCGCCTGACCACAGGTACTGTGACGTGACAGGTGAGCTTACACTTTAATGGCCAACTAAGGCTAATGTAAAACGAACGCAGTCAGAGCACACTCTGCGTGCGTGCGTGCGTGCGTGCGCAACGGACGTACATACTGACGAAAGATACTGTAGACACCACGATGGACGTTAAACTGTGCGGAGACACGGACGTGATAACTGCGTTTGTCTGACACGGGCCTAAAACGTCTGTTTTGTTTCGCATGGAGCCACAGAAGTGAGAGCAAATGATTTTTTTTCTTGTTATGCTTTATACATGGAACAGGCTGAATACTTCTGGTCCAGCCAGCCACCCTGATAGGGAATAAGCGCAAAACCATTTTTTTTCTATAGATAAATATAGAGTTTGCTCATTTGAAGTTTTACAAATTGAAATTTGCCAGATTGAGAGGGTATTGCAGCCCAGGTATGAAAATTACCCCATCATGGCATACGGCAGGACGGCATAATACGATTTTGCTCAGTATAGCTTTCAGACCCGAAGAGAGTTACACTCTCGCAAGCTTGAAACGTCAATAAATTTTTTTTTTTAAAAAAAGGTATCACTACGTACGGGTATACTCTGGTGATTTTGGCATCTGGACTAACACTGCATATCAAATCTATTAAAGTTGGGGGGGCGTGGCTAGCTGCAGAGGAGGGAGGACGTGCTTCTTTGGAGCTCAGATCTGTCCTCTTAATGGGTTCCCTCAATGTCCTCAGCTGCCAAATTTTCTCCCAAGGACCCAGGGTGGCTAGCCACTGGAGTCACGCTGTCCTGGGCCCGTTCTGTCCCCCCCCCCCGCGTACGGGAGACTGCCGACCTGCGATTGTTGAATGGTGCCGGCGGCCATCTTTAGGCCTACTGCCGTGCTCATCCCTGGACCGGAGAGTCTTCCCGGCGACCACCGGGGGGCCTGGCCCCACGCAGCGACTCCTCTGCTAGCCCCAACACTCTTTTCATGGCAGAGGGCCATGGAGAGGGCCCCCATCTCCCGGCCGACACGGATGACTCCGTGAAGGGGAGAGGCAGCGGGCGCACGAGGTGGCAAGTGGGATTCCCATCAGATCCAAGGATCGGCCTGGAGGCGGCTTTTCTAGGCCTCGAGCGCCTGCTGCTGGAGATCGGCAATAACGGTCTCCCGCTGACATGGGGTGACATGCAGCACTTCGTGGCGGTACAAGTTCCCCAGAGTCACGCCGGATGAGTTCCGAGGGGCAGCCACTGTGCCTGGCGGCGAGATCATGGAGGAGGCCTGTAGTGAGGAGGGTAACCCGGACTCCTGGCGGATGCTGCTTACCTTGTGGGAGGTGGAGTGGTCGCCGCCGTGTAGTCCTGGTGCGTCTGCTGCACTTGGGCTGCCGAGCCGTGTGGCGCTGGTTGGGCCGATGGTGGGGCCTGAAGGTCCTGATAGACATCTGGGGAAGGAGGAGTGCCTCTCCCGGATGACCGGGAGGGAGATGCGGTCTGGGCTTCTTGCTCCGTCCGTTGTTCCACTGCTGGCTGCGGCTCTTAACCCTGAGGCAGATGTTCTGGTCCAAGATGCAGCTTGGGAACCACTGGAACTGAGGGACTGGTGTCGTTGCCTTGTCTAATACATGAGAATCCCCATTCCGGGATGCAGGCTGACGGATCTCCTGCGGTGTTTGCTGTGCTCTCAACCCTTTTCTTTTTTGGATGACATTTCTCTTGAACTTTCTGTTTGACCACACGCTGAGACTTTTTATTTCTAAATTGCTTTTGATTTTTGCTACGATTTGCCGATGTTTTTTGTTCTGAGATTTTGCTGATCTTACCCAGCTGGGGTCACTTTTTTCCAGAGACGCTTGTTGTCTTTTTGGAAGTGATGTATGCTCACTGCTGTACTACGTGTTCTTTTGCTTTTGTTAATTTTCTTTTAAGGTGTGTGTGTATAAATCTGACTTGTTGATTTCCCCGCTCTCTGCGTTAAAAATAAAATCTACTAAAATTGCAGACCTCAGACACAGGGCAGCTGGCAGAATGCAGTAATAGCATTCCACCAGGTCCTTCCAGCTGGTGCCGCGTTCCAGCGAGCAGCCGCCGGCAATGGTTGTAAGGTCAACCACTCGCTGGTTCCTCCAGACACGCTCTCACGAGATCTTAGAGTTCACAAGATCTGCAACAGCGTGGCTGGAGGACCTGGCGAGGGGCCGCCTTACAACCTTTGCCGGCAGCCGCTCGCTGTAAAACTGCGTCAGCTAGAGGGGCCTGGTGGAATGCTGTTACAGCCCGGCAAGCCAGCTCAGTGCTGGCTTTCAGTATAGGTATCGGAGGAGAGGTATGCATCCAAACCCAGGCACCAGAACAACATTTCTAGTCGCCATGGCGCCCGGGTTTTGTTAGCCCTGCCATAAAGCATTATGGTCGTTCACACGCTGCATTTCTATTTTAAACTATAGCACAGATATAAAATCGGAAGAAATATCTAACCCCATTTTCAACTTAAAACCTTGATTAAGAAGAGAGGAAAAAAAGCAGGAGTACCAAAATTATGAGCCGTATATTTAACCCCTTAACTACCAAGGAATGTTCCAGAAAACCACTGTCTGGGATGTTTTCGTTTTGGAAAAATTATACAGTAAGAAATTAGATTTATTCCTAATGTTTTCTTACTGTAATTTTCTATCTGTAGACAGTTGTCATCGGCTGGCCAAAAGGTGTTAATGGTCTTCTGGGCTTCGTGCAGGATCGGCTGAGATGTCACTCAGACATATTCCCAGCTGGAGTTAAAAAGTGGTAACACCTTGTGCATCATGTCTATGGTGCCAAAACATTAGGGACGCCATCATGGAGCTCAAATGCAAAATAATTTTTGCATTTGATTATTTGTAATAATTTTTTGCAATAAATGAAACTTCTTTGTTTTGCTCCTGTAGAACACCGTATCGACTAGGATACTGTGACACCAGGAGAATGCTAGCAGATATAGTTAATCTTGATAGCAAAGGGGGTTAAACACTATTCCTGTAGATACGCGCTAGCGGGGAGCTTTGTTTATACATATTTTTAAAAGATTTTTTTTTTTTTTTTTGGAGAAAATATTTTACCAGGAAGGATACATTGAGATTTCTCTTGTTTTCAAGTAGGTCCTGAGTGGCTCGTATGTACAGTTAGGTGTCTTGCCCAAGGACACTTACTGGAGAGATACTGGTCGGGATCAAACCCATGACTCCACAGGCTCTGTAACGGGCATAAATTTTTTTATTATAGTCTAGGATGGCTAAGCTCATTTCACAAAAGTGGCAAATTGGATCATCATGTAGGATCAACCGACATTTAATCAATGGTTTCAATAATCACACATCTTCCAATATACAGATCATTTGTGCTACTTAACCTCCCTGGTGGTTTTCTCGAGTGTGGCTCGGGGTTAAATTTGACTGCTGAAAACGGTAACCCCGAGCCACACTCGGGCTGGATACATACCTGTACCTGCGCTCCCTCACTGACCTCCCGCAATTGCATTCTCCTCCGTTCGATTGCAGCACCCTGCTTCCCTTCTTGTGAGAAGGGAAGCAGGACGTCACCATCGGCCAGAGGTGACTGCGAGGGAGAGCAGGGACAAGTATGTATCCAGCCCGAGTGTGGATTGGGCTTAGAGCTTTCAGCAGTGAAATTTAACCCCGAGCTACACTCGGGATTATTGCCAGGAAGATGAAAAAAATGGTACCGATTCTGACATAAAATATGTCAGAATCGGACCGCCAGGGAGTTTAAAAAGGGAACACATTTATATCATCCAGTCCTCCATCGTTTTACCACAGATAAACAAACCTGCTGAGTTCAAAACAGCTCTGCATATAAATATTGCGCACTCCTACTATTGAAGACATTACCAGGACTAGAGTTGGAAAGTTAAGTAAATGTATTACTTTATTTGTAAAACATGAGATTAATGTAATTCATATTTTATCTTTAAAAGGTCATCTTGAGCTTTATTATAAATGGCTCTGTTTAAGCCAATATATTATATAATTTTTTGTCACCACGTTTATTAAACAGTAAAGGAAAACCAGTGAAAGCCAGATGGTAATTGTGAAAATAATTTAGGCAACAGACTTAACTTTTCTCTATGCCAGCTCTCCATCTCAAAAGTAAAAAGCTACGGAGCGGGTAAAATAATACTTAGCATGAGTGGAAACATGGATGTCCAATGTTATTGCAGCAATATATGACTGACGTTCGCAGCTTTCTCAGGCCTCAAGGCACTAAACAATTCCATGTCTATTAGCTGTATATGTTAAAAAAATAAAAAAAAAAATACAGTACAGGCTTATACACAGTCCTCTACTAGCAAGCTTTGCAATGCAATCCTCCAGAAAAACTGTAAATATTCTGGTTAAGGTAAAACGGAGTGAATGCCCATTCTCATAGATTAATCAAACATACAACCACCAGGTGGACTGTGTTGTAAAAGAGCAAAAACATTTATTATTGGGAAAACACTGCTGACATTGCATAGCAATGCTTAGCATGGGTTGGGCAGTTCTAAATGCAAACGAAGTAGTGATACTACGTAACACTGCCAAACACTTGTAGCAAAATTCCAGAGAATGACATTCTATCAAGCCTCCAATCACGGTTAGAATGGGGATTGTGTTTTGATTGTTTTTTTTCATTATAAATCATATTTTTCTTCCCAATGAACTATGGCAACAGTTTCTAAACCTAAATAACACCCTCTGGTGAGCAGCCAATCATCGCCTTCATTGAGTAACTGCGAATTGGAAATCACCACAGGTGTTCTGTCTTTTAGAAGGATAACCGACACACTATTTTCTAATCTTTAATTTTCTCCTTCTCTTCCACCTTCATCTTCTTCATCTTCATCCTCGTCATCTCCTGACTCCAAATCATCATCATCCTCCTCCTCTTCCACCTGCAGTGATACATGATCGGTTATCAGTACAAAGACCACATTGTTTCTAAAATCAGCAACACCTTTAACAGAATATTAAAAGGCTGTCACGTGGACTATCTGCACTGCCCATTTGGGTATAAGAGAGGCCTCTGTTTTTTTAACCTATACATTGTTTGCTATGTTGTCCTGGTACTGTTAAGGTACTGTGTAATGAAAGGAATGTCTGAACCATCATGACTCGTTGGTCTAGGGGTTTGATTCTTGCTTAGGGTGCATTATTTTCCGGAGAGGGTAGTGGATACATGGAACAGCCTTTCCGTAGAAGTGGTAGAGGCTAAAACCGTGATTGAGTTTAAAGCAGGCATGGGATAGATATATTGCTATCCTAAATAAAAGATAAACCAGGAAGGATACATTGAGATTTCTCGTTTTCAAGTATGTCCTGGGTTCAAGAACATTGAGTGGTTACAGAAATACAAAATAGTAAAATGCAAGATATTAACAGAAAACAAATATACAGATTAACAGAAAAATAAATATGTAGGAAATAAAGATGTCGACAGATAAGAACCTATGTTTCCATCATAACTTTTATAACCTCTTCACCTACAAGTTGTCTTCCATAAATCCACTGCCAGAACTCAGGGGATTTATGGGAAATACATTTGCATTATAAATACATTGAAAATTAGCTTCAGATATCTAAAGCACATATTCAAAAGTATGAGTTATTTAACAGGCAGATGGCACCATCTGGTTGTCAAACAGCAAAATTACATCAACATAATACACCTTGTGATCGGTTTAGTTTTCTCATAATGATCGGTTTTGGAACCTAGTGTAACATGCACAAGGTAGTAAAACTTTAAGGGTGCATTCTGGAGCCCATTTGCAAACAAATCTGGGCTAGAGGGTGGGGGGGGACACACCAGCAGATGCTTTGCAGATCAAGTATATTTGATCTTGCAATTGAATTGTGTAATCATTGGCTACTTCAGCACCCATAGATATTCTTTAAACCTTATGCATATGATGGCATATGTTTGAACAATCTATGGAACACAGAACACAAATTAGGGTCCCTCTTTACCTCCTCTTCGATTGTAAGCACTTGAGAGGGGTCTTTTAAGTTTGAAACACAGGGAAACCAAAGTTAAATTTAGGTTTGCTTTGTCCTACTCAATGTATGGCACTTTAGAATATGTTGGCGATTCATAAATAAATGTTATGCAAACATTCACTCAGATGAGACAAGCTGTATATAGTCTTAAAGTAAATTCAACATATCCAAGTATCTTGTAAGCACTGAATTGAAATGGGTGTAGTGTCTGTATGGCGCCACTAGATGGCTCTATTGGCATAGGCAGGAAAAATAAAAGGAAATGGACTGTATATAAAAAACAAAAAATAAGTAGGAGACTCACTGCGTGAGAGGACTGTATTGACCAGAAATAGAATAAAAAGGATAAAAATTAATATTAAGCAAAAAATACATATGGAACCACAAAAAAATGTGACATCCGTGAACTTACAAAGAAGAAAAAAAAAAAAACACAAACAATAAGATCAAACAGTGTTAAATGTAATGCACTCTGCAAAAATATATGATTTGTAGGTAGCTCTAAGGCTAAAACACCACAGATATGGGCTGACCACAATCAGTGAGCAAGGTGCTCTATAAAGGGCGTGGCAATTTGTCCAGATGCTGGAAATAAGGCACAGTGCTTGATCCTTGTGCTGCAGTTAAAATACTAAGCAAAATACAATAAATAAGAAAAAAAAAAAAACATTTATTCCTTTAAGTCCATTAAAACGAATAAAACAATTAAAGGTGAAAAAATGAAGTGAACAAAAAAAATGGAATAAAAGATAGTGTGTATAAAAATAGTCCATACATAAGAAGAAAAGCTGTTTATACTGGCCAGATTCGAGATGCAGCAGCCGGGCTGTCCAAACAAACGGCAAATCCCCAAAACAGTTTAGGTATAAAGATGCAGGTTACAGAGCTGGTGTCCGGCGCTAGCACTCACAATCTTCAGTTTCAATAAAAGATATTCAGTCAGGGATCGAGTCCTCAATGAAACAGTTGATGGAGGTGGAAGGAAATAAGGGAAAAAAATGCAAGGGAGAAATTAAGTGCAGACTGTATCGTCCCAGATAGGAGTGAAAAATAGGAGATATACGCACATATTCTGGTGCCGATTTAAATAAATGGGCACCAAACAGAAGGCAGATCGGTGGATTTAAATAAAGGGGCACCGATTCCCCAACCTCAGGTCCACAAGGCAGGAAACCAGATCCTTAGAAATATCTATTCAGGATGCCGAAGGAATAAATCACCCAGGATCATACAGGGTGGAAATTCACAATCGGTTTTATTAAAACAATAAATAAAATACACCGCAAACGCGTTTCGCTAGAAGTAGCTTCATCAGTGGGTGTAATCATAACAGTACAATGAATCACTATAAATAGCTGCGTTGCTCATATCAGTTCCCGTAGCACAGCTTCCGGGTGATTAGCCTAATTGATTAATTTGAATATAGACAGAGGAATAAATAAAGTTACATTGAGAGAAAAAAAAAAATCAATAGCAGCAAATAATAAATGATTTTAAACGAACATAAAAATGCAGGGGTACAATAAACAAGGCATACAGGTATCCTAATAAATAATAATTTATAATGAACTATACTATCTCCCCACGTTCTAAATTAGGGAGGCTGTTTGAGACCTTCTGTTTGTATATTTTACCCTGATTGTCATTTTCTCCACGCACTACGATCCTATCAACAGGTGTTTAGGATCACATTGCTTCCTTTATTTATTAGGATACCTGTATGCCTTGTTTATTGTACCCCTGCATTTTTATGTTCGTTTAAAATCATTTATTATTTGCTGCGATTTTTTTTTTTCTCAATGTAACTTTATTCCTCTGTCTATATTCAAATTAATCAATTAGGCTAATCACCCGGAAGCTGTGCTACGGGAACTGATATGAGCAACGCAGCTATTTATAGTGATTCATTGTACTGTTATGATTACACCCACTGATGAAGCTTCTTCTAGCGAAACGCGTTTGCGGTGTATTTTATTTATTGTTTTAATAAAACCGATTATGAATTTCCACCCTGTATGATCCTGGGTGATTTATTCCTTCGGCATCCTGAATAGATATTTCTAAAGATCTGGTTTCCTGCCTTGTGGACCTGAGGTTGGGGAATCAGTGCCCCTTGATTTAAATCCACCGATCTGCCTTCTGTTTGGTGCCCATTTATTTAAATCGGCAAAAGAATATGTGAGTATATCTCCTATTTTTCACTCCTATCTGGGACAATACAGTCTGCACTTAATTTCTCCCTTGCATTTTTTTCCCTTTTTTCCTTCCACCTCCATCAACTGTTTCATTGAGGACTCGATCCCTGGCTGAATATCTTTTATTGAAACTGAAGATTGTGAGTGCTAGCGCCGGACACCAGCTCTGTAACCTGCATCTTGTAAGCACTACCTACTTATTCCAAAAAAAGCTCTTTATGGAGGTCTATCACAAACCTGTTTGGCAACAACCTGTCCGATTATCCACCCACCAACCCATCTCACACAGAACTCGCTGTGAATACAATACGCATAAATTCTATATATCCTTGAGTATCTTGAAAGAGATGCTACCCTGTGTAGCCAAATAAAGCTCTAGAACGGATGCCAGGTACCTACCTATCCATTCACCATCTACTATGGGGAAAGTCTGCACTGTAATTTAGAAACCACACATAAAAAGAACAGATTTGTAAACACGGCAAAACAGAACTGCAATTCAGATACGCCGTACCAATTATATAGAGTCATAGTTTCATTACTCAATTTTGTATTTAAATGTTCTAATGGTTATAGGAAAAGACAAAAGTGCATTTGCTTCTTGCAAAAAATAAGAAAAGAACACAAACAAAAAACACCAAAATTTTACCAGTTGGCCAAGTTCCTTGAGTTTTTTCTTTAGACCAAATATTTTCTGATCTTGATCAGCCAGAAGAACCAAAAGGTCATCCTGTTCCTTCTTGGACTCGGATATGTCCTGGTGCAATTGGAGCTTTTCGTCCTGTAGAATGGCTGCTGTGCTCTGAGCCGTGTCCAGCTGCTGCCTGAGAGAGGAGCCTTCTTCGGATGCCGCTTTCAGTTCCCCCTTGAAACAAACAGAACACTATCCACTAGTAGGCAAATGGATCAGACCGCACTTGCTAAAGCTTTTTTTTTTAAAGGGTAACATTTTATCTTCAAGGAAGGCCCTAAAATGCACTGCCTGACAATAGATCGCTGCAAATTTTGGGAATGTAGTCTTGCAAAGAGCCAACAATGGAAGCTTCTGCCATAGAAGATTTGATTAAATTTAACAGAATGATCTAGAAAAAATAAATCTTGTAAAGCATAATCAAATACTGCCTCGATTTTATATTTTTTTTTTTGAGAAAGTATTTTACCAGGAAGGATACACTGAGATTTCTCTTGTTTTCAAGTATGTCCTGGGTGGCGAGTATGTACCGTTAGGTGTCTTGCCCAAGGACATCTACTGGAGAGGTGCTCTGGCCAGGAATCGAACCTGTGTCTCCATGGTTATGGAGCAGCGATGCTACCTCTATTCTCAAATCTTATCAATAGGTGGTCAACCTCCCTGAATTCAAACATTAACTTAATCAGTACACAGCTTAGTGAGAGTAATGAAGACACTGACCTTCAAAGATGCAATCTCTTGCAACAAAGTAGCAATTTTCTCCTCCCATTCAGTGTTTGTGGAAAGTGTGGAAAGGCCACTTGATCCAGAATCTGAAGCCTGAGGACAATGGTTTCAGAGGTCAGGTAATTATCAGAATTTAGATAAACCACTAGTAAATAAGAAGAGGTGTTACAAAACTAGAAGTAAAGAAGACATTTTTAAAACAAGGACCCAAAATAATCCATTTATTACTTTGCCTTCAATCTTTTGCAGGAGTTCTGTTCTTTCTGCTTGTAGCCTGTTGATTTCTGCAGACTGAACATGTAACTGGGATCGTAATGCTTCCAGCTCCTGACAGAGAAAGAAGATTAATTAAAAGCCAACAGACATGTGATACAATTAGTTATTTAATAAATGGTGGGGAAAAAACAACGCCTAGCCCATAACCTTTTTTAGCTCTGGACACAGGATTAAAGAGAAGATCTGATATGAATTATCAAAAATGTAACAAATGAAGGAATCCTACCTTTTTATACTCTGCATTTGGTTCAGACACACCAGTGACTTGCACCGTTTGTGAATCCAGTTGAGTCTGTTTCTGTGTAGTAGGCAAAACACAAAGCAGGTAATCATAGGTTGGCCCTACAGCTTGTGTTGTACTTCAGTTTCTAAAGTAACCTGACAGTTCTGCAAACAGAGAGCCCTATACTGACTTAGTCAGCAACAGGGAGCAGCTAAGGTCAAATATCCATTTGAGACACTACCCCTTAGATGCTCCCTGTTCTGGGCTCTAAAATGACCAGACCGAGGTTATACTGGCTCAAGCTGTAATATACAGGGGCGGGTCCTATATACTAACAGCGGTCTCATACATCACCACTGGTCACTGCTTCTGAAGTCCTTAAGTCTCCATGGAGCCAAGCACAAACATGCGCAAGCTTGCATTTGGGGGGGGGGGGGGGGTTGCAATGGAGCAGTGAAGGGCACTGAAAACTATTTGCTCCCAAAAGGACGCAGCAAATCACACTGTCCTTTGCACTGTTGGATCAGAAGTAAGTTTTTGATTTTTATAGATATTTATTTTTCAGTTTTAAGTGATGATTTTCCAAAAGTAAAATCACTTAACACCAAAGCTCTGAGAGATTGTTTTCTTTGCAGAATACCGTCTCGAAAGCAACAAGTTGGAACAGCTCGCTTTTCTCCAGCTAGCCGCAAATGAACAGCTCCTATACAAAAACACAGGAGCCATTACTTTACTGTTATCTGCCTCAAAGTCACAAGCAAAGCTTGTGGATAGGATAGAATAGCGGTTTGAGCCTTTATGTATAATAGTCCAAGACATTAGCTTAACTGTTTCTATAGGGTCCCAGAACGCATTAGTATGGACCGGACCCCATCAGGTATGTTATGGAGTAAAATCATAGTATGAAAATTGAACAGACTACTCGGACACATACATAAGTAAAATCACAGTAAAAGAGATTGGAATACTTGGTTCAACCTATGAAAGAATTAATGCTATGTTACGTTTTCATAAATTACAGGAATATTGACCAGGTTAAACTGATTGCTTAAACCATATTCCTGTGTCAAAACGTTCCATAAAACTGGGATACAACCAGAACACTCACCAAGCTCTCTATTAGACTGTCCTTATCAGACAGCTCTCCCCGTAGGGATTCCTGCTGTTTTTGCAATTCTTCGATTTCTTCTCTTAAGCGAAGGACCTCTTCAGACTGGATCCCGTTCATTTGTGCATTACTGGTATGTACGTTATGATGCTGGCTATCCTTTCCTGAGATAAGAAGAACATTCATAGATTAACTAAAAAAAATTATGAAAAATTAGGTATACCTTACCAAGCAGGTATCAACAGAAAGGAAATGTTGTGGTTTTTTTTCTTCTTTCTTTTAAATACTACAGAATTTAGATGCTAAATTTAAAGCTTTTGGCAGTATTTAGTAAAAATATTTAAAAAAAAAAACTCCTTTTTTTTAGTTAATATTAAGTGATTTATTTTAAACCGCTTTGGCCATAGCTAGTTAAAAATGCCAACAAGTATGTTTTTGAACAGCATCACATTGATTATTCAAACTGAAAGGAATCGCTAAAGCGGATATTTCCATTATCGAGTATAAGCACTAATACCATATCGGAGACGATATTTTAATGGGACTTGAGATCCCAGTCTAAGAAATTTCAGAATTTATCACAGTATAAAGAGTGTGAGGAAGAACAAATGGGAAAACGGTTTGCTTTCTTTTTAAAAAATTACGTCCAGCCCAAAAGGCACTATTCCTTGCTCTGCGCTAAAACGGGGATGCTAACAGGGGAAAACATGCGCCTGCAAATTTCCCCATTTTAGTGCCATATTACGGGGCAGGCGCTGATTCAGCAGCCAGCCCTGTGAGGCAGCCCTACCACTCCTGGATACTGGCGACAGGCTAACAAGCCAACACAAAGTAGCACCTCCTGGAGTCCATAAGACGCCATGGAGGGTTGCGCTGTCGGGCCGTGAGACCTGCACCATATCCGAGACCATGCAGGACCACGGAGTGATTCATGGAGGGAGACTGGGGACTATTTGTCCTCAGTCTCACTTTGCTTCTAGTGGCCAAAAGCAGTGTATTGGGCCGACGTTCACGCCGCGGTATGAGAGGGAGTATCTGATTTATTTGGGGGGGGGGGGGTTTGAGCTGGAGCCGATTCCACGGAAGCAGTATCAGTTTGCAACAGCCTCAAGCTGTGGTTAACTTTTTAGTTAATGCGGCGGTGCGTTAATTAGCATTCGGACTTTGTAATCCTAACGCTAATTACTCTTTGCGCTCACTATACTTAACACGGGGAGCGCAAAGTACAGTAAGCTCACGGAACGGAGCGCAATCACTGATGCGTCAACGGGTTTTCTAACCCCTTAACTTTTGGAATGTAATTTGTGGGGCATGCATTAAAAGCACAGAACGCTAGTGTAAACACTCACCTATATGAGCATTAACGCTAGCGTTAAGAAAGGAATAGTATCCTGCTGGTCTCTGGCCAAGGTGTGAATTTAGAAAGGACTTTCATCTATACAGTTATCACCAAGTTAAACTAAAACAGTAAAAAAAACCTAAGGTCTCATTTCCACCCTACAAAAGATGCAGCATTGCACCCTTGCATAAATTATAGGCATACATCAGTGATTACAAGCTTTGTCATGCCAGATTTTTCTGAACTACATGTCCCATGAAGCTTATCCAGGCCATAAATACTGTCCGAGCATGAAGACCGCTGTAGTTGAAACATCTGGAGCGTCAAGTTTAGCCATCACCAACATAGGCAGTACAGTTGACCTTCTTTCACTGAAGGGCTAGTTCAGAGCAATCTGGCATTCCAGTGGCAGCTTACCATTGCCAGAAGAAACATACAAAATAGTCATATATAGTTGGTTCGCATACCAGTAAACACCAGTGTCTGGTGGTGCAGTTTCCCCCATAGCTCTTCGGATTTTACTTTTGTGAAATGCTGGTGTTTGTGCTGCTACACCGCATTTACTGAATAATCCCCTTAGTTTACTAAATTCAAGGGAAAGTGCCAAAAGTGATAGAGATGCTTACAGGTGGTACGTTTTTATTTACATCTTTGGTAAACTGTATTTCTCCTTGCGGACATTTTCTAACATGTATGCAGAGAAACAGAAATGTGTAACAAGCACATTATGTTGTAGAATCATGGGTGCTAATAATTAATCCAGATATTATAAACCGTGTATCTTAACTACAGGTTCCGAGTTCACGATTAAAGGAATGAAAATGGTTCTTTCACACATTTGGTATGATGATGTTAATGCACAGTGTAGCAGTTGGCGTAAAGAGATGATCTGAATAAATACCATACCTAGTTGTACCTTGAGAAGATTGTACTGGTCTTTGTGTTGCTGGATCTGGGCCTGCTGCTGTGATATTATTGTCTGGTTCTGTTCATTTTTGGTCTGAAAAGTAGTGACAGTTTGCTTCAGCTCCTCCAGCTGTAAATCCTACAGAAAAGAAGACGTGGTGTTAATCTAGAAATATAGAATGGCAGCTATGAAATAAGACAATCTAAATCTGGCAGTATAAAACAATGTACATTTTCAATGGTTCAGTCACATATAAAGAAGCAACAGGACCAAGGATGATGATCAAAGCATGTTTTGGCAACAGCTTAGGTTTATTTATTTTGAAAAGGGAGGCCTGTGCAAGTATTCAGAAAAAAAAGGGGTGCAAGGGCCCCAACAATAAAGGCTTATGAGAAGTTCAAATTTAGAAGAAACTTTTATTTCTATGAAAACTACATCGATGCAACTGCACATTAGAAAGCTAAAAAAATGTAGGTACAAAACCATGCGGATTGTACCTGTTCCCTGATGACACTTTTGTAACGAGATATGATGTTGTCATGTTGCTCGAGAGACTTTTTCACTTCTTCCTCTTTTTTGTCTTCTTCGCTGGATTTGTAAATGGCTTTTGTAATGACAACTGCAATAAAAAGAAAAAAAAGTAAAAAAAGTAAAAAAAGTAAAAAAAGGACAAACTGCTGGGAGACACTTGGTCGCACGAAAAACAAATACTTCCAGAATGTATGGCTTAATCCAATCATTTTGTAAAAGTTGAACATCTATTATAAAAAGGTGAACTGCAGCAAAAGCAAACACAGGCATTTATATATACAGTGGATGCAAAAGTCTACACACCTCTTTTAAAATATCAGGATTCGGTGATGAAAAAAAAGACCAAGAAATCATTTCAGAACATCTTCCACCTTTAATGTGACCAATAAACTGTACAACTCAATTGAAAAACAAAACAAGTCTTTTAGGTGGAGGGAGGAAAAATAAAAACCTAAAATAATATGGTTGCATAAGTGTGCTCATCCTCTTATAACTGGGGATGTAACTGTGTCCAGAATTAAGCAATCACGTTAAAAATCATTAACTAGGAGTCAGTACACACCCGCGATCATTTAAAGTGCCTTTGATTAACCCCAAATAAAGTTCAGCTGTTCTAGTAGGTCTTTCCTGACATTTTATTAGTCGCATCGTACAGTAAAAGCCATGGTCTGCAGAGAAGCTTCCAAAGCATCAGAGAGATCTCATTGTTACAAGGTATCAGTCAGGAGAAGATACAAAAGAATTTCCAAGGCATTATGGCGCAACAGTGACATTACCAAGAACTGGACGTCCCTCCAAATGTGATGAAAAGACAACAAGAAAACTGGTCAGGGAGGCTGCCAAGAGGTCTACAGCAACATTAAAGGAGCTGCAGGAATATCTGACAAGTACTGGCTGTGTGGTACATGTGACAACAATCTCCTGTATTCTTCATATGTCGGGGCTAAGGGATAGAGTGGCAAGACGGAAGCCTTTCCTTACGAAGAAAAACATCCAAGCCCAGCTGAATTTTGCAAAAACACATCTGAAGTCTCCCAAACGCGTGCGGGAAAACGTGTTATGGGCTTATTAAACCAACGTTGAACTTTTTGGCCATAATTCCAAAAGATATGTTTGGTGCAAAAACAAAAATGCACATCACTAAAAGAACACTATAACCACAATGACGCATGGTGGTGGCAGCATCATGCCAAGGGGCTGTTTTTCTTCAGCTGGAACTGGGTCTTCGTCAAGGTAGAGGGAATTATGAACAGTTTCAAATACCAGTCAATATTGGCACAAAACCTTCAGGCTTCTGCTAGAAAGCTGAACATTATGAGGAACTTAAATCTTTCAGCATGACAACGACCCAAAGCATACATCCAAATCAACAAAGGAATGGCTTCACCTGAAGAAGATTAAAGTTGTGGAATGGCCCAGCTAGAGCCCAGACCTGAATCCTGTCAAAAATCTGTGGGGTGATCTGAAGGGGGCTGTGCACAGGAGATGCCCTCGCAATCTGGCAGGTTTGGAGTGGTTTTACAAAGAAGAGTGGACAAATATTGCCAAGGCAAGATGTGCCATGCTGATAGACTCATACCCCAAAAGACTGAGTGCTGGAATAAAATCAAAAGGTGCTGCAACAAAGTATTAGTGTAAAGGTGTGCACACTTAGGCCACCATATTATTTAAGTTTTATATTTTTCCTCCCTCCACCTAAAAGATTTCATTTTGGTTTTTAATTGAGTTGTACAGTTTGTAGGTCACATTAAAAAGGTGGAAAAAAGTTCTGAAAGTATATATATATATACATACTCAGATTTGAGAGTAAGACAAAAACTGTAAGAATTAAACTAATGAGGGGGGGGGGAACAAAAAGGAAAATCGTCAATGACGCAGCAGGACATTATGAGGACCATCTAAGCCCCATCTACAGAAAAGTCTTACTCACGACTCACCCTCTAGCTCCTTAACCAGCTTAGTAAACTCATGATCAAACATCATGTGGTCAGGACTTGAGAAAATGGGCTGAGGTTTCTGGGCTGCCTTGGAGTAATATTCATGCTTTGTTATGAATCCAAGCTTCTCTATGAAATTTTCTTTGCCGATTCTCTTCTCTATCAGTTGCTTTAATTTTTCTCTGAAGAAGACAAATACACAAATTAGAATAGCCCAAAGCTCAATGGTATAAAAGCAACAGCTCTCTGGGACCATGGTCTGAAGAGAAGGGCTTAAATATTATTTCAATGCAATGCAATGCAATGACACACACACTTTATTAGGCATATTATCCCACAGATGAGCCTGGTTAATAAATTTCAGAAAGGCTAATATGATGTGATCAGCTCGAACATACATCGAATATCATATGGGGGAACATGGCTAGGCAATTCTACTACAAAGGTAATTATGAAAGTATATGTTAGGGAACAAGGAGGATTTTAAAGACCTTTTAAATGGAAGGCACACAGTGAAGCCTTACTTGGTGGCGTTTTCAAGTGAATTATCGTTGTAGTAAATGCAGATACCCAGTAGCAGGGCACACAAGCCTTGGACTAGCTGCTCCTCTTCTCCCAGGTTCTCAGAAATCTGTGCTGTGAGCTGAAATAGTCACTAAGGAAATTAAATTGTTTATCCAGTTAACATTTCCCATGACAGAGCAGAATGCAGAAAATCCAGAATTCACAATCCTATAATGGGACAATCAAACAGTGTGAGCCAACGCTTGGCTTGTTCAGATGACTTCTAACCCATCCAGTATAAAATGTTGCAGGACATGGTGGTGATGTAAATAAAGCAATGACCGTAGTAAAACCGGATACATTTTTGCCAAGTTTGTAATGGGAGCTGGAAAACAATGCATTGTCTAGTCTAGAATATAGTGATAACATTATCATGCTTTTGGAGGAAAATTAATTCTGCACTTAAAAAAAATGATTGATTTTAAAAGTATAATACCTACTAACCAATTTACAATTGTGACAATCATTCAAAAACATTAAGAATTAAAGGATACGAATGGCACGTTGGCCGCATTATGGAGAAAATGGGTCACAGCGATGGGACAGTTCGTTAACCACGTACACAGCAGCATTAACAATCCAACTCGCGTCTGCACTTTGCTCCCCTGTGAAGAAAAGAAATGGGTAGAAACATGAGCATTAAGGCATGAAGAGGGGGGGGGGGGGATACCTGACGTGGGACTACCGTAGCCGAAGGACCTTTGGCCGTGAGGCTTACTTTTTGGAGTGTGCGAGAGGGGTTGAATGTTGTGCAGATGTAGGATGAGCAGGTGAAGCAAATATGGAATTTGCAGAACATATTGGGCTGCTGGACCATGGTCTGGCAAGCCTTCGACTGGGTGTTGTAGATTTACATTACCATATTCAGAACATTTAAACAAAGTAATGTATTGTGAGGACAGATACTTGGTATAACCACCAACACCGCCAAAACAAAAAACAATAAAAAAAATACTCAATTCAAGACACGTTCTGAATCCTGATTGTGAACTGCTCACTGCCACCTGTTCAATAAAACGGTTATAAGAAAATTTAAAAAACCCACCTCACCCACAAGCTCATACTGGCAAAGCTAATGCGAGGCACCATAAACGTACAAAGGCTGCAAAAAAATTTAAAAAATCGGAGCCAAAATGGATTTTGACAAATTTATGCATTTTCAAGCAATTTGTCTCCATCTGACTATTAAGCACAGTGTTAGTTCTGCATTTATAAAAGGATTGCGTAGCAATACCGGCCAGAGATGCTCATAGGTTACAGTTTGATCCAACCAGCACCGGTAAATCTATAGAACCATCTTTTATAATCCAATATAATGCTTAATATATGGATTATAAATTGCACCAACCCCTTCATGGAGCACCATTGTGTCAGTTTATATAGCAGATATTCCCTTAACATCATGCGTCACAACCTGCCCAGGATAGCTGAGAGAGGGCAAATTCAGCCCACCATGATTATTTATAATAAAAAACAAATGCTCATCATGACTAGTGACCCTTTAATGACGCATGCACAGCAACATGAGAGGGATTTATTTGTTTATGTTCCTAAGCATGATGATGTGAGCAAACATTTTTAGCACAAGGATTTTATGTCCAGTCTGAAAGCTAGCTTTCAACAAACTACAAACGGACTTAAATACCAAATATAAAAATCCCTTTATTTTTAATTGTGTGGACATAGAGTTATTCCAATCTACTGCTGATCTTCCGTAAATTCCAGAAACCCGACATCTAGGCAAAGAGGAAAACAAAAAGGCACACTGTTTGCACCAACAGGGACATGGAAAATTGAACGTGACGGTGTCCTGAAATGCAGTGTAATAGTAGCGGAGTGAAAGATAATAAGCAGTAACATATATAAATAAAAATCCTAAAAAGGCACTCCTAGGGAAAGAAAAAAAATAAGAGAGACATCTTACAAAGGGCAAGTATGATAATGGAATACAGTATACGAGGGACACAAAAAGAAGTAGAAAGCAGGTATGCAAGGGGATAGTGGAGTAGAGTCTCAAACGATAAGAGTGATCCGTAAGGATCAATAGAACCAATATAGAAAGTTCTTTTCAGGGACACTCAAGGGTTAAAATTGGATGTGTGGGACAAAGAGGTTAAACCTTAACCCCTCCCGTGTCTCTCTGGTTTTTAACCTTAACATTTTAAAACTTACCTTGTATCCAGCTCAGCCCTGGCTCTCTAGGGTTTTAAAATGTGACATGTTGCAAGAAGCCGTATGTCACCAAGTCACACAGTGGGGCTCTGAACACTCCAGCCAATCTCAATTTACATTAAGCGGTTTAAAGCCTAGGGCAGGGGTCAGCAACATCGTCCCTCCAGACATTTTGGAACATACACCTGCCATGATGCTCAGCCACTCAAATTGCTAGCAGAGCCACATGGGAAATGTAGTTCCAACACATCTGGAGGGCCAAGGGTGCCGACCCCTGGCCTAGAATGTCCCTTTAATGTCTGAGAAAAGGAAGATTCAGTAATAATAAAGACAAATGAGAGTGATATTGGGTACTTGAGGAAGAGGTACAGGGGTAAGTTGACAATCATACAGATAAAAATCTGAATAAAAAAAATAATAATAGAGGTTTCCCTTTTAAAGATGCTATAGATTTCTCCATTACCAAGACAATAAAAAGAAAATAATTGCAGAGACCTGAAACCTTGTGAAAACAGACTGTTTACAAAACGTGCTATTGAAAGAAATGCAAGAAAAAGTGAAAAAAATGCATCTTTAAAAATCAAGAAAACATGTGTTTTATGAGGCACAGACCATTAATTGGTGCAATTAAAGAGATGTATATTTTACGAGACTTGGATTATTTGTGCTGCTCCTGGGAAGCTGCGATCAGTGACAGAGCACTTGCACTCTGAACTAGAATAAAGACCGGTGCTTTGTTCATAAGAAGTAAGGAGGGCACAATATTACCACCAGGTTACTCAAACACTATGGGCTAGATTCCGAGTGAGGTGTTACCTCCCCAGAGCCATTAAAGTCTACGCACTTGATCAGTTTACTAGAGCTCTGGTTAGATTTATACTCTACTTGGAACCTAGCTGTGGGTATTTCTCTGTATTTAAATTTGAGTGCCCCTCTGCTAATTATGAGGCAGCATTGAGCTAGGTATAAGGATGCCAGCAGAAGACATGACACCATGAAAAAAAATATATAGCAACACAGGATGTGAAAAGGGAAAGTATTAAGAGAATAGTTACACCACAGCAGCAATCATGTGAGTAGAATCACTTCAAAGCAGTTAATCGAGAAAAGACCCACGTCAACAGAAGCAGATACAAAACCAGCAGTGGTGGGAAATTGTGCCAATGTATACATACCCGTCGGTTGATCTTATCCCCCTGTAAATTATATAAGTTTAGCAATGTTGAATTTTGTTTGTTGAGTCGGTCCCAATGCAACCCATGCACTGCTGTAAGTTATACCCTCTGGGGTAAAAATGGGTGATTGGAAGTGATCTGATGCACGAAAATGATTGCAATGTCAACAAAGGAACTTAATGATCCTGGGAATTGATGCAATCCATGCAGAGAGGTGTAACAGACTTTTCTCTAGTAATCACAGGTTGTAAAACTCAGTGAATCAAAATTCATACAAACAAACAAGACAAGCAACAACAACACCGGTTGTTCATGGGATGCTGCTCTCATAAGCTTTATTACTACATATAGCTACACGAGGGTCTTCAGTCATCTTTAAATTTTGTTTTATGCAAAACAGCAGTAAGACACACAAATAAATCTGCTAATTTCAGAGTTTTATTACAGTCTATCCCAAAAAAACAAAACATATAGTAATTGATATATACCGCTATAGAAGGCAAATGCAATGAATAAGGTGTTTATATGCTGGTTGCCTAAGTATCTGATTTGCACACCGGTAATATAAATTATTTTTGTGATTTTTAAAGGATATGATGTAATTAAATTGTATCTTTTTAGCAGATTTATTATAATGCACTTGTCTTGTGTTTTGGTCTATAATGACCATTTGGTCAGTTAATTATTGTTGTATGCGGTTGTGTATAAACTGGCAATTTTTTTTAAAAAAGTTTTTCACGTTTTTATGCAAATCATGCATGCCAATCCATTCGATAACACTGGATATTTACAATGGTATTAATTATTTCTACACCTACACATATATGCCATTTTGACAGCAGCAGAAATGGCCACATTGCAGTTTATTTTTAGAGGACTGGATAATTGCTATTTTTAGGATGCAACACAGATTTCTGAATTTCTGCTATTTTCTAGTCACATAATTGTAGTAGTCATAAAGAGAAGGAACCCATGAAAATCTGGGTGATAGCCCTCTCACTGTATGGCAACAAAGTCATTTAATAGTTACAGACTGACAGGCTCACGTTATGGTTTACTACCCTTAAATATAAATTGGGGGAATTCAGTAGCTCTAGGTTAGTAAACGTAAGAAAAAACTACATCCACAACAAATCCTCAGTCCCAAGAACACACAATATGCTCAGATCTATGTAGGCAAAGGGCTGGAAGAGAAGGGACAAATCGGTCCCCTCCATCCATCTCATTTCCTACACACATGGCAGTAGATGTAGTTACCTGTGACAGAATGTTGGTGCACTGCTGCAGTAAAGAGACGGGTGGATTTCCAATGCTTGTGGCAAGTTGCACCCTCAGCAATTGTTCTTTCTGAGTAAAGTTGTCTAGCAAAGCATGAGCTAGGGCCACTGCTGCACACCAGTTGGAAAGGGAGTCCGTAGAAAACAGACCCCCGCACAGCAACTGTCCAGCTGACAATGAAGTGGCTGAAAGATTAGAAAAGTCAAGGTTATGTCAGTAGACAAAGAATTCTTAAGCACCGAATGGTTTATGGTTTCGAAGATTGGCTATATACTAGGTACCTGATAAAAACATGGACGCAAACAATTTATATGGCATCACAAATAATTTGAGCCTTGATGCACTTTGTAAAGGTGTTAAACATACACAGTGCGGTAAGGCACTCAGTCATAGATTTCTATACAACACCTCTGGTTAATGTGAATGCCCTGTCAAAATCGCGGTAGACCAACTCCAAAATCCATAGTATGAACCAAATGGGGAATCCAGGCACTCCACGCACGGTGCAAATAGCAGTATTACTTAGACAAAGCAAGAAGCGATGATTTGACCATCAAAGTGTCTTTTGTTACGCCTGGATTCCCTTCTTTTGGCTCATACTTGGTAAATATATGATATATCAAGCTGCATTCCTCTCAAAGCAAATGTATCAAAAGAAGGAAAACAAACCACTCTACAGTAAATTATTGTATTTTAATATTTAGATAGAAAGAGACAAGAAGAGAGCGAAGTATAGAAAGAACGACCAACAGCAAAATATAATCCTTAGTTTAGTTTAATGATAATAAGGAGGTCAATACGCGAGAACAAAAAGATACCATCGATAGTTGAAGGGAGCAGAGTTGACACAATTTCGCCTTGACCCTTCTGATTCTTGTATAGGAAACACTGGAAGCAGTAGAGGACAGCGCACCTCAGGACAAATGGCTGCCTTTCGTTCACCATGGACATCAGCAGCACCACGATTGCTGGTCTTTAAACATGTAGAAAAAAAAAAAAAACCTTTACAAATTACATCATCATTACACAAACAGCAAACATATACGCATCTGGAGTGTTCGGATAATGTCATGGCATTGCACAGACACAGAGAAGTTCTCATAGCAAAGAGATGCGAGCCCTGGGAAGAGCAGAGTAGCCTTCCCTGGCTTTCAAGAAGAACTGAGCATATGCTGTAAAGCCATGTCCAAAAGAGGGGTCATTAACCTCCCTGGCGGTCTTATTATTTGATTATCTTTATATTATATATCTCTGGCATCGGCGGAGGACACGGGGGGGAAAATCGCAGGGACAAGGTAAATTATATTACAGTGTAATCCCGAGTTAGACTAAGGGTTACCGCTTTTGGTACTGATGATTAACCACCGAGCCAAACTCGGGATTACCGCCAGGGAAATTAAAAGGTTGCGGTGATAATCCAATAAAAACTACATAATGGATTATTCACAAACCACTGATTGTTCACCACTTACGGTTATATTCAACGTGAAGAACTATGCATGAACACAAACACACAGGAATACGCATCACCTATATGAAATACACATAGCTTACGGTTACATTGCTTTTAGTATTACCTTGGAGGGTTTGATGGAGCATTTACAGAAGCAAAGTAGTCCTGGTTAACCTGGCTGCCTCTAATGACTTCAGATACTGTGTTTATAGTCTGAAGGAAAAAAACAAGCAAAAAGAAAACCAATGGAACTCTGGGGATTTGAGCACTAGATCATTACTACTATACAAGATATTTGTTAATAAACAAACTCAATTACTCAAAGGATGGATTCAAGGTTTGCCTTTCACAAAATAATTCGAAAATATATTTGACTATATATGTCTATTCCATAGTGTTGTCTACCATGACAGAGGAAAGGAGGTATATGGATTTAAAGCTGCCATGCTAAGCGCAGCCATACACTTTGGTTCTTGGCAAACTAAAATGCCACCACCCCAGTCAGTCAGTCAGTCAGTCATACTTGTACCCCTTGAGCGTGGGAATGTGAGGTACATCCAATAAAAGCATGGATACTACAAAAATATGTCAATGCCATGGCAAAGACTTCATATCGTGCCAGAGGATGCCTCACCGTCAGCAGTTCTTGCTGGTACGCCAAGAAGACATATTAAAGCTTAGCCAAACTCTGACAAGCATTTGAGACAAATGTAGACCCTGCATTAACGCTGACATTTCAAATTTTCATTTCGTCATTTTATAGATGTTCTAGCTTTATGGGAAAATCATAATTGCCACTGTTGTTTACTAACACACTTGCAAGCATGATCGTCAGCAGTGCTATTTTAACCAGGCTACCTGTGGTCTCTTCCACACATGATGCTCAAACATCAAGAAGAGACAGAGACATACACAGAGCTGCTTGTCTGCAGCACAGGTCGCAATGCCCAGTAGATAGCAGACTGTTCCTGAATGCAGTAGTTACAGAGATAAATTCAGGGTTACTTTGTGCTCCTGTGATGCATAAGAAAGCAGTGCTTGGAGATTTTTACTAAACGTTGCACTTTAAGGTCGTTAACGTCAGAATGCCACACTGAAGCGCAAAATGAAAAAAAATCGACACGCGACAATATTCCACGATACAGACACCTACAGGAGAAGGTCTGAGAGGTTTTGATCTATTTTGACACAAATAATTTATCTGCAACAGGATCCATTTCTGCATGACAATGGTTACCGGGTGCTGTGATTTGTTGCATTTTAAAAAATGCAAAACAATTATTAATATAACTATAAACACAAAGCTTCAGTTTATGTTTTGCCGCAGGGGACAGAATTCTATGCTTTTTCATACAATTAGTGAAAGCTAAAAAACTGGTCAGAATACAGGTTTGCGGGCATGAGGTTATGAGGCAAGAAGCAAGATTACCTCTGTCAGAATATCAGCTGGGACGCCAGTCGCCATCAAGATTATGCAGAGCTGCTGCAGGAGGCCACACTGGAACATTGACTTCTGACAGCTGCTGGTGGCACCAGGGGGATTTACTGGAGACACCAGTACTCTGACAAGCTGGATTTAAATGACACACAACAGAAAGTCAATCTTCCACATAAGGTCTTATTTGCGGTAGAAAAATACCAGAATGAATGACCATCCTGTCAAATGAAAGGGGGGAAAATGATATCCCTACCACTAGAGGTAATTAGAATGCCATGCATCACTGTATTATTGTTGAAGCCAAGGGATTGTACATGTACTACATTTTTAGTGAGACTCAGCCTGCCTAAAAGAGCCTTTAACATGCCACTACCACCAAAAAATTAGATGTCCTTCGTCGCGAATTAGATATATATTTATATCCATATATACACTGGCAATGTTGCACAGCTGACAAGTAAACAGCTCGGGTTCTAGCGTGTTCTAGAAAGTAATGGAAATGTTAATGAGGTTTGTCTCTTTGGTGGCCACTAAGTTCCCTTCTGAAGGGATATAATAGGCTCTTGCAGAATAGGTTTGCTTGATCAACCTGATAAGGGGGAAATTACCCATTTGCTCTAATGGAATGTCCTGTGTCCCGTCCCCACATGAGTCCACAAGCCTTTCACACCTTGGGCAACTGTAAAAGCTCCTCCAAGAGCACATCCCAGACCCAGCGGCACCATTGTGACCAAAGGTGCATTTCAAAGAAACGAATATGTCCTTTGATCGCTAGAGACAATCTTGGGATGATTGATATTATATCTGGGAATTTAAATAAGAAGTGAACTGAGCATGACCATGAAATAACAGGAGGGGGAGTCTGGGAAATGTAGTGAGTAGGCTGTGCCAGCTAGGGGCTGTCCTTAGAATATATATATAGGCCTTCTGTGTTCCTCTGAGTCAAGCGTGGACTCCTTTGCTATTTCTTGGAGGTCAAATCGAAAAATTTAAGAAATATTGCCATCTCCTACTAGAACCTCCCTAGCGACTGATCCTCCAGTGTATACTGTAAGTAACTAGGATCTGTTGTTACCTCCCTTTTATTTTTGCTGCTTTGTATGTGTAAATTGTGAATTATTATATCTATTTTTTCTGTAACCAAATGCACTGTGATATATAATTATTTTGGATTATCATAATAAATATAAACCTTATTAAGATCTGTTTCTGCCTGATATTCGATCCACGCTAACTGAAGGACTGGATTATCATAGATATTTGCCTTTGTTTAAGATCGAGTCTATCTACCAAACAGTGAGTTGTGGTGGGGTGCAGTTGCTGGACTGGTTTCTATTTTGGGTACATGACCAGAGTCTCAAATCGGCTCTGGTTCAGACAGTAAGCATCTTGGGTAAAAAGTCGGTTTGTGGTGGCAGTGTGACGAATAGTACAAGGAAAGTGGGTACAGGGATTGTGGGCAACGTAGTCAGTACTCCGGTTCCCTGTGACCATGTCATCACGTGGCGTGCCCTTCTGAAGTGAAGGCGTTGCCGTGACAGTTAGGCAAGCATGCGCGGGGGATTGAGGGCCGCGTAGTTATTATTTTGGGTCTCGTGTAGACAGATCGTGATTTGCTTAAGCCTGCATTTCCTTCGCCGCAGAGCGCGTTCGTGACATCCTTGTTTTGTTTATGATGCTAATATCTTACATGTGCTTTGTTTGTCACCTGTATGCTTAGTTAAGAAAATATTTTACTCTATATGTGCATCTATTTTGTGATTTTTGTATTGTAAACTGCCCCCTCCCCACACAGTACATTACCTCACAGTGAGGCATTGGCCATAGAATGGAGTAAATAGTATGATCACGGACTCAAATTATTGTATTGTATTGTGTGGGATGTAATCAAAGGACATCACCAGGAGGTAGATTAGATGCATTTTAAAATCCCTGGTTTATCTCATTATGCTCTTGTAGCCTGGAAAACAATAACCCGCTGCTACCATATCTAAACATTCCCTCCTCCACCTCATTGACTGTTAAATACGGTAAATTAAACAACAGCCACAAAGTAAAATTTTTGCAGATTTTGCCAAATGTTGCATCGTGGGAAAAATCCACAAAACAGAAACAAAAAAACTAACTTTATTTTTCCTTTATACATGCAATTACGTCAAAGAAAAAAAAAACCGTAGCAGGTGTTTTAGAAGGTGGTTTTATTTGTAATGTACAGGTAATCTAGTTAGAGTTTATGTAAGCGGTAGTGTCCCTTTAAAGCAATGCCCACTGGGTGTTTACTGTAGCTGATTGACATCAATGTAAAGTTTGATTTTGACTACTCAAACAAGAATGGGCGACTGAAGCTGCAGTGCTACATTTTCTTAATCTTATGTCAGTCACAACTCCCCATAGCACCAGAACAACCTATGTAAATGTTCTGTAGCTATTCTGTTGCAGCTGAATGGAGATTGGTAATCTCCATACAGGACTTCTGATGACCTCATGCAAAACATTTATTGATCTTGTACACATAAGCTTGTGCAGGAAAAGGCCACATATTTCCAGAGTGGGCCGGCAAGTTGATCAGTGGGCTGACTGTATACACCGTTCTGCATGAAAGAGGTTTCTTTCGGGTTAATTTGTGAATTTATATGGGAATTACATGTGCTAGAATAGTATCAGAACTGGCACGACTAGAGAATAGCTCCACACAGAGCACCCACTAATCTGGCTTCCTTGAACAAGGTCAGGAATGAACACACGTCCGTTCTCTCTTATTTTCAATGTGCTTGCCAATGAATAAAGTGCTGTGGTAGATTCATAAACGTGCTGTAAAAATAAAGCTTATGAAAGCATAAATACCTGCAACATCAAATGAAGGTTTGTCACTTTCTGTGCAGACCACCCTGAGTTGTCATCTCCCACTTCAAACCACGGCTTCATGCGTTTGATATAGGAGCCTTCTTTGAAGAAGTTCTGATTGGAGTTGTTATATTTCAATAGATTTTGAAGTAACAAAAGGCAATCCTCTACTACAATACCTGCAAAGATATTGCGGGAAATCATTACTTGTGATTGCTTTCAGCATTTGACAATTAAGTATTTAAAGGGGTGTTCTACTATAAAAATACAAAGTTCTTGAACCCAGGACATCCTTGAAAACGAGAGAAATCTCAATGTATCCTTCCTGGTAAAATACTTTAAATATAGGGTGCAATTAAATTTTATTTATTTATATTCTATCTATATGATGATTCTCTTTAAACCATTGAAAAGGCTTGCAAAATAGCGACTTTCATTTTATCCTTTAAGCTCAGAATAGAGAAGTGGGTGAACCGTTGTTTTTGATTACGGATCTTTCCATCTTCTGGTCTCCTAACCCTGTAACAGTTACCAATGCACTTCCCCTTATACAGGACAACAAACTCCGCAATGTGATCAATGCAGATAAAGGGCAGTAAGTTGTGTTACCTGAAGGCGCCTGACTAAAAAGCATGTAAGCACAAAATAAGTAAATAGTTTCAATTGCTAGAAAGTCTTTACAGTGATCAATTTACTCAAGGGGACACTTTACTCTTCCTGACCACTTTATTGGTTTAAAAAGTGGTCAGGATGTGAGGAGTGCGCCCCCCCGGGAGAAGTGTCCTCCATGCCACCCAGCAACCAGGAGTTTGAGTTTCCTGGTTGTCGGTCACTAGTGACGTCAGCACGCAGAGAGCCTGCTGACGACCAGAGGCAGCGACGGACCAGATCTGCACATGCGTAATGTGTAAACATCCATAGCGGTGCACAATTTGCATTTCCTACGCCAAGTCAGTTGCAAAAAATAAATAATTGGGAAGAGTCTGACAGCAGCACCTGCCCAATTACTAAAGGGGGACGACGACAACTATTTTTCAATAGAATCCTTTAATAAATAAATAAAGACCACTACAGTGACCTTTTAATAGTTAAATTATGGTACATTTACAGCTGGCGTTACTAAGTGGGCAAATCTTACATCTACATGGAAATTAATTCTGCCAATCTTCCTCAGCATCAATTGTACATACCAATTGATTTGATATCAAAAGTGTTGCCCCATTTTTTTGTGCTGCACAGCAAAGGGCAGCAGTGTACTTGTGTGGCATATCCTTCTGCACGAACAGGTCTCCACACAAACAAGGCAGTCAAATGAATGGAAAGTGCTGCCCCACATAATGCAGCATCCCACAGAATGTAGAACAGTGCTTTCTACACAATAGCATCATGGTTATCATACTGTATTCAACAGGAAGCTGGTATATAGAACTCAAAGGGTTTTGTGTAGTCTGCGAACAAATTTTGCTTTAAGTTATTTTTTCATCAAAAATATAAAATTGCTAACTTGACACAATGGAAGACATGCGTGCTGCCATCTGCTCCATAAAACTGCTGGAGATGAGAAAAAAAAAGGGGGGGGCAGGCAAAACGCAAGCAGTGACCTAATATAAACAGCAGCCTTCAGTTTTACAGCTTATTTTTCCTCTCTAATTAGGGATCTCCAGCAGAGCAGTAACCATTTCCCTTCCACCCACAGGCAGTTCCCATTTAACATAGGTAATCTAGTGCACTTCCCTGAGCAATCACAGACATTAAATGAGGCTTCTCTGCATCCTGGCAAGAATTCCATTTCCAAAGAAATGACAAGGAACCAAACTGATTGTTGTGTCAGATACACATATAATCATCGGAAATGAATGATTTTAAAAACCTCAGGCTGTTTATTGTTACACCCCTGACAGGACAGGAAAAGAAATAACATTCTGTTTCCACCAGAAAAAAAAAAAAGGAAAATTAAAAATATATCTGCAACTTTGAGAATCTGATTTTCAGGTTCACATCAAGGAAAGAACTACTATGTCCAAACATCTCTCCAAAGAGTAACATGTATCACTGAGACATAAAAGACTGAATTTATATTGCACGTATGTATACGAACCTCGAGTTTGGATTGTATAGATGTTGGCTTGCTCATACATTTCTCTCCAAAAACCAAAATCACCCCGACCTGGAAGCACCCCAGTTATGCTCACTGCTGGGCACTGCCATTACCCGTCTCCTATAGGCTCTTCTGATTTCACCGGATTGGACCTGAGACTGTGAGTCTTTAAATTTACGGCTGGGGTGAGACGAGCGTTTCTGAGAGTGGAAGGAACGTCTGAGAGTGGACGTTCTTTCCACTCTGACAGTCGTCTGGCCACCTCAATGAGTGAGTTTGCACGCCCAGCGCGGCAAGGAGCGATCCTCCTATGGAGGAACGCGATTTGCAGCCCCGAATACGCGTAGTAGCGCTTCGACAGGGAGGCTTCCAGCACGGCCGCAGCACGTCTTCTGTAGCGCGCGCAATTCATGCACGCGCTACAGTGCGTGGCCAGCCCTGAAGCATCACAACGCTGCAACGGACACCAGGAGGCACGTCAGTCTACAGTTTGCAGATACCCGGCCTACAGTTTGTGGATACCTACCCCCATCGCTATTTCCTTCTTCTGCGTTTATGTCCAAGAGTCTCTCAAAGGCATTTTCAAAAGCCACAATTTTCTGGATGGCAGCATTACTTTTGGTCAATTGTTGTAGCAAAAGAAGCCCCTGTAGAATAAACATAAATAAGTATCTCAGATCATATACAAGGGGGTATTACGTTGCAGGGCAAATTGAATTTGTCCTGTCGTTAAAAACATATCTATAGTTACACTTTTAAAGCATGCATTTGTCAACAAACCTTAATGCGACACACAGAATAAGGTCACAGACCATCCTTAAATTCATATCAGTCAAAAGTACATCTGATAAGCAAAAGACTACTCATTTGGAATTTATAGAGAATGGACTCATTAACCGATACCCTGATATGTCCTTGATAACCATGATATATATCCCCCTTGGCGGTGTTCCCGAGTGTGGCTCGAGGTTAATTTCAATGCTGAAAGCAGTAACCCCGAGCCACTCGGGCTGCATACATACCTGTCCCTGCGCTCCCTCGCTGACCGATCGCATTCTCCTCTGGCAATCGCAGCGTTCTGCTTCCTGGTTCCCTTCTCGCAAGCAGGGAACCAGGAAGCACGACGTCACGATCAACCAGAGGTGACAACGGCGGACAGCGAGGGAGCGCAGGGACAGGTAATGTATCCAGCCCCGAGTGTGGCCCGGGGTTGTCACCGCTGGTGTTTCCGCTTCCAGCATTGAAATTAACCCCGAGCCACACTCAGGTTACCACCAGGGGACCAAATAAATTGTAACGATTCTGACATATAAGATAAGAAATGTCAGAATCGTAACGCCAGGGGAGGTTAATGGACAGCTGTGCCGTATAAAGCTGGCAATGGTAAACAGACGGCCTTCTCCCATATGGAATATCCTATGTAGGAGCTACACTGGGCAGAAGCAAGAGAGAATTGGACCAAAGGGATAACCGCTAAAAATTTTTTTTAAAAAAAGGAATTTTGTATGAAGCATTATTGGATGGCCCAAACTATACAGATATCACAACAAACAATGAAAACCTGTTTAGGTTAATTTCATGGATTTAAAATGCAATTTATGAAGGGCTTACATCATTACGAATGACTTCTCTAGAATCATCCAGCAAATCCATTAGTCTTGAGACACCTGTAAAGGGAGATACAGGGAACATTTTACTTACAAACACTGACTAGGCATTGATAACAGTATACCACCTGCCAGGTCCTGGTCATTTGTAGGTTTACAAATAGCGGAAAACACAAAAAAATAACAACTAAAAAGTCCCAGCATGTCATGCCAAGCAAACCTTAACGACGCACTGGATCCATGGAATGACTTGTTATACTGAGCCAATGACAGTTTCTACTACTCAACAAGGCTCCAACAGCGCCATGGATTGGCAGAAATTGCAGATGTTGCAATGGTGACCAAACTGGCCCTTTCACCAAAAATATATTAATATACAAAAAGCAGCAGGAGAAGCTTCACTGTGAGAGATGCGAATGAAACACTGGCATTTGTTGCGTCAACAGTGAATTTGAAGCTCATTGCAACCTCGGCAAAGAGGTTGAACAGCCCCTTAAGCTTATCATAAACACACTGGGGCCTACATGAAACATGAGGACTGTAAATTGCAGCGTTCAGAATGATACTTTTCATCCCATTCACTGTGGTGATCACTTTGGGAATCCCTGCAGTCCTTGCATGTTTACCTGTTTCACACTTTTAAAACGTGTTACCAGACACTCCATTGTAGGACACTCACCCATCGGACTAACTAAAACAATCTGCTGCACTTGTGGTCCCTGCTGCTTGAGGAGAGTGGTCAGCAGCTTCACTCCAGGCCAGCGCACATGGAAATCGAACTCCTGCAAGTAACAAGGATATAGAACAATGCAGCAATCACTGTATCACTGGAATTAAGAACATGACATTGCAGAAATATTTTTGAATCCGTTTTTAAGAAAAGGGGTTTCTTACCTCCAGAACAGACAGCAGGAGGGTGATGTTTTCTTGTTGCTTAAGGAACAGTTCAGAAAAATGAACACCCAGGTCATCACTGACTTGCGGATTTTCATCTGAAACATTAAACCAGTGAACATCAGCATTGTCATCAAGCGGGATCAGTCTTTCAGGAATGAAACCAGGCTATTGTTGGGATATGGCAAGCCGTGTGAAACCGAATATACGAGGACAGTTACAAATTACAGAAGTCAAGGAACTCAAAAGGCATTAATGGTGATATTTTCTGAAATGTTAAACCTCCTTATTGCAGAGGCAGGTTCTCTTGCTTCAAGAATTACTCAAAGCTAAACAAAAAGGGTGTGGTGTTACCTTAGGAGGTCTCACAATTGCTCACCTTGCCTCTATCGCTTGGGTCTCACTCGCTTATATTCTGACAAGTGTGCAGTCAGTTGGATGTTTTTCATGGTAAAAAAAGAATTGAGAGGCATTGGCCAGTCATATCTGCACAGCCTGTGCAGTGCTGATCGGAATACTGGAAGGCTGTCCCAGTGGGAGCTGACTGACAGTCATCCAAACTGATGACATCCTTCCTAAGTGGAGGGCTTCCACAGCTAGTAGTGACAGCCCCAGGAAGGCAGGGACATTAAGCTCTCAAGAGCAAATTACCCCATTTCCCTGAAAATAAGACCTACCCCGAAAATAAGACCTAGCTGTAGGGCAACTTGAGTCGCGGGAGAGAATCAGTGATACCGGCACCAGAGGAAGCGTGGCAGCAGTGGAGAGAGCAGAGCCACATAAGGCTGCGGTCACACGAGAGTTCTTTGAGCAGAAGGAACATCCATGAGACTGGACGTTCCTGCCACTCTAATGCCAGTGTGGCCACCTCGCTGAGCGCAGTTAGTGCGCTCAGTGCTACACACAGTGCGATCCTCCTATGGAGGATCATGCTTTGAAGCCCCGTCTGCGTCCGTCGTAGCTGTTTGACGGGGAGGCTGAAATCACGTCCGGTGGTAGTGCACGCAATTCGTGCGCACGCTGCACCATGTGACCCACTCCCTCTAGCCTTCACACAGCTGCAATGGGCACAGGGAAGTGTGGTCACATGGACACTCAGTGCGTTCCTTCTGCTCAAAAAACGCTAGTGTGGCCGCAGCCTTAGCCGATGCATCCTCTAACGCCAGCTCCTGTCACAGGTGGAGTGATACCAGATGTACACCATCAAAAAAAACACCAACATAAAAAGAAGACCTACCCCGAAAATAAGACCTAGTGTGTTTTTTGGGGGCCAAAAAAAATATAAGAGTGTCTTATTTTTGGGGAAACACGGTAGCATGACTAAGGCAGCCAATGTGTCCCTTTAGATTAGATTCTGTGTAAATTAAATTTACCTCAACGCACCTCTTTTTTTAAATTATTTTATTAAAAAGAAAAAAAAAAAAAATCAACCCACCCACATCAGACTACAGATAAGGTACTTGAGTGTATTTCATTGCTGTGCAATGGCAGAATGAGGGGTGTGAGTAACCAGTCATTGACACAATATGGGATGTAATGGAGAAATGAACAGAACTTGAAAAAGAGAAGCCTAAACATCTGAACACGTGATTCTTGCTGCTGGTGTGCCACGAAAACATTTTTTCTTATCAGTGTAGCGTGTGATGAAACTGTTGAATTTAGCCGTGATACATCATACTCTGGAGATGCCAAACATTCATTGTAATTCATAGAGTCACATTAAGGTAAAAATTCAGGACATCACGCGATATACCCAACTCTGACCCATAACTTACATTTCCTTTTTTGGATTGTGTTTTTAGATTTTGCTTTAGAAAACAGAGATGCTTTATATATAAAAAGAAAACCAAAATTAGGCCTGTTAGTCCAGATGCCAAAATCACGAGTATAGCAGTACATAGTGACAGTCCAATAAAAAAAAAAAGGTATCACTACGTACGGCTATACTTGTGAATTTTTTTTTTTATATATTAATATATATTTAGAGGAATAGACCAGAACCTGGGTCTTCGAAATTGACATTCTGTAGAAAGTTAGGTCTATAAACTGAAACGTAATATTTTTTACTTTGTCTACAACAAACTATCAATTTATGAGACCCTGTATTGCGCCTCTTCAACTATAGTACCAGGTATTGTATCCAGTTGAACCCTGCGAGTGTAGATTTTTATTAAGAATATAATTATATATACACATCCATATAATATACGTTCAAAGTACATAAAATGACATTCGCTAACGTAAGTAAAGAACAAAACAAACAAAACGTTACACTTTAACCTAGTAACTGGTTTCTGTTTGCTTCCTGATCTGAACAACGCGGGCATGGAGCTCAGCATTATCATGTGGTGATTTCACAAACCTTTTCTTAACATGCCAGAGACAACACAATATGTAACTTCACCCTAACAAAACAACGCAGGAACAAGACATAAAAAAAATATATGTAAAAAGCAAGCAGTTTAAGTTATTAATTGGAATCAGGGAGCTTTTCCAATCAGGAATGAAGAACTAGGGAGCGTGCCATCATCATTAAAACCTGTGTATTCTGCAACGCGAGTGGTGAAGCAATTACAACATACTGATTTGAGACCCTGGATGTCACATTAATAAGTGGGACATCAGTGGTCTTGCTTGCAGTAAATAAGTAGAAGTTATCCCACCATGTGCAACACAGCAGAATCTGGCTCTACTAAGAGGTCAACAAGCATGTCCATTAAGAAGGGGGTAAAATAGACAAAAAGCTTTATGTCAGGTACCATATTCAATGAATGCCAAGGTGTTACAGAAAATATGGATTGAAACACCAGGCAAAAATCTATAAAAAAAAAAAGGCACGTATAGTTCAATATTGTCCTGCTAGGAATGGCAAATAAAGCACAGCTCCACCTGTGACACGTGTTAGAAGGAGCACAATGTTTTAAAAATGAGGTTCACACCATGCATGCATATGTACATAGACCAGCTTTTTACCTTCACACTCTGCTGCAAAAGAAATAGACATAAAAGAAAGTCAAGCAATACGTTGGCAGATAATTAAAAGGCAAAGCACAGCATGTGATAAAAGCTGGTGTAAGCATCATGAAGAGCACGCGTGTCCATCGGGCAAGCGATCTGCTTTCTAACACAGCAGCAAGGCAGGGTTTTTGTTTTTTATGTCTCCACAGCACTCCAACCCTACTGACAGATTCACCCAGAAAACATCGCAAACGGCACAGATCCATTTCGATGGTCTGTAAAGCGGTCCTTTAGATGGCTTAATCATAACAGAAGGAGTAACACTATTCTGAAGTGAATGGAAACATTCCTGCAACCAGTTGTCAAGAGATATGTGGGAAACACTTGTACTAACACTGCTCTGTATGAAAAACAGGTGCTTTGCTTGTGTGAGTTGTGCAGTTACAGGTGAAACTCGAAATATTTGAATATCGTGCAAAAGTTCATTTATTTCAGTAATGCAACTTAAAAGGTGAAACTAATATATACAGTTGTGTTCAAAATTATTCAACCCCCAATGCTGTAAAGGGTTTTAGGGAATTTAGTGTACATTTGTAATTGTATTCAGAATGAAATCCTACTGAAGTGGAAATAGGCTGAAAGACGGCCGCCATTGTACACAGGCGGCCATCTTGTTCAGAATATTGGTTCACTTGTATATAACTAGACAGGTTTGTAGCTGAGACTAGAATGAGGTATACGTAGAAACTTAGGAATGCGTTTAGATTAGCAGAAAAGCAATTAAAGCTTTATGAAAGATCTCTGTCTGATCCTGACACGGAGGAGAAAAGCGACTCCAAGGTCGGTGGGGCCCGCGGAAAGACGAAGGAGTAGAGAAGACGGGCCCCAGGCCATCTGAATAAACATAGCCGATAGGGAGGGAGGCACTGCCCGGAGAAAGACAGCACAAACAAATCACAGACTGTCAAACTAACGAGAAGTGTATCAATTTATAGTTATATGTGGAATGTTCTTTGTGTTCGAATTAATGATGGGAGGTATTAACCCACGTGGGGAAGAATAGAGTGTCATAGGGAGGTGGGCTAATGGGGATGTACCTAATTATGTATTTGGGGCATAAAACCTCATGTCTCTGTGTAATCGGGGCTCACTCTAAGCGATTCAATCCTGTGTGAGTACTTGTGTGACGACACAATAAACTCTTGCCTTTCCTGAAGAGACTCGTGTTTGGACAATCCTTGCTTGTGTCTGGTCCGGCGCCGTTAATGAAGTGAACCTGATTGACTCCGGTAACATTTTCTGGGGGCTCGTCCGGGATAACGGGCCTTTTGCCAAGACACAGGCAACGGCTGCTGAACACAGTGCGGCGCTTGACTGCAGCAGTGCCAGAATCCCGATGGTTGGGGGCGGCCTTTGAAGGTGAGCTGACATCTGCAGGCGCCAAGCAGGATTTCCTGTACAGTGGACCTCATCTCGTCCCAAACAGACCCCCCTGACCCGGGAAAACTGGGACACCAACGAGTCTGAGGAAACAGCAAGCAGCGCCGGCGATAGGTAACGTGTCTTCTATGTTTTGTATGTCTAAAGGAAATACCGGTATCTAAGGGAAACGTCCGAGCTGAGATAGACGGATAAGAGGATGCGATGGCCACCATCCTATTGGCATATCTAGCCCGCCGCTGATAGCGCTGTCATTGCTAAGGAGCCAGAGTGGCTAGCGGGCGTCTGGATTCGGGGGAATTGAATGCCAATTAAAGGGTAGTTCTGTAAGAGAGGGAGAAGGTAGCTGCGTGGAGTTGCAGGAGTCATTTTAGTTCAGTGTTTGTAAATAGAGCTTCGCCACGTGGGTAAAAGGGAAAGGAAGAAGGAATTTTCTGTGACTGGGCTGAGAGCCTAAGTCAGTGCCTAGTGTGTACGCCGTATAGTGAAAAGGGCTTATAGTGAAGCCAACGATAGCTGCAGAGATAGTGGTGCTGAGTGGGTAGATTATCCATAAGGCAGATTGGAATTGCAGGCGGAAGTATAGACAAAGAACGGGGTGCACATAGCCACAAGCAGTCAAGAGTTAGAGTTCAAATTACGGGGTATAAGGAGCCACAAAGAAGGGGATAAGTACCCTTGGCTATTGGGAAGAGTTGAAGTGTTTTTTTATTCTATGTTGAAAGTATCTGATACGGTATGGGTTGTGAATGAATTGACTCGAGTGCTGTGAGTGAACGCGCGCCTACTCGCTCCACGAGGAAGCGTATGTGGATGCGGATAAATTGTTGACTGAAGTATCAGACTGTAGATTTTAACTGTTGTTGAAATAATATATCTGTATTGCAAAAAGTATTGTTTTCAGGAGTGACAATGGGTAACGGGTCATCAAAGCCCAAGAGAGTAAAGGAGGGGGAGACGCCCCTAGAGTATATGGTGCGAAATTTCGATGCATTATATAAAACGCATGATTATGGTGTAGAATTGACAAAAGAGAAATTAAATGTAATGTGTACAGTTGTGTGGCAGTTATTAGTCCCAGGATGGCCAGAGCAGGGGTCAATGGACCCGGAGTTGGTACAGAAGGTACATTCCCGGTTACAGAGCAGTACGGATATTCTGAAGAATACCCGTATATAGATATATGGAGATATTGTATTAAAAATAAGAGTATTTTATAATGATAGCGGGGAGAAATAAGAAACAGGACCCCCAAAATAATAGAAAGAGAGAGACAGAGGTGTTAGTAGAACAATCGGTAGAGAGTGATGTTTTGCCCCCGTCCTATCCATCATGTTATGGGGCAGCCAGAGAAGCTTTGAATGCCGCGGTTGCGCGGGCGGAGAGGGGGGGGGGCGCAGGCAGCTGCTGTGTCTCGGTCGGCTCCCTCTACTCCGTCCCGTATGGAAGAGCAGGGCGTATCGGGTGGAAGGGACAGAGAGGCTCCACCAGAGAAGATTGAGATGCCCGATGGGAGCGTATATAAATTAGTGCCCCACGGGAATGGTGATGATAAAGAGGAGGATAAGAACCAGGGAGTTACCACACGCGCAGCGAATAATATATATAAACCCCGGGATCTGTACCAACACAATCCCAACAAGAGTGCTATGCAGTTGCCTTTGCGAGAGGTGCCAGGCCCCCCCTTAGCGAATGGGGATCCAGGGCCAATACAATATATATATATGTCCCATTCACGACAACGGATTTTTTTAATTGGAAAACACACACACCACTGTATTCCACAAATCCCGCAGCAGTGGCCAGTATGATAGAGTCAGTTATGCTCACACATAACCCCACATGGGCAGATTGTCAGCAATTAATGTTAACAATGTTCACCACAGAGGAAAGAGCCCGGATAAATAGTAGCGCGCGAAAGATTTTACTCGCCCAGGCTGTAGCAGATGCTAAGCCTCATCCAGAAGCATGGGCAGAGGAACATTACCCCAAAACAGATCCTAAATGGCCGTACAATACAGTTGAAGGAGTTGCCCATCTGCAGACATACAGAACCGCTGTAATTATGGGTGTTAAAGCGGGAGGGAAGAAACCCACAAATATGAAAAAAAAATAGCAGATGTGATGCAAGAGATCAAAAAAAAAAAAAAAAAATCCCCAAGTGCGTTTCTAGAGAGATTGCTGAATGTGTACAAGATGTATAGTCCTATTGATCCTGAAACAACGGAGAATCAGAGGTTAATTAACTCCTCGTTTGTGGGTCAGTCACAGAGGGATATACGGAACAAAATACAGAGAATAGATGGGTTTTTGGGGAAAGGTATTAGTGAATTAGTTGAGATTGCTAATAAGGTGTATTATAACCGGGATTTAGAGGAAATAAAGAAGTGAAGGGAATGGAGTGGGGTTTGTGGGACTGGCGGGGATATCATTTGAAGGGCAGGATGTATATTGACGGGGACCTGGGCCCATCCCGCTCGGTAGCCACGAGCCCACGGTCACAATGAGAGTGGGAAATAAAGATGAAGTTTTTATGGTTAATACAGGTGCCGAATATTCTGTTGTAACAAAGCAAATTGCACCTCCAATGGGAAATGAGGTTGATATTATGAGAGTATAAAATAAATTAATATTTTACGGAGTGAGATGGTTGCGGTACTGTATGGCTTGTGTGTGTAATTCGGACTGATTTTGTCCGATTATGTTTTTTTTTTAATTGATTATTAAACTGTTCAATTAAAAGTTGAGATTGAGCGTCGTCTCTGGTGTATAGGCCCCCCTCCTTTTCTGACAGACTGTTTGCAAGAGAGAAGGGGGAAGGGAGGGAGTCAGTAAAATATGCCAAGGGAGGATGTTTTTTCTTTGCTCTCTGATAGCTAACCCTTTGTGTACTTGTGCGGCGTACTATGTTTAGCTAATTTTAATGTGTGTTACAATAGAATATTTGTCTGAAGTCTGAGTGCAAGATATATGTTTATATTTTGTGTTAAATATTAGTCCGAAAGTTTTAGTTTTGTTCAGAGCTAGAATTAAATAAAAAAAAAAAAAAAATGGAACGCAAAGGGATTCCTGGTTTTTATATTATTACATATAAACAATAATAAGTATGTAATAGTATACAAAATTGTCTACCAAAATATGAAATTTATTAACAAATTGAAATATGGTTACTGTTTTTAAAAGGTATGTTTTTGTTTGATTTTTGATGGAATGATTTATTTTTATTGTTTTGTTTTTTTTTCAATGTAGTATTAAGAGTCTGTTTTGGGCTATGGGAAAATATTTCTGAGAATATTATTTACACAATGTGTATATGTATATGCCCGAATGTCCTATCCAGCTCCTGGGGCGGGATATTTTTTTGCAAATTGCAAGCCCAAATTATGTTTTTTTTCCGGGGGTCACGCTCAATTTGACCTGCCCGAGAGTGGCGGCTCTATTCGGCAGCATGATCCAGCCAGCCCGCACAACCCCCAATCTGTGAAAAACGCAGTAGTTATGTCAAAGGAAGAAGAATGGCGCACGGCACCTACTCTGCCTGTTGTCCCCGCACGCACTACTCCTTGGAATTCCTGAGGTGGGGGCGGAGGAAAACCCGCCCAGATTAGTTGAATTAAAGCCCGGCGAAACACCGGTGGCTCTAAGACAATATTATATCCCACAGAAAGCCACGCAGGTTACAGAGTGTCTAAAAAGAGAAGAAAAAAATATGTAAACAGAGTGTAAAATACCTGGGCTTCCAGTTAACAGGTACCAAACGTGCACTGGGGGCAGAAAGAAAAGAAGCAGTGTGCCGCATACCCCAACCAAAGACCAGGAGCTCCAAGCAACTCGACCCTGTGGCCTGCGGCCTACCCCCATGCCTGAAAGCAGTGGCTGCCACCGCAATGCTGATAGCAGAAGCAGACAAGCTGACCCTTGGACAAGTTCTTCATGTCAAGGTGCCCCATGCTGTCAAGGCTCTGCTGGATGTCAAAGGAGGTTACTGGTTCAGCAACAGCCGATGACGAAGTACCAAGCCATGATGTGTGAAAATCCACGGGTTCATTTGGACCTCATCGCTACTTAAACCCTGCTACTCTACTGCCTGACTGTGAAGAGGATCCAGATCATGAATGCCTCCAAGTCATGGAAGAAGTGTTCAGTAGCAGGCCAGATTTGAAAGACGTACCCCTAGACAAATACGATCTACAGCTATTCACTGATGGAAGCAGCTATATGGATGATGGAAGGAAGTCTCCGGCTATGCAGTAGTCTCAACAGAAGAAGTTATCAAAGCAAAGCCACTGCCAGGCCATACATCGGCACAACTAGCTGAAATAACAGCTTTAACCAGAGCCCTTGAAATTTCTGAAGGCAAAAGAGTAATATCTATATAGATTCCAAATACGTCTTTATGACAGTCTATGCACATGACGCACTCTACAAAGAAAGAGGCCTACTCACGTCTTCAGGACAATAAATTAAATATGCTGCAGAAATCACGGCCCTTCTGGAAGCAGTATGGAAACCAAGTGCTGTCAGCATCATGTACTGTCGAGGCCACCAAAAAGGCCGTGATGAAATTCCAAAAGGTAACAGACGCGCGGACCAGGCCGCAAAAGCAGCTGCGAAACCACCACCGCAAACAGAAGCTCAAGCTAAAGTACTGATCTGCAAGCAAGAGCCTCAATTTTCCATGCCAAATTACGAGTTCTATATGAATTTAAATTTAAAAAAAAAAAAAAAAAAGTTTGAACCCCACGGCGAGTTCATTGAAATAATATTGAACAAATGGCAAGATGATTATGAACTGTTAGAACTCAATTATGATTATATCCTATTTTTTTTTTTTTTTTTCCAACTCGAACACAAGGCCGAAAATTCTACTCTACTCCCCTAAATCCGCAAGAGACACGCCTAATGGTTAACACCTCAGAAGTTCAGCAAAGACTGTGCAGAGCTTACAATATGATGCTGAAATTCTTCGGCGTAAAAGTAATGGGGGAGTATGGAGAAGATACAAAAGAAATAATCGAAGTGGAACGAGCAGATAATTCGAGAGAATGAACCGCAAAGACTTTGATGTCCAAACTGTGTCAAGAGATGTTATTAGGCTGATTGGATGTGCTGGCGATAGTCCTTTTGCACATTAGGTGCAGACCAACCCCTCTAATTAATGGACTAAGGGGGACCTTCGGGCATTGGAGAAACTAAACTAAATGATCAGGTAGTAATGCTGAGTAAATCAATGCAGAAATTAAATACTTGGGTAGGGGATAATATACCGCATTTTCTGTATCCTTCACTGTATAAGTATTGTCCGGGTGACTCAGTATGGGTAAAAGAGTGGAAAATGATCCACTAGGTCCAAAATGGAGAGGTTCTTATTTTGTCCTGTTATCAACCCCCACAGCAGTAAAGGTTGCCGAGGTGGTCCCGTGGATACATCACTCCAGAATAAAAGCAGCTGCCAGTCCTGAGCTAACATGGAAGGTCGTCGCCAACGAGACCAATCCGCTGAGGCTGAAGCTGACAAAGACCACAGTCACGAGCACCTAAATGATCCTAACCCTGATGATTCAGAGGATCAACAAGTGGGTGTCTTGATGGGCACAGACCCTGACCATCTGCCAACGGGGGATAACCACAGGGTGCTTTTTAGGGGCCCGGCCCCCACCCTTGATTATCCAGAAATGGTTTTTACTTTTGAAATTCCGGTGGGGAGGGATTGGGTTTATGTGACTGTAAAAAGAATTGCCCAAGGAATTCTGACACTCGGGGCATTTGTGGTGCTGATTTTATATCTTGCTAATTTGATTTATGGACTCTCGAGAGGAGCATGCCCCAATTGTACAAGCACCGCTGGAAAGTGGATATTTCCCATATCTGGAATGGTACGCACCCGGTGATGGAGAACCGTACCATGTGGAGACAAAAACGAGAGGCGCTATCTGGAACCAACCCAAGAGGACACTTACTTGTGCAATTCAAATATGACTATGCTAAAAAGTCTGGGCAAACTGCATGCTGGGTGTGTAGTAGACTGCACCCAGAGACAATTCATATACCATTTGCCTCTGTTCCAATGAATTTGAGTATGTTTGTATCAGGGAATATCACAATACATGCTGTCGATGCACAAAGGGAAAAGACCGAATCAGTCAGTCCCGGGTACCCCATAATAGGACCAGTGTATCCACCAGAATGGTGTTTTCAACTAGGACCAGATAAAGAAACAAATAACGAGGGTGGGTTATGTAACTCAAGTCAGTTCAACTGGACATCATACATTTATATATTCAAAGCAGGACAAAAGGCGATTTATTTATATATACGATGCAGGCAACTCACTAGAGACCAAGAGGCGGTGATTGGGAATGTGACCAATGGGAGGCAGGGTGCAGTGGATATGATGAGACGGCTGAGACACCTTGCGATAGAGATATCAAAGGGAACACTATATTTATCACCATTTATAGTGACAGGAGGGTACCAGGTGTGCTGTGAAAGGGTGTGTTACACATGGGTACCACCAACAATAACGGGAATGTGTTATTTGGCTAAGCTGGTCCCAATCCAGAAACTAAGGGGAGAAGACACAAACACAGACACAGAACTACACCCTAGGTACCCACTGGTGTTTGAAAGACCGAAGAGAGAATTGTTTACGAAGATGGATCGAATATGGACATGGTTGCCAGCATGGACTGGATGGGGAGGAGAGATGATGAGGAGATTGAATAGCTATGTCAACCTGATGGATGAGATTCTGAATAGAACCAGTATGGATATCCAGCTGCTGAATCTGGAAATGCGTGAGTTACGAAAGGTGCAAATGATACATGAAATGGCGCTTGAGCAGATCAGTGCGGCCTTGAATGGATTGTGTGAAATGACAATGCACTATGAATGTTGCACCTTCATCAGAAACACTACACAAGAAGTCCCAGATTATTACCAGGTAATTCAAGATCATCAGGAGAAGGTAGCACAGTTGCAGGGCACAGCCAGGAGGATTGCTGCCGAAGGCTGGAATCCGCTCCGGGGGTTTGGGGCAATGGGAGAATGGTTTGGTTCCATCTTGAGATTCATCTCAAAGATTGGATCCATGATACTCATGATAGTGGTGATTTTGATCATAGGGATACTGATATACCGCATAGGGCTATGCATATGGCCACTGTGCAAAACAGCACTGACATCTACACAAACACAGAAGATACCACTGATGATTCCACAGGGTATGTTCCCAGTGAAAGAAACCCCCCCTTTTTCAGTAGTTTTAGAATAGTGGAGTGTAATGGCTACAAGTGCCAGGAAAAGATCCTGACACTTGAGCCAAGGGGGGAATGAAGTGGAAATAGGCTGAAAGACGGCCGCCATTGTACACAGGCGGCCATCTTGTTCAGAATATTGGTTCACTTGTATATAACTAGACAGGTTTGTAGCTGAGACTAGAATGAGGTATACGTAGAAACTTAGGAATGCGTTTAGATTAGCAGAAAAGCAATTAAAGCTTTATGAAAGATCTCTGTCTGATCCTGACACGGAGGAGAAAAGCGACTCCAAGGTCGGTGGGGCCCGCGGAAAGACGAAGGAGTAGAGAAGACCGGGCCCCAGGCCATCTGAATAAACATAGCCGATAGGGAGGGAGGCACTGCCCGGAGAAAGACAGCACAAACAAATCACAGACTGTCAAACTAACGAGAAGTGTATCAATTTATAGTTATATGTGGAATGTTCTTTGTGTTCGAATTAATGATGGGAGGTATTAACCCACGTGGGGAAGAATAGAGTGTCATAGGGAGGTGGGCTAATGGGGATGTACCTAATTATGTATTTGGGGCATAAAACCTCATGTCTCTGTGTAATCGGGGCTCACTCTAAGCGATTCAATCCTGTGTGAGTACTTGTGTGACGACACAATAAACTCTTGCCTTTCCTGAAGAGACTCGTGTTTGGACAATCCTTGCTTGTGTCTGGTCCGGCGCCGTTAATGAAGTGAACCTGATTGACTCCGGTAACACTACAAGGACTTTTTAAAGAACCATATGCAACTAAAATGACATCAATTGGTTATGTAATACAGTAGTAAAGGTTTCTTTTGTGAATTCTTCATTGACACAGTTATTCAACCCCTTAAAGACTACCACTCTGAAGAACAGAGGTTCATTCAAGTGTTTTCAATCGGGTATTGAAAACACCTGTGGATGTCACGGAGCAGCAATAAAGCATAATAAGCACCAATTAGGCAGCTTTAAAATGACTGTGATACTCAGCTCCTTCTAGACATTTACTGGTGTGGTTACAAACATGGTGAAGTCAAGAGAATGGTCCAGGAAGACAAGAGAAGAGGTGATTACTCTTCACAGGAAGGGCAATGGCTAAGAAGATTGCAAAGATGTTAAACATACCAAGAGAGACCATAGGAAGCATCATTCGCAAATTCAAGGCAAAGGGCACTGTTGAAACGCTACCTGGTCGTGGCACAAAGAAGATGCTGACTTCGACTGCTGTGCGCTACCTGAAGCGTAGAGTGGAGAAAAGTCCCCGTGTGACTGCTGAGGAACTGAGAAAAGATTTGTCAGATGTGGGTACTGAAGTTTCAGCTCAGACAATACGGCGCACACTGCGTAATGAAGGCTCCATGCCAGTACTCCCAGGTGCACCCCCTTGCTGTCTCCAAAGAATAAGAAGAGTCGACTGCAGTATGCCAAAAGTCATGTGGACAAACCACAGAAATTTTGGGATAGTGTTCTGTGGACTGATGAAACAAAATTAGAACTGTTTGGGCCCATGGATCAACGCTATGTTTGGAGGAGGAAGAACAAGGCCTATGAAGAAAAGAACACCTTGCCTACTGTGAAGCATGGCGGGGGGGGGGTCAATCATGCTTTGGGGCTGTTTTGCTTCTGCAGGTACAGGGAAGCTTCAGCGTGTGCAAGGTACCATGAATTCTCTTCAGTACCAGGAGATATTGGATGACAATGTGATGCAGTCCGTCACAAACCTGAGGCTTGGGAGACGTTGGACCTTTCAACAGGACAATGATCCCAAGCATACCTCCAAGTCCACTAGAGCATGGTTGCAGATTAAAGGCTGGAACATTTTGGAGTGGCCATCGCAGCCACCTGACTTAAATCCGATTGAGAACCTCTGGTGGGACTTAAAGAAAGCAGTTGCAGTGCGCAAGCCTAAGAATGTGACTGAACTGGAGGCTTTTGCCCATGACGAATGGGCGAAGATACCCGTAGATCGCTGCAAGACACTTGTTTCAAGCTATGCTGCACGTTTAAAAGCTGTTATAACTGTAAAAGGATGTTGTACTAAGTACTAAGATTGAATGTCACTTGGGGGTTGAATAAAACTGATAATGATGTGAGCACAGAAAAGACATTTGTGGTTATTTCATTATAAATGTTATGTTATATTTGTCTGACTTACACGTGCCTCTTTGATTTAATTGTAAGCAAGATGACTGAATGATCAAAATCAATGTCAAACTGGCCAAAACACTCAATTTCAGTGGGGGTTGAATAATTTTGAACACAACTGTAAGAGTTCAAGCAGTGGTTTGTCATAATTGTGATGATTATGTCTTACAGCTGATGAAAACCCCAAATCCAATAATCTCAGAAAATTCGAATAGTGTGAAAAGGTGCAATATGTCATGCTCAAAGTGTCCCAATCTAATCAGCTAATTAAAGGAACACTCTAATCAACCCCCCCCCTTTTTGTACCATTAAACTATACCTATTCCCTCAAATAGGGATTTTATTTTTTTTAACGTAATACTTACCCTAAAATCCACTTGTTTCCAACGGCGTCTTTTTTTTATTTTTTATACTCCCCTCCCTCCTCTTCCGCTCCCATCCTTCTAACTTTCACTCGGCTAAGGTTTACGTGAGAAGCGCGCATGCACGCCTCTCACGTAAGCCAGCCAATCAGCAGGCTTCCTCCCGGCTCCATCTTCTTGGATTAGTGTTGCGCGCAAGAGGATGCGCGCAACACTAATCCTCAGCCGCTGCGAGTTGGAGACGACATCGCGCTGAAAGCGCAATGACGTCTCCTACTCGGGAATAGTCGGCAGAAGCGGGAAATCTGAATCCCGCTCTGCTGACTGACAGCTGGGAGGGCAGAGTAAAGTCCTCCGCCCCTCTCAGCTGGTTCAGCAGATCGGAGGGAGGGGGGACAGACAAGGGCATACTCAGGTGGTCATGTTGCCTAGAGTATCCCTTTAAGCCATAACACTTGCAAAGGGTCCCTGAGCCTTTAAATGGTCTCTCAGTCTGGTTCAGTAGCAATCACAATCATGGGAAAGGCTGCTGACCTGACAGTTATGGAGGGGGTCAATGATTGTTTTCTGCACAAGGAGGGAAAGCCTAAAAAAGGTAATTGCAAAAGAAGTTGGATGTTCCCAAAGTGCTGTATCAAAGCACATTAATAGAAAGTTATGTGGAAGGGAAAAGTGTGGGGAAAAAAAAGGTGCACAAGCAGCAGGGATGACCGCAGTCTGGAGAGGATTGTCAGGAAAAGGCCATTCAAAAAAGTGTTGGGGAGTTTCACAAGGAGAGAATCGAGGCTGGAGTCAGTGCATCAAGAGCCACCATACACAGACGGGTCCTGGACATGGGCTTCAAATGTCGTATTGTTCAATCAATTGTAGTGCACTTGAGTGAGCTTAATGGTTTTTTTTTTTGCTCTATTTTCCCTATGTGGACTGTATTTATACACAGTATTAGTGCCTTTTAGTGCTTTCCATTCAGCCCATCACTCAGCCTATTTATGCTTGGTTAGTTGTCCAATTTACCCTACGATGCTGTGTGTGTATATGTATTTTAAAGTTTGGGATCTGAGAGTGTTTTTCGGTTAATAAAGTTCATTAAGTACTAGCCACTCCCTGATCATCAGTTGATGGGCCCTGTTGCCTGTTATACTGGTTATTTTCTTTTGTTTTTGTATATATAATAATAAAGGTTTAATCCTGTTGATGGGAGTGTTGTCCACCTTTTTCTACGTGGACAGGTGATTGTTTTCTAGGTGGGACCATTTTCTCACCTTTGTTGTTATAAAGAAAAAACAGACCTGGTCTGTTGCTCAGTGGTCCAAAGTACGCTTTCTGATTAGAGCAAATTTTGCATCTCATTTGGAAACCAAGGACCCAGAGTATGGAGGAAAAATGGAGAGGCACACACTGCAAGATGCTTGAAGTCCAGTGTGAAGTTTCCACAGTCTGTGTTGATTTGGGGAGCCATGTCATCTGCTGGTGTTGGTCCACTGTGCTTCATTAAGTCCAGGGTCAACGCAGCCGTCTACCGGGAGATTTTGGAGCACTTCAGGCTTCCTTCCACAGACGAGCTTTATGGGGATGCAGACTTCATTTTCCAGCAGGATTTGGCACCTGCCCACACTGCCAAAAGCACCAAAACCTGGTTCAATGACCGTGGGATTACTGTGCTTGATTGGCCAGCAAACTCGCCTGACCTGAACCCCATAGACAATCTATGGGGCATTGCCAAGAGAAAGATGAGAGACACGAGACCGAACAATGCAGAAGAGCTGAAGACCGCTATTGAAGTGTAGCGCCGATGGACTACATCTCCCGGCATGCCTAGCGCCGGGAGATGCAGGGAGTGTGCAAGGAAAGCCCCAACGGCCGGCGCAAGGAGCCGGCTCGCGAAGAGAAAGCCGTTTTTTTTGGGCGGGAGTTTTTTTTTTTGAAAATAAACGGACAAGGGGGGAGAGGGGAGAGAAGCACGGGGAGGAGGGAAGAAGAGGAAAACGGGAAAAAGCGGAGGACGCGGACCGGGGACCCGGCCACGGACATTGAAACGGCTGTGCGGCTGCACAGTCCGAAGATCGGAAGGCTACAAGTCGGAGGGACCAGCACGAAGCACAGGGTGCGGACGCGCGCCTGAGAGAGAGAGCCGGATCACCGTCTGAGGAGCCAGAGGACCGACTCAGAGGCTGGAAAGGCTGACTGGGGAGGTTGGGACCCGTGTCGCCCGAGCGTCTGGAAGGGTGAGAGGCCTGCATAGGCCACAGCGCAGTACATCACCGCACTTCCGTTACTGCATAGACCGTAGCGCAGTACAAACCCACAAACCCCGAAACTGCATAGACCACAGCGCAGTACAACCTGCAAATGCTACATACTGCATAGACCATAGCGGGGTACAACACCGCATTTTCTGCAACAAGGGCCCCAACGGTTGGGACTTACATTTCTTTTGAAGAGATCTCTAGTGACCGAGACTGTTTTTTCAAGATTGTGCACGAAGAGTATTTTGATTTTTTTTTCTTTTTTCCCCCTGATATATTTATATTTTTGCTGGCCAGCGCGACCGCTGCACTCACATGCACACCTACACTTTGGGGTGTTTGGGGAGGGTTATTCGGAGTTGGGATTAATGGATACGGTGAGGAAGAGTTACATTCCTATGTTATCTATATGTATATGTGTATGTTAGAGAGGAACATTGCTATTTAGCTTTCTACTCGGGATCGAGGGAGTATTTGTTAAAGTTGTGTTATATGTACTGTATTATTATTTATCCCCCCTTGCATTATTGTCCCACCCCTGTATGTGCATTTTATTTACCCTGCCTTTTTCCCCGTTCACTGGGAACAGTAAACGCACCAAATCTTTAACCCCATCCACCTGTGTCGCGTCCGTTATTTCTCTTGCCACGGGGAGACGAGCCCAAATTGTTTTAATATTTTAAGCGGCTCCTTCGGGGGTGAGCGCTACACGTGGGGGCTCGAGCCGGGATTCGTCTCTAAAAATACCGTTCTTTTTGGCGAGAGAAAAATGGACGCGGACACTGCCGCTGGATGGTGTAGACAGCGAGATAGCGAGTTGGCCTCAAGTGTTGTGTTAGAGATTCCCACAGGCACATGGGAACAGGAAAGAATTTGTCAAGCTATACGAGCGTTGGCGCAGACGCACCGAGGAGGAATAAAAGACGTGAGGAGATACCAAGACGTTGCACAGACGCACGTATTATTTGAGTGGAGGGGAGGTATCCCAGACTGTTTCCAAAAAGAGAGCATAACCATAGCGGAAGGAATGGAAGCCAAAATATACAGACCCAGAGTGCCGAAACTAGAGTACGCGGAAGCAGGAACACCGGGACAGATGGCCGTCATAGGGCCAGAGTTTGTCAGAGCCATCGGTGAATTACTAGAAAAAAGCCGAAGAAACGACCCCCCACCGGTTAATTTTAATTACAGGCGTCTGAGAATTTTTTCAGGAAACACCCCAACACCGGCAGGAGAGGAAACCTATGACGAATGGGTGGAGCAGGCGACGCAAGCCATGGATGAATGGGATATCCCAGAGTCCCAAAGGAAACAAAGACTAACGGAAAGTCTGAGAGGACCCGCGTCCGAGGCCCTCAGAAATTTAAAGGCAAGTCAACGGGATTGCACGGCTTTAGATTATCTGAATATCCTGCAGGAGGTGTTTGGGCAGACCGAGAAAGTAGCAGAATTATTTTTTTTATATGAACACACCTACCAACAGAAAGGAGAAAAAATGACCGAGTACATGGGGCGGTTGGACCGAATTTTACACCGCATATTACTGAAGAAAGGAGTTGATCCAGAGAAGATTGATGGAATCCGCATGCAGCAAGTTTTAAGGGGCGCTCAACCTTTAGATCCAGTGATGCTTAAGTTAAGGACAAAAGGAAACAACCAAGAACTAAAGTATCTGGAACTAATCCGAACGGTCCGAGAGGAGGAAGCACTATTGGAAGAGAAGTCGTCGAAAAGTGGAGTAAAGGTGCACACCCAACAGGCACGGCCCAGGGAGTGCACGCTATGGGATGAAGAATCCAGCGACACTTACGGCTCCGAGATAGAAGGACGGGACCCCTCTCCGACCCCCGAGCGATGGAGGTTATCACTAGCGAACCTTTTCCCCGGCAGCATACGGACCTGAAAAAGGCCATCCAACAAATACAAGAAACTCAAACAAGAATGCAGCAGACTCAGTCAGAATGGAGTCAAGTCTTGTTAAAGGTGATTGAAACCCAAGCAGCATTACAGAAGGCCTTCATGGAAAAAGGCACCGGAAACGCAACCATGGCGTCTGGTCAGACCCCCGTGTCAAAATTCACCGGGACCAATCCGTCGGCAGAGTTGGCGGGGAGGAAGTGTTTCAGGTGTGGCGAGATGGGTCACTTTCGGGCACAGTGCCAGAAGCCAAAGACAGAAACCTCCCCCGAAACAGAGCTAGCTCAGATCATAAAGAAGCTGTTCTCCGCCACGTCGGCGGGAAACGCCATGGGGCCCCAGTAGAGGAGCAGCTGGGGCGCCCCGAAGACACCGAGAGCTCCAGGACCGTCACGTGGGTAGACAGGACAAGTGAAACGAGCAACCCCGCGATCACTGAGCTTGTCGGGACGGACCCCGCGGTCCCCCCGGAACCAGAAGCCCCTCAGAAGAAGGAAAGAACTCGCTCAAGGGCGAACCGAAGTCGTAAGAAAATAAGAGTGAAAAGGACGGGACCGAAACCCTGCTCTACGTCAGCAGAAATCCCGAAGCACCTAATAGGGCCTTCCCCCGTAGTTCCGATCAGAGTCGAGGGAATCTATACAAAGGCCTTGCTGGACTCTGGGGCACAGGTGACCCTTCTATACCGCGACTTTTATGAGAAGCACCTGAAGCACTTGCCCCTGAAAGCTTTGAAGGATCTGGAGATATGGGGCATTGGGACGGAAAGTCTCCCGTACGACGGGTATCTGCAGGTGAAACTAGACCTGGGACCCGAAGTCACCGGACAGCCCAGAAGTTGCGAGGCTTTGGCCATTGTGTGTCCTCGGCCTACAGGAGACCATCGAGGATCCATGATCGTGGGGACGAACACGGACCTGGTGCGGCGCCTTCTAACTCCTTTGACTCTGGAAGAAGGTCCCATTGGGGAATTACACCCCCTGTTGCGTCCCGTCTACAATAAGATGATTGAAGAACAGCAAGCACCGACCGAAGTAGGGCGTGTGTGGAGGCTGAGAGGGCCTCGGAAGGTTTTGCAAGTCGGAGAAGTAGCCCGCCTGCAGGTATCCGTCCGAACGAATGGACTGCCGACGGGGCCGTACGTCTTGCTGGAAACTGATCCTATCAAAGGGGGTGAAGTGGGCTTGGAAATAGTCCCCGAGGTAATACCCACGAAGATGTTGCAGCAAACTAGCGGAAGGGTCTCCGTTGATGTGTGCAATGTATCAACCTCACCGGTCGTCCTGAAGGCTCGGACACCCATTGGACAGGTGGCGTCCGCCAAGCCTCTGCTCCCTAACCCGTCTGGGGGGAGTGAAGGGGGACAGGACATCCCGGAAGAAAACTTTTTCCCGAAGAACGCTCCCATCTCCGAAGAGTGGAAGAGGCGCCTTCAGGCTCAAGTGCTGAAGTGGAAGGAGTTATTTTCCAGGGATGAGTTCGACGTGGGGTTGGCAAAGAGCACCGAACACCGTATCCGATTGCATGAAGACAAGCCGTTCCGGGAGAGGTCCAGGCGAGTCCCGCTGGGGGACTTGGACGACTTGAGGGAGCAGCTGAACGAACTGCAACGGACAAAGGTGATCAAAGAGTCCAGAAGTCCCTACGCCTCGCCGATCGTGCTGGTCCGAAAGAAGAACGGCTCCATCCGGCTGTGTATCGACTACCGTACCCTAAACCAGCGAACCATCCCAGACCAGTACGCCACCCCTCGAATAGAGGACGCCTTACAGTGCCTGTCAGGGGCGAAGTGGTTCAGCGTGCTGGACCTTCGGAGTGGCTACCACCAAATACCCATGCACCCAGATGACAGAGAGAAAACGGCATTCATATGCCCGCTGGGGTTCTTCGAATTCAATCGGATGCCCCAGGGCCTCACTGGGGCACCCGCTACCTTCCAGCGATTGATGGAGAAGACCGTGGGAGATATGAACTTGATAGAGGTACTTGTGTACCTGGATGATATCATTGTTTTCGGAAAAACCCTGGAGGAACACGAACAGAGACTGGAGAAAGTACTGAAGAGACTCCATGAAGAGGGGTTGAAGCTGTCGCTGGAAAAGTGTCAGTTCTGCCTACCCTCGGTGACTTACTTGGGACACGTAGTCTCGGCGGAGGGCGTTTCCACGGATCCACGGAAGTTGGAGGCGGTGACGTCATGGCCTAGACCGCGGACGGTCACGGAAGTAAGGTCATTTCTGGGGTTCTGTTCATACTACAGAAGGTTCGTGGAGGGGTTCGCCAAAATTTCGAAACCACTGAACGAACTTCTACAGAACAAAGAGACACAAGTGGAATCGAAGGCTCCGAGTCAGGGGACGCCGGCCTTCGGGCAGAGGAAGGCTAAAGAGTCAGTGCAAGAGGAGTGGACTGAAGGATGTGAAGATTCCTTCCGAAAGTTAAAAGAGAGTCTGACCAGAGCGCCTGTTCTAGCGTACGCAGATCCAAAAAAGCCGTACGAGTTACACGTGGACGCCAGCAGAGAGGGTTTGGGAGGGGTCCTGTACCAAGAGCATGACGATCTGCTGCGGCCCGTAGCCTACGTGAGCCGGAGTCTCACACCATCGGAACGAAACTACCCAACTCACAAGCTGGAGTTCCTAGCGTTGAAGTGGGCCGTGGTGGACAAACTCAAGGACTATTTATATGGAGCTGAGTTTGTAATAAAGACCGACAATAACCCACTGACATACATCCTCACCACGGCAAAGTTAGATGCAACCGGACATCGGTGGCTGGCTGCGTTATCCGGATTCCAGTTCAGCCTGAAGTACCGACCGGGAGTGAACAACAGGGACGCAGACGCTCTGTCTCGGAGACCGCATCATACAGAATGGACTCAGCTGACTCCAGACGGGGTGCAGGCCGTGTGTCGAGGGGTCGAACGGGGAGGGGGCGTAGCCGGAGCCGAGGCAATCGGAATCAGGGCTGGGGCTGTTCCCGAACTCTACTGCAACCTCACCCAACTCAAGGACACGGATTTACCGGCACTCTCAAGGAAAGACTTACGAGGCGACCAAGCCGAAGATCCCCTCATCGCTTTAGTTGGGAAAGCCTTGAAAGAAGACAAGCGGGAACTTTTGCAGACGAGTCGTCTGGAAGGGGCCCAACTGGCCTACAGAGAGTGGGAAAGATTGACTATACAAGAGGGGGTGGTATACCGTAGAGCACCGTCTTCTGATCACGAGGAAGTCACGCAACTGTTCCTCCCTGAGAAGCACCGGGAAAAGGTGCTGGAGTCACTGCATGACAATCACGGGCATTTGGGTGTGGAGAAAACCTTCAAGTTAGTGCGAGACCGCTTCTACTGGCCGGGAATGAAGGCTGAAGTGGAGGGGTATTGTCGTTCGTGCCTCAGATGTATCCAACGGAAGACCCTGCCCGCCCGAGCCGCGCCTATGGGACACCTACAGAGCCAAGGCCCCATGGACTTGGTGTGTATAGACTTTCTATGCCTAGAGCCCGATACAAGTGGCCAGGGAAACATCCTGGTAGTAACCGACCATTTTACGCGTTACGCCCAAGCCTTCCCCACCAAGGATCAACGCGCTCACACGGTGGCGAAGGTGTTGATGGAAAATTTTTTTGTCCATTACGGTCTGCCGAAGAGGATCCATTCCGACCAGGGTCGGGATTTCGAGGGAAGACTAGTGGGACAGCTACTACACTCACTTGGCATCCAGAAGACTCGGACAACCCCGTACCACCCGCAAGGTGACGCCTTACCCGAGAGATTCAATCGGACATTGCTAAACATGTTAGGGACACTGTCCGTCCGAGAGAAGCAGAGTTGGAGCCGACAAGTAGCCACACTGGTGCACGCTTATAACAGCACCAAGAACGACTCCACAGGGTACTCGCCTTACCGGTTAATGTTCGGAAGAGAGGCTCGGCTGCCGGTTGACCTGGCGTTTGGGGTAGCGCCCGACGGAACGTCTGGAAGTTCACACAAAGGATATGTGGATCGACTTCGGAAGAACTTGGCCTCCGCGTTCGAGCATGCCCGTCAGACTTCAGGAAGTAGGGAACTGCGGAACAAGAAAAACTACGACCTGCGGGTCCGACTGCATGATCTACAGCCCGGCGATCGGGTTTTGTTAAAGAATCTGGGCGTGGCTGCCCGACACAAGTTGGCCGACCGATGGAGCTCGCAAATTTACCTAATCTGCAAGCAGCTGCCGGGACTGCCGGTCTACCAGATCCGACCCGAGGGTCGAGCAGGCCCGCTTAAGAATTGGCACAGGAATCACCTGTTACCACTGGGAGAAGCAGTGAGGATCCCAATCGGGGAGCAAGCCCTCGCACCGAGTCTCCCTGGGCCCTGTCCAGCTCCCCGCACCAGGTCTCAGCAGGCCCGGGGAGCGGACGCCGGCGAAGACGACAGCGATGAGGGGAGTCTCTGCCTTGAGTGGATATGGCCGTCGAGTCCGTTGGCGACTGAGGATTCAACATCTTCGCTCACGATATCGAAGACCGCAGAGGTCCCGAACTGGGACGAAACCCCTCCACCTACCCTGCCTTTGGGGACCCTACCTCCCCACCACTGGCCTTCGCAGGCCTGGGAGGTAGGCACAGGCGAAGGGGACAGTGGAGGAGGGAGTGGCCGTCAGGCTCAAGGGCTGTCGCAGGAGCCGGACGGGACTCGTTGGGTTTGGGGAACTCGGGAGAGCAACTTGCGGCCCGAAGCTCCCGAGTTCCGCCTGGAAGACACCCGTGTCGAGGTGGACTCCCCTGAAGAGGAAGACGTTCGATCGGAACATGACTCCATGCCCTCGCTGGAAGGGTCCTACGAGGATGAAGAGGAAGTGACAACGTGTGGGGATCAACCAGGTGAATTTCACGAAGTGGGAAGAGAGGACACTTTTGAGTCTGTTGAAGGTCTGCTCAATGGAGGATCGACAGAGCCAGGAGGCTCCATCGAGGGGGTCGGTACTCCCCCGTCTGTTGAGGGTCTGTCCGACAGGAGATCAACGGAGCCTAGAGGCTCCACCAGGGGAGAAGAAACCCTCACGCCTAGTGAGGGCCTACCCGACCAAGAGCTAGTCATGCCAAAACGCTCTGTTCGGCCTCCAAGAAGGCTCACCTACGACTCATCAGGACGCTGTACGGAAGAGGCTGTGACCACCGTGACAAGAGTGCCCAAAGTGTCCGCTATGTTAGTAGAGGCCATAGAATTGTTAGAACGTTTGGAGAAAGTATATGTAAAGTTGGGTTATGTCAAGGAGGGAAGTGTAACTAGCACACATGTACGCACTCATACACACGCTGCACCTCCTTGGAGAGACCCAAGGATTCTAGAGGGGGGAGAGTGTAGCGCCGATGGACTACATCTCCCGGCATGCCTAGCGCCGGGAGATGCAGGGAGTGTGCAAGGAAAGCCCCAACGGCCGGCGCAAGGAGCCGGCTCGCGAAGAGAAAGCCGTTTTTTTTGGCGGGAGTTTTTTTTTTGAAAATAAACGGACAAGGGGGGAGAGGGGAGAGAAGCACGGGGAGGAGGGAAGAAGAGGAAAACGGGAAAAAGCGGAGGACGCGGACCGGGGACCCGGCCACGGACATTGAAACGGCTGTGCGGCTGCACAGTCCGAAGATCGGAAGGCTACAAGTCGGAGGGACCAGCACGAAGCACAGGGTGCGGACGCGCGCCTGAGAGAGAGAGAGCCGGATCACCGTCTGAGGAGCCAGAGGACCGACTCAGAGGCTGGAAAGGCTGACTGGGGAGGTTGGGACCCGTGTCGCCCGAGCGTCTGGAAGGGTGAGAGGCCTGCATAGGCCACAGCGCAGTACATCACCGCACTTCCGTTACTGCATAGACCGTAGCGCAGTACAAACCCACAAACCCCGAAACTGCATAGACCACAGCGCAGTACAACCTGCAAATGCTACATACTGCATAGACCATAGCGGGGTACAACACCGCATTTTCTGCAACAAGGGCCCCAACGGTTGGGACTTACATTTCTTTTGAAGAGATCTCTAGTGACCGAGACTGTTTTTTCAAGATTGTGCACGAAGAGTATTTTGATTTTTTTTTCTTTTTTCCCCCTGATATATTTATATTTTTGCTGGCCAGCGCGACCGCTGCACTCACATGCACACCTACACTTTGGGGTGTTTGGGGAGGGTTATTCGGAGTTGGGATTAATGGATACGGTGAGGAAGAGTTACATTCCTATGTTATCTATATGTATATGTGTATGTTAGAGAGGAACATTGCTATTTAGCTTTCTACTCGGGATCGAGGGAGTATTTGTTAAAGTTGTGTTATATGTACTGTATTATTATTTATCCCCCCTTGCATTATTGTCCCACCCCTGTATGTGCATTTTATTTACCCTGCCTTTTTCCCCGTTCACTGGGAACAGTAAACGCACCAAATCTTTAACCCCATCCACCTGTGTCGCGTCCGTTATTTCTCTTGCCACGGGGAGACGAGCCCAAATTGTTTTAATATTTTAAGCGGCTCCTTCGGGGGTGAGCGCTACAGAAGCATCCTGGATTTCCATAACACCTCTGCAGTGCCACAGGCTGATAGCTTCCATGCCACACCGCATTGAGGCAGTAATTGCTGCAAAAGGGGCCCAAACCAAGTACGGAGTACATATGCATGCTTATACTTTTCAGAGGTCCCATATTGTTCTATGTACAATCCTTGTTTTATTGATTGCATGTAATATTCTGAGATTGTGGATTTGGGGTTTTCATGAGCTGTAACCATAATCATCACAATTATGACAAATCACGGCTTGAACTATCTTGCTTTGCATGTAAGGAGTCTAGCTCATCTATTAGTTTCACCTTTTAAAGTTGCATTACTGAAATAAATGAACTTTTGCACCATATTCTAATTTTTTGAGTTTCACCTGTATATCACAGACCTAATAGAGGAGTCACTCACAAAATATGGAGTTACACAGAGACAAACTGGTCTCCTATGAATTTACTTTGAGAACTAGGAGTTTCATGGAGGGGTGACCTTGCTGACCATTCACTCAGGTGCACACTCAAGCTGTTCCAAATTATAGACAGCCGAGAGACCAAACTCCAGGTTTAACGTGTGGAACCTCTGATATGTTTACGTGAGCTTGCGCATGCATGATTTAATGCCACTGGACCAACAGAAACAGACTGCCTGCTAGAAGCAGTGCCGATACAGGTGTGCCAGTTCACCTTTCTCTTGTGGTAGGAGGCTCCATGGATGTAGTCGGCCAACTGCTTACATGATATAGGGAAGGTGGGGGGGGGGTAGATGAAAAGATAAGGAAGCAGAGAGTAACCAGGTTGTGCAAATAAAAGGTTTCATACCCTCATCCTTCCTTAATGTGCACCTGTCGTGCCCAAAACAAGTTTGCCCATTTGACAGGGAATCACTGTCTTCACAAACATTATTTCAGCACTTTTTCTGCTGACATATATACAATTGACAAAAAAATGGAGCGATTCCCTTTTACAGTTTGGATGTCTACAAGGAGGGGACAACTCTTGAGCAGACAGCCATCCTACAGTATGGCCCTCCGCTCAGTCAGCTTGCCCAATTAGCAGTCAGTGTGACAACAGCCAATCAGGGGCACGCCTGACAAGGAAAGAACTTCCATTTTTTCAATTATATATGACAAGAAAAATGCTAATGTATATCACATATACAGGGCCGGATTAAGATCTCTATGGGCCCGGAGCTGAATATTTCAGTGGCTTTTTTTGGAATTTAGTGAAATGACAACATATTTTAGGCTATTTAATATTGCATATATATGTATATCTTACCAGGCAGATACTGTGTGTGAGTAAATTTCCATTCAGATTTCAATCATCACAGCGTGTAAAATATTTTTTTTCAGATTTTATCATTCAAACCTCTGGTTATATATTCTATAGGGAATTCTTGTTAAAAAAATAAATAAATGGGAACCTATAACTGCATTTTTCTGAGAAAATGTACAATTTTAAACCAAAAATTTGATATTTCCCATGTGTTTTGGATAATGGTGTTTTATGAATAATATGACTATGTATAAAACACTGAACTTTCTCCCAGCGTGGGAAAGGAGAAGGTGAGTAATGGCAGTGGTATTGCTAATTTTATACGTGACAAATGGACAATACCATCGCTTTGGAACAAAAAATAAATAAGTTTTTTGTTTTCGTTTAGATTTTACATTGTCATGTTTGGTATCAATGCAAAGGCCAGACTCTGTCCTGTCTGATGCCTCATTTGACCTTGCAAGGTGTAAAGATTAGTGGCGCAGGGTTCCAAAGCCCCCCCAGTGCACTTCGCTGCAGTGTGGCAGATTAGGTTCTTGATGTAACAATCCGTAATTAATGGATTGTACCATCACCTCCACGCTTGTTAGTGACATGAAAAATGAGATGGTGAGTTAATGCAGCATCATTGTTCCCTTTATAAATTGAAAAATATTGCTGTGTTAGAAATAAAAAATAAAAGAAATATTATTTTTATATTTATTGTTACATAAAACCTGGTCTGATCTTTCCAGTGATACCTCAAATGACCCTGTAGCTGCTATGGAGGTGGAGATATAGTGGTTCAAATGCCTATCAATGCAGTCAAATTTATCCTTTCTGTGGGCCTATTCTGGGGCATGGGCCTGGAGCTGCTGCTCCATCTGCCCCTATGTTAATCCGGCCCTGCACATATACATATAAGCGTGATTCCCAGTCAAATGAGCAAAAAGTTGTTATTGGGAAATAATGTCACTTTAAAGCACCCAAACGATTAGACTACAAAGATAATGTAAGAAAATCCAGGTAATCTGTTGAAACACTAGAAAAACCGAAGTAGCCTGCCAAACAAGCAACTCTAATTTATTTATAAACACCCAAATCTGTTAAATCACCAGTAGCCTGGTGAGATAGATTGGTCTTTATTACTAATACAGGGAGGTACGATATTTTTTTTATATAGTTGGAATTTTAGCCATTTACAAGGGGAGGGAGGAGTTTGAAGAGTAGAACATTACAACTATGACAGATGTATATGTCCAAACAAGGAGTACCTCTTTAAAAAAAATGTTTTATGTCAAACGAGAATATAAGAGCCGGTAAGAAAACCTAGAGGGAAACTGCAGTTTTATTCACTTTCAAGACAGGGAAACGTTCACATATAGACCACTATAGAATAAGCCATACGCTATATAACTCATGTATTTCACAACCCGAGATGTAGTTTTAAAGTTTTATACGTGAAGACCGCAAAAACCTGTTTCTCTTTCCACTTATGTTTCACCATCTGAATTTAAACCAACAAAATCTTGCCAAGTCTAGCAAAAGGCCAGCATTTAATATGGATAGCTGGTGATATGAATAGCTAGTAGATTTAAATGGTTATACATCCAGCCATTTGTATGTATCAAATACGTATAAATTTTGAGAACTTAGTCATTTTGATTAGATGTATCAGATCACACCTTGGAGTGTAAAAAGGGTCTAAGTGATGAGGTTTGGACCAAAACAGAGGGCAAGACCTTGTTGGTTTAAATTCAAATGGTGAAACCTAGGTTTATAAGTGAAGACCTCAAAAACCTCAGACACAAAAATACAATAAAGAATGTACAAAATTAAACATACCAGCCTCCTCTGCTTCATTAGAGACAATATTATACAAGGTATCCAGAGCAAAGCCAATAATTTCCGAATCAGACCTGGAAGGAGAGACTGGATCAGATCACGGCTTAACTTCCAATATTTATTTACCAACTTTTTTTTTAGCTGTCATCAAGTGATCAGAGTACAAGGTTTTAATAGTAGTGTAAAGATTTAAAAAACACACACACACACACACACACACACACACACACACACACACACACTTGCATTTGCCAACCAAACTAGCAGCAAACTAGTGGGAAGAACAACATTTTTTTACTCCTAGTGTACTTTCATTTACAGGTCCAACATATTCAGAGTGAACGGGTGTAAGGATGCATGGAAATAAAACTCCCAGCAAAGACATTGAAAACTAGAATAAATGTTAGAAATAGTGTGAAAAGGAAAAGCTGAGATCCCAAACGGCGCAAAGAATAGTGAAAAATGTGTATTAATACACCAAAAATAAGCATGCTAGTGAATACATCAACAATATTCTCTCAAACATATATATTGCTTGTTCCATATACATTACAGAATGCCACATATAGTCCAAGTGGTACATCTAGAAACCGTGCGTATAAAGTCACAAAGAAAGTGAAGTATGTACACAAACGTCCCGTGTTAAAATATGAAGGTCTATAGTAATTCGGCAAAACCTTAAACGTCTCAAAGTACAGTCCAAATCTTTGTTGTTAAACCGCTGTCTTCGTATACCAATCTGGCGGTTTAACAACAAAGATTTAGGCTAGAGATGTGCAATTCGTTTTCTTCCGAATTGAAATTCAGATGAAATTCACCATTTTCGTATTTGGGGAGCATTTCTGAAAGCAAAATATTCGGATCATGTCGGGTGATTCGGATCAGTTGGTTTTTCGCTTTTTTATGAGCTATTTTGTTTTTTATTGCTTATTTAAGAATGGAAAGTAGATTAATGAAAGTTTCTTTACTTATTCTTTTAGGATTTTTTAGACATTTTTTGGGTGAAATTTTAGGTTAGCTAAATAAAAAAATAAAATAACTTTTAATGCAGTATACAGGTACAGCAGAGAAACAAATAGACCGGCATCTCAGACATATTCCTTGATGTATGTATATGAATATTATTGGGGGGGGGGAGCAGTCATGAAATAAAGAGACATGCTGCAGGTTTGTAGAACCTAATAGGTGGCATGGATACGACTAAAAGACAGTATTATAGACATTACACCAAGCAATTCTAATAACTGCCCATATACAGAAAATTGCCACAATTGTCCCATTAAAGAAGTATATTCCCTTATACAAAGGTGATCAGGTTCACATGGATAAATAGGACCTCAAACCACTATGCAATTTGGAATGACACATCTGAACAGACGCTGAAAGTCTGTTGCCACCTATAAAAAAGGGGCAAAAGTGAAACCTTCATTTAAACCTGCAGGGGATAGTCTTTAATCTGTAGCTCCAGAAAACTTTCCTCTGCTCTACTTTAGCTCCCACCTTTACAGGGGCCTGTCCTGATGACGCTGGCGCAGTATACCGGCGAAACATGTTGACGTTATGCCCTTTCAATATTCTTTATGCCTTCTAAAAGAACTTCCACTCCGGCGATGTTTTAATTTGTCACCTCCCTGTTGTATGGAGTGTGGTGGCTTGCACAACCCCCACTCCACTTTCCTGGGTTCAATACATTTATGAAGTCTGCTTGCAGTGTACCTATCAGTTTTTTTCCTCTTTTCTTTGCTATAAACACAATCCCACAAAGGATTGTTTTCTTGCTTATTGAGGCACTATGATTACAAAGCATTTGGGCACTGCTACAAGTTATACAGACTCCTATACCTATACATTTTTTCCCATGACAAATCCAGTGTACTCAGGGAACTGACTTTTAATATTGTTTTTCTTGTTACACTTGGATGTGCTTTTTTTGATTCACTGGCTTATTTTCATTTGTGTTGCACTGTTGCTCTTTCACTTTGCGCCACTTGGCTGATATCTCTGCTCATATTAGTGAGGGATTTTTACCTGTTTTTCTGATTAAAAGTAAAGTTTTATTCTTTACTGTTTGTTCACCTAGGCATTGACATATACCTCTTAATATTTCAGATGTTCCCTGTAAAAGTTGGTATGTTTGATAAAGAAATTATAAAGATAAAAAAAAAAAAAACACAATTTGAATTACCTTCCCTGTGTTTTATTTTCTCCAAATAAAATTGTAATTATTAATAACTGGAAATAAATCCAATTTAAAATACTGAGAATAAGAGAAATTTGGAGAGCAATTGTTTTTTTCTTAGAAAGCATTTTACCAGGAAGGATACATTGAGATTTCTCTTGTTTTCAAGTATGTCCTGGGTGGCGAGTATGTACCGTTAGGTGTCTTGCCCAAGGACACTAAGGCTAGGGTCAGACTGAGGCAGTGGGAACGCGCGTGCAGGCGCACTTAATCACGGCCGTGCTAGCAGCAGATGCCGGGCAATGACGGCCAATATACGAAGTACGGTCGCACAAAAGTCCGGCTGCGCAACGCAAGTGGAAAATGAACGCATTTTTTCGAGAACGTTAAACCACTAGTACTGACGTACAGAGTGCGCTGCGTCCGCTAGCGGCGTGTGTGCGTGAATTGGAGACATCAGACGCTGCTAATGTCCGGCCAACATAACGTCCAGATGCAAGAAGTGTTTTATTGATGATCCGTACAAAATCACGGATGAAACTGCGCATAGTATGACCGCTATTGCGTATTCCGTGAAAAAATACGTCCATTCTTCGAACGCACATTTTCACGGACAACGTGAAAAATGCGTTAGTCTGACCCTAGCCTTACTGGAGAGGCGCTCTGGCTGGCATTCAAACCTGTGTTTCCACAGTCTCCACGGTTACAGAGCAGTGATGATACCTCTACCCAGCCGGTACAGTCATTAAACAGAACCATCATCAGGAATATTCCACATCCCTATTCTATGGTGACTGCTCTACATGAGTGAGTTTACAGCAGAAAGAAATATCCATGATGGTCTCTGAAGTCAGAAAAATAAGGACCGCAGGCTGGGGCCTTGAACTATAAAAAATGTAAAGGGTATTGTGGGGCACAGGTCCTGTGTTCGTATAACTGTGGGAAACGAACAGGGAGAAAAAAAATATATTCTTTGATGGAGCGGGGGAATTTGGTCCCTTTCTATTAGGTATAAAATCCTTTCTCAAAAAAATAAAAAAATGCACCAAGTAGCAAAAGGCCGTCATTTGATATGAATAGCTGGTTTCAATTTATGATGTTGTAGTAAGGCTTTACAATACCTCTACTCCTAATTCTATGAATGCAGGAGAGGAACAAGCAGCTACTATCTGCTTAGGCAGTGGATCCATTCATCTTATTTGATAAATGGAGCTGCAGCCAATGCTGATCTGCACGAAACCATTGCGAGGCAAGCGGTTGATAGGATATGCTCAGCCTCCAAAAACTAAAATTTCTTACCGTAAATTTACTTTTTCATAGTCAAGCGGCAGTACGTGGTGATGAAATCCAACTGCATATACTGCCGCTTGACGTATACGAAAAAGAAGCTTAGGATTCCAAGCAATCCTTGTGTGCCCCACTTGTTAAAACACCATATACTCCAATGCAGAAAGGTATGCTTACCGATCAGTCTGCAAGACATTCAGAAGAATTTCCAAGGCTTGTGAGCCCACCTCATAGCGATATTTCTATTTTTGACAAACAAAAAAGCGATTTAGTATCAGCTGCAATAGTCAAAGTATTTTACACACAGGGCAAAAAAAACCCTCTAAATATATATAAAAAAAAAAAAAAAAAAAAATAATCGCACAGGAGATAAAATGCAAGTCCTGGTGAGGCCAATGGTTGCTAAATTAAAACATCCAAAAAGGGAAAGATCTAGGACTCAGGATATAAATACAAAGATGGCAAAAAGCGAGTTAAACCATAAGTCAGCGTTTTCAGACACATCTAGGTTTCTATGTATGCAGTCTCCTTGAGATATTGTGCACTCTGGTTACTTAGTGTCCCATGAGATCATTGGTGTGTAAACGTGAATGTGCTGCAGGCAACACATAGATTAGAAAAACAAGGAATATGAGATAAGAACTATTCCACATATGTTATATGAGAGGGACACTGCAAGGACCATAAACCTAGGCACCAACCACACATTTCTAGGCGACAGGCAAAGATCTCTACATTGATTTTCATTAGAAAATTCAGGTTTCAAGTACATAGGTTTTCTATCCACCCACAAATAGAAGTGTAGATTAGGATGTGGGGCACAGCATACTGCCGGAATCAGCCGCTAATGGACTAACCGTTCACTTTATAAAGTTCTGATAATATCCCAAAACAAATTGACATTTATCTAAGCAGAGTACAAACCTTAGACAGCGATTTGAGCGCTCGTACTGCATCACGCCTGTCATCAATTAAAGTCGATGTGGCTGCTCGATCACACAGCTTTTGAATCTGGAGAGAAAGAAACCGCAGATTGAAGAACAAAAACTTTCTTAAAGGAGGACACATTTTTTGGATATTTAAACACATATTATATAGAACATCACTACCAATGCATCCCGTGTATTATATAAACATATTGCTCTTTTGCTGACTTTACGAATCCAAAGTGTGTTTTGCAGATTAATACTGTACATCCAAAGTCTACGTTTGAGGATAAAGGCAGTACCTGTACACATTCAACCCTGTGCACTCCTACAAATGTAGTCAGCACCATGTGGGTACACAGCCAATAAAGCAGAAGAGCAGCGGAGATTAAAATGAACTGTTACACTGCATGTACCAGCTATCAGAGCTGGTCATGGGAATTCGGGCTGCTTTAGGCTTGCCAACCACTGAGTCTGTATTCAGACGACTGACTTGGTCGTCCACTGGAAGCATCTGGACAACCCAGGCTGGCCGATGGACAGGCCGCCGAACAAAAGAAAAAAGCACCGCTGTGGGGAGAAGAAAACCCTGTCCTTGGTGCGGAAATGGGGTTTAAGCACCAAGGACAGCCCCATGCAGCACAGCCGAAGCAGGAAAAAATATTGAAAAACAACTTCGCTGAAGACTGCAGGCAGGGGGTGGGGAATAAACCAAGGACAGCAGCGCAGAACGCAGCAAGCCTGAAGAAGAAAAAAGCCGCGTTCGGCAAGAGTGAAAAAAAAGTCTATATTTTTTTTACAAAAAAAAATAACGTGAACCCAAAATTTCGCCTAAAAAAAATCCAGAATACAAAGAAAAACAAACCACACACACACATTTTTGCTGCAGATGAAAAAAATAAACGGTTGAATTAAAAAAAAAAAAAAGTATAAAATCGAAAAATATATATTTTTTTTAGTTGAATCCTATGAGCTGTCTAACGGGGCACTTCTCTACGGGGCAATGTCCCTGCCGTGGCACAGTGGTTTAACCATACAATTCATCTTTTTCATGTAACTTGCACCAGATCGTACTGGCATCGTCCAATAAATCCCACTGAAATGGGAAAGATCACTAATCTGTTGTCACAAAAAAAACATCTGAAGTCATCCGATGGAAGTCGGAGGCAGTGGATGAGGGCAGAATCACCTCCATGTTGTGGGATCGGTCGGACGACTTCAGACGATATAAATCGCACCATCGCAGGAATACAGACCCAGTGGACGGCCAGCCTAGTCAAGAGGAAGATGGATAGCACAGGGATGCAAGGGATGGCGCCAACAATTGCATAGCAAAATGAAGTGTCATTTGCACTAGAATGTCAATGATTAAATGAGAGGTCTTCTGAAACAAATTTCAATTCAACAGAGACACTGATACATCTCTGATGGCCTTCTGGTTAGACAAGAGGGTTGTACAGATATTGTCGGATCATGTTGTAATTTGTCCTGTGTACAGAAAACATTACTGGCTCTTATCTGCAGAAATAACATGGAACGTCCCGTGCCCAGAAATGATCATGCATCACATCTGACACATCTACCACAACAGAAAAAACACAGGTAAGATGCAGCATGGATAATTCCATTGGAGGAAGCTCATTTATAAATCTGTCTCTTACTAAGCTCAGAAGACACTGATGTGCGAAGGGAAAAAAAATGTGTTGTCTTCACATATCCCCTTAGATGAGGGCTTGTTAAATCCAGAGGGACAATAGCTTCTAGAAGTCTTAAAATCGCTGACCTAAAACTTTGGGGTCGTTTAATGAAATGCCATAGACCAAACTGTGCTCGGCTTTAGCTGTATTCTATGAAGGGGTGAATTTGTAGAGAATTTCAAATGAGTTACACTTGAGGCCAAAATAGTGGAGTTTGAGCTTTTTTTTATCTTTTTAGCTTCAGCTCAATGTATGTTGGTCTAAAACAGGGGTCACCAACCTTAGCCTTCCAGATATTGTATAACTAAATTACCCACAAGGCTCAGCTATCCCACTGAAGGGGTTGAACATCATGGAAGATGTAGTTCAGAAACATGTGAGAGGGCCAAGGTTGCGGACTCCTGGTTTAAAACAGCCGATTCCCTTATTCTCCACAGTCACCACTTTAATCCTAACCCTTTTAATGTTTTGAATTATCCGCTGCTTACAGCTGGCCATACTGGCACACATATCTGCTTGCTATTTTGTCTAAAACGCCAGTCTGCCTCAGATGAAGGCCGCTTCCTCCATTAGCCGCAGTTCAGCGTTCAGCACTGCTAACTTGGCACTTGCAGCTAAGTAGAGAGGTGCTGCAGAGTAGCTGAGTGCGACGTGGGAAAGATGGCCGCCTCCACAGAGCAAATAATCCAAAAAGGAAATGTTCAGTTTGAAGTTTTGATGGAACAAAACAGCAAATATTTATTGGAACATGGTAAATATTAACACTAAAGTGGTAATAAAATGGACAACTGTGGATATTGCAGAAACAGCACCTTTCATTAAGCAATTCTCCGTCACGTTTACTTCAATTTTCAGTTAGCTACAGCAGTCTCTCTGAACTGCTGCAATGTGGCAATTCAGCTACTGAACAGGCAGCACAGCGTTCCGTGCCAAGTAGCCAAGGCCGGGGTCAGACGACTGCACTTCAGAGTGGAAGGAACGTCTGAGAGTGGACGTTCCTTCCACTCAATGCCCGTCTGGCCACCTCGCTGAGCAGTCAGTGCGCTCAGCGGTGCAAGGCGCGATCCTCCTAGGGAGAATTGCACATTGCAGCCCCATCAACGCGCATCTAGCGTTTCGACAGGGAGGCTTTGTGAGCAGACGCTTGTTGCGCGCGCATTTCATGCACACGCGTGTGACTGGCCCCGTTGCAGCATCACAAAGCTGCGACGGACACCGGCCTAACTTAGCACTTGCAGCGGCTGAGGAACTGAACACACCTCTCTGTATGTATGCATTGAGGAGCACGCCCGTGCATGAATAATATCAGGGCATAACTTCCTCACTGCAATTTAAATCACTGGTTTCTGTCACACGAGACAAGCTAGGTAGTTATTATAATTACAAGGTGTACTTCATTATAAATTAGAATGAAAATAAGAAATGCCCGCACCTCAAATTGGAAAGGACCTCAAGTATACATAAACACGGTTAGATTGAATAGCTACAGTAATATCAGGTGAAAAGGGTTAATGATATGATCCACATCTGTGTACTTTAAAAAATATAGCTATGTAAAAACACAGATAGGATGAGCAAAGTCCTGGTCTGGGCAGAGCTCTGTACAGCTACTGTAAAGATTAGGGGTTCACAGCAAATGCAAAAGCACAGAGTGGGCGCCTTTTTTTAAGGCGAGAGCGATCTTCTAAAATGGCTTATTTTATTTTTGTTGTATGTTAACCACTAAAAAAAAAAACACTTTTCGGCTCCTACATGAGCCTTTATCAAAGCTCGTGTTGGAGTCGAAACGTCCGTTTTTTTAATGTTGGCATAATAAAAAAAAATTATACTTTTTTTATTGAAGTCCTTGAGTGCATCCTATCTCTGGTAGAGATATATCCACCGAGTACAGCACTCACAAAAAAAAAAAAAAGTACTTGCCCGGTGCCACTGTGCTGCCTGGAGCGATGGATGAATTGCTGCCCCCTCCCCAGAAAAACGTGACATGTATGAGCGTATCACAGAGCACCACAGCAATAAAACGCACAGTAATGCGCAATGTGTATGAGTGTGTCACAGAGCTCCACAGCAATAAAGCTCACAGTAATGTGCGGTGTGTATGGGAGCATCACAGAGCTCCACAGCAATAAAACTCAGTAATGTGCAGCTTTGCTCCATGTGTGAGCTTCTAAAGCTGCACCACGTGTCAGATACTTTCGGTTACATTTTGAACCAGAGATCCACAATAAGAATCTGATCCCTATCTGTATATCCCAAAACCCAACGCTTCTTCCTCCAAACCCACAATCTGACCTCTAACCACACATTACAAAAAACGACGCTTCTGCCTCCATTCCCAAATTTTCCTTATGTCCGCAAAATCAGACGCCTCTCCTTTCAAGCAAAAAAAAAAAAAAAAACACAATGCCTCTCCCAAATCCTCTACTAACTGTTCTGAATCTAGCAATAAGAAATAAGGAAAGGCTTCCTTCTGAGTGAAGCACACGGCAACAGTAAGACACGTCCAGGCTGCAGAGTATCCCTCACACATCTCCTTGTGACTGGGTTTCGAAGTTCTTTGCTACAATTTACTTTCTTACAGACAGTCCGATCAGTGAATCATAGACCCGGGAGATGATTCACAGGCTGCTCTGTTTCACTGTATCACCGCGTAACACCGAGTAAAAGATTGTCCAGATATTATGTCCATGAGATATCTGTCAGCGCTTGATAGAAAAAATTGTGTGTAACCCTGGCTCCATGGGCAGCTGTTAAATATATGTATATTTATGTCTGAAGGAACAAGCGACAATCCTATCATACTTTACACATTCTGCAGATATAGGAACTCACCCACTGATTTGAGGAAATTATACTTTTACACTCTAGCCTAGAGGCTATTGTGGCTTTCTGACTCCATGCCTGAGAACCACAAGCCCTGTAAAGCCCTGGAGAAAGAGTCAGACGGCCTAAACAGGGCAACACATTTGAGAGGCAGCCACTTTCTCATGAGACTGATAATGCACCATGCGAGAGTATAACAGTTACATCGAACGCGCTGTTCACTTGTACAGGAGCTTCGTTTTAGGAGGACCTCACATTTTTTTTAATGAAGCTGGAACTCGTCACACTGCCATGCTTGTGGGCATCTACAATTAATTGAACGAGGGTGGATTTTGGAAGATGAAGTCATTATGGGCTTTTTGCATTTTAAAAAGGAACCAGCATCCTTGGAAGGTGTTCCCCCCCCCCCTGCCCTATATTATATATATAGGGCGGGGGGGAGAACACCTTCTCAGGATGCTGGTTCCTTTTTAAAATGCAAAAAGCGCATAATGACTTCCCCCTTATATATATATATATATATAAATAATTTGCCGCCCCGGGCCCGTCTGCGCATACCTGTGGCTGGTGGTGCCGGCGGGAGCCTGGAGGAGAGATGCGCTGCCGGAGCTCACAGGAAGTATCCGCCCACACGCGGCTTACTCCCTGTGCTCCTCCACACCTGGCTGGCCGCATGTCAAGGGGGGCAGTCAGCCAGCGGCTGGAAAAAAATAAAAAATAATAAATAGTGCAGCACTGCGTCCGCCGGGGCCAATCTCGGTAATTTGCCGCTCCAAAAATCTGCCGCCTGGAGCCGTTGCTCCTACTGGCTCCATGGTCGGGCCGGCCCTGCCCGATGCAAAAAATCTCGTCAAATATCCAATATATATGTTAGTTGCACTAGCGAAGAAGAAAATCATTGGGTCACTTGCTCCAAATGCTCGCCTTAAATCAGACATAGGATATAGCTATACAAATAAAAATATATTTTTTTCTGTTTTCTACGAGGAGACTTGTCTGTATGGTGTCCATAAATCCACGTTTGCCATTTTAGAAATATTCATATATATATACACATATACATATATATATATATATATATATATATATACACACAAAATAGAAGTCATTTGCTATAAATAAAGTGCCCTGCGGCATTTTTCAGAACTAATAATATATTTCCTCTCCCTATTATTCCTCATCCACTGAAAGAGGATATTTATTTTATTCTACAAAGGAATCTGCCAAAACATTACAAACTTAAGGCAAATTTTATTCACAACGGTGAACGTCCCACATGCACAGTTGAAAACAATTTAAGAAAAGAAAAAAAAAACACACTGGAGGTGGAACATCATTGGCTGTAATGCAACTTAGGCCCCGTTCACACTGCGATTTGAAAATCACGCGATTTTATATTCGCGACATATAGCGATAGTCGCGCAACGTCGCTGTTTTGTGCGATTTTGCAAAGCATCACCAATGCAAATCGGAAAAAAAGGGTCATGTACCAGCGACATGCAACGTCGCACGGCAAGATGTGAACAGCTCCATTGAAATGCATTGGAGAAGCTACATAGCGCAACGTCGCGGCAAAATCTGCACGATAAAAATCACACTGTGAACCGGGCCTTACATTTAGAAAATACAGTCTTTAAAGCTGAAAGCGCAGATGGTGTCTCACTTCCACTTGTGACATTAACACCTCAAGCCTGCACTGCAAAGTAATCAACGCAAAATCCTTAATTACACAAGCTGAAATGTTCACAGAGTATTGACATTTCCACCAAGTCAGAGCTTCCTGCTCACAAAGGGCGTCACTGGAAAACTGCAGCATTATTTATTATTGAAAATAAATATGTGATGAAACATGTCATATTTTATGTACTATACTGTAATGGATGGTGCAAACTTCTATAAAAGCTATAGTAGCTAGTAAGAAAACTTAGGCAAGGCTTTGTATTGTAAGATTTGTAAAGAATAATTAGGAAATTTAGGAACCTGGCTACCTGGGCTCCTTCAGTTGTTGAGCCCTTTTGTAATGCATGTTTAATATGTGTACTGGTGAACGGCATGGAAGGGGATAATGGGATTTGAAGTTCAGCTCCTCAGCAGTACTGCCATTTATAACTTGTGTAAACTGACTGAGGACTATAAATGGAGATGGAACGAGAATAACAAGCAACCTTGGAATCACTCGTTATTCTCCGACTGCTGGCAAATTGATGGTTCCTTATTCAAAGTATAAAGAAATGTTAAATTCTAGCCAGCAGCCATAACTGAGCCCACACGCAAAGTTTGTAACTTCTTATATTCCCTTTTCACATTTTTTTTTTAACTTTTTTTTTGTATATCCAATTTGTTTTTACCTGCTGCACTGTGGGCCTATTAACTGGTCGACTGGACCCATTAATCACATGGAAGAGGATCGGACTGTCTTATCGGTGAGCCGGGATAGAAGTGGTGGAGATAAGTCTACTGGCGTTTCCCCTCTTTAAAAAGTTGGCAGAGAGAAACATTTACGTCAGCATGTGTGTGGGAACCAGGCTGCATTATTCGAGGTGGAATTTCAGCTGCTATGATTTGGTGTGCATGCGCGATGATGGCGGCCAAGTTAAAGACGGATCGCACTGTGGGATCATGTTCGGACATTGGTGTTTTTATGTCAATTAAGTTTTAAATTGATGGGTGTATTTATTTGTAATGGGGGTCAAGGGTCTGATATGATCTTGAGGAAGTTTTTTCCAAGACGAAACACATAGAGCAGTCGTGACGTTCGTGATGAACCAGTCGTGGCGGATTTCATATTGACTGTAGCGAGTATTGGGTACCACCACTGACATGTTGCCATTGTGATTTTCTCATTTAAGCACAATAAACGTTATTTATTTAATTCTATTGATTGTCTGCACTATTTGAGGTGTATGGTATGAAAACTATTCTAAAGGATTACCAATTTTGACCCAACTACAAATCAAGTTATCTGTTGGATTTGAACAATTGGATTTAAATTGTGAACTTCACAGAACAATTCTATTGGATTACATGATCAGTACGGATACTCCTCACACCGTTGGTTGGTGTTCATATTTATAGGTGTACGTGAACCATCTTTATGCATGCATGTATGGTCGATCATGCTCATATGTTGGGAGATACTCTATAGATTGATATTATTTTCACCATTTTAACTCCTAATTGGTTGTGTATAAATAAAGTTTGCTACTTGCCTGGACTAGCGTCTCAAAATGTTAAGTGATCCTTGGACCTGGTGCATGAGGCAGTGCCGTCACCTACGGTTTATACAGTGCTTTGAGCTGAGTGTGGGAGTCCCACCAGTCAAAGAATGTGCACATTTCCAGCACTGCACCAAAAGGAATCCGGCCATCAGGGCAGCACAAGAGTGCATCTCATGCAGCAGGTCCAAGGAACACACTCAGACACCACGGCCCTCTTTGCAGCTTTTCTATCAGGGCTGTGAGAGAGACCAAGGGCCCTATTGCAGCAAAGTTGCTGAAGTCATAAATGGGGCTCACTCGCCCCCCTGCTATTCCCGCTGAGCGGTAAACTTTCTGTGCGGCTCGGCTGTTAAGACCAATTTGTACATTAACACATCCTATGCTTTATATAGAACAAGCAATTTCGAGGTGACTTTTCATTGTCCTTTCGAGACATTATTCAGAAGTCACACAAACTTTTCCATTCTGCGGCTCTCCATTATTAGCAGAGCTGGACTAGAGACCCAAGACAGATTTGCACAAAGCAGGCAGGACGAAGCTTGCATGGCAGAGAACATGTGGACCAACCTTTCCCAATAATGTAATGGGCAGGTGCCAGCTACTCTGCAAATTGAAAGAAAACTAAAAGGAGGAGCCACTAGATACTCTGTATTATGTAACTACAAAATAATTATTCTGCGTTTGTATGTCCCTTTGACAGTAATAATGAAAATTATGAAGATCTAGGTGGGATTTTAATAATCAAAAAAATAACTGCAGTCTCCTCCTCATATCCCACACGTAACAACGGACTTAGGCCGGGGTCAGACAAGCGTCTTTGGAGAGCGGAAGGAACGTCCGTGACAGTGGACTTTCCTTCCACTCTGACGCCCATCTGGCCACCTCGCTGAGCGCAGTTAGTGCGCTCAGCTCTGAAAGGCTCAATCCTCCTATGGAGGATCGCGCTTTGCAGCTCCATCAACGCGCGTCTAGCGTTTTGACGGGGAAGCTTTGTGCGCGGACGCTTGTAGAGCATGCGCTCAAGCGTGTGACCGGCCCCGTTGCAGCATCACAATGCTGCGAAGCACGCCGGTAGGCACGTCCGTACAGGCGCACCTAGTGCGTTCGTCTAACACCGGCCTTAGGCTGCACGTCCGCTGGATCTGTAGTCGTGCGACCGACTTGGTCATCAGACTAGGAGCGACATCGGTCATGCAACTTGGTCTGATGAGGGTCGTCCATTGCATCAGACTAGCAATCAGCGACTATGGACAACTATGGACATGTAGCGCTCACTCCCGGAGGAGCCGCTGAAAATGAACCACGGGTCAGTCTCCCCGCACTAGGGAATAAATATACTCCAGCACCGTTGTGGATTTTATAAATTATATAGTTTACTAAAGTAAAAGGCATATAATGAGACACGGTGTTCGTAGATATATTTACAATATTTCGTATCGCGGTAAACGCGCAGCGGAAAAAGAAATACAAGGCTTCGTATTTCGGGAAAATGCGCAGCCGAACAGAAAAAATACAATGCTTCGTAATTTCGAAAAACGCGTAGCAGAAACAGAATACAATATTTCGTAATTCGAGAAACGCGCAGCGGAAAACAAAATAATATGCGAATCTTTACCCCTTTTTGGGATATTAGGGAGTGAGTCCCGCACAGGTTAAGTCCCGGACTCTAAGTGTATGTGTGTGTTATGGTACCCGGGTACTATTCAACTGGCCAGTGAATTTCCTAAAGCGATGTCTTCGACTAGTCAAGTTGGGGCCCTGTGGGTTTTAGAAATAAACAGCAGCGTGCTTTCTTGACTTTGTAAAACCGGCCTTGGAGGCCTCTCACCCATCCGCTCGATCACCAAGGTTCCTCTGACCCAGGACGTCCCTCCGCTCGGCGCCTTGCTGGGATACTGGCTACTGGATCCGTTGTCTGGCTCTCTTTGCTCCGACAGTGACTGGTACTGCTACCGCCTGCTCTCCCATCCAATGGACCTGCGGTACTCCTAACTCGAGGGTCCTCCGCTTCCTTGACAGCAGCTTGGGTAACGCCTGTGGATCACTGGGTCTCCTTCTTGCAAGGCTGGATAACCCCACTTGGAATCCTGATAGGCCGCACTTGCGCTCCGGCCTAGTCACGGTTCCGCTCTGCAGCACTGTGTCCTCTCTCTTTCACTCCCTGGCGCGCTCTGCCAGCTATCTCCACGAGGTTCAGGATGTACAGCGTCTGTGTCCCACCCACTTCCTGTCTGTTCGCAAAGCATGCCGGGAAACGTAGTCCCAATGTTCAGTGTCTCTTATCGCGCTTGTCTCCCTCCGGTGGCCAAAAATAGGTACTGCCACAGTAAGGTTTTAAACACAGCGCTACAGACACAAAAACTAGCTTATTCTGGTTTTCTTTTTTTCTAAGACTATTGCATATTGCATTCTGCTTTTGGAAACACTGCAGTCCTTTCTGTGCGAAAATGGATATGGAGGAGCTCGATTATTATTATTAATAAAGCGCCAGCATATTTCATAGCGCTGTACAGTGGGCACAACATAGACTGGGTTACGATACATTGAACAACATTTTACAAACCAGTAAAGGAGGAAACAAGGACCTATTCCCGTGGGAACGTGCAATCTAGAAGGGTTGGGGGTGGAAACGGGAGGAGAGGACTGCAAGAGGAGAGCGATGGGCTGCAAGTGGGCTGCAAGGGGAGAGCGATGGACTGCAAGGGGAGAGCGGTTGCGTCAGTGAGTCGGGTGGTAGGCTTCCCTAAATAGGAATGTATTAAGGGAGCGTTTGAAGGAGGAGAAACTAGCAGTCTGATAGTACGAGGGAGAGCGTCCCAGAGGATGGGGCTGCGTGTGAGAAATGCTAGAGTCTATCATGGCTAGAGGTGATGCGGGGAGAAGCTAGGGGCAGGTCTGGATGAGCTAGTCCGGTGTGTGAATTTGAATCCCTTTGCGTAGCTGAAAAAGGACCTATCATTCATTCACCCTGTACCCTACCCTAACATGGCTAGTCCCATCCATCTCCCATACACAAAATATACATTTAAATATCAAAAAATTAAATATAACAGCATTTTGAACTCCCCTAATCAACTTCTCTCATCCATGTCCTTCCCTGATCGTCTGGCTGTCTGTGTTGCATGTGCGATATTTCCAAAATGTTTGGTCTGATCACTAGTCTGCAGCAGACTTCAAAAGTTACTGGAAGTCGCAAATCTGACGCAATGGATGATGGTACATTCGCAATAGTGTTGTTGGATTGGTCTGACGTCACGGACGACTTTGCGCGATGTCGTTGTCGCACGAATACGGATACAGTGGACGTCCAGCCTAAGTGCACATACGCATTTTTCCCCTATCCTCTTTTGCACAGTTGATTGGGGATTCCTTATTGTTGACAGAAAATATACATTATTACATAAGCAATAAAAGAATTTACTTCAGCCATCTACAGCGAATTCCTTATTTAGGGTCATTACGGCATAGTTCGCATAGTTTTCACCATACTAACGTAGCTTCTGCCAAAGTTATGCACTTTCCACCTCATATCGAGCATTGTTTCTGAGTTCTACGGTGATCGCTGCAGTACATATACCAGTGCATAAACAATGGAGGAGCAACACTAAATGGAGAATAGCCGTAGGTTACTTATTTTACAGAATAATAACCGTGGTTCAGAGTTTCTTCCATCAACTCCGCCTGCGGTAATTTAGTTTTGTTTCTGGATATCCAAAGTTCACCATAGCTGCAACAATGGTGATTTTTACAGCTGTTTGAAACTGCGGTGACCAGTGCTTATTGAGTATAAATAGCCCCTTTACTTTCAGTATTACAAAGGAAAGCAAATAATTTTAGTATGAATGTATTTAGGGCATTTTCACATACTTTACACCAGTGTAAACCTGTCTCCAAGCACCCCTGACAGGCCAGGTTTTAAAAGATAAGAAATGGTGGCAGCACTTAAAAGTAAAAACACACCAAGATATCAGAAGCACACTATGTCTCACTATTATTACTCGGAAGAATTATACCACTGGTTTCCATATTTTTTTATATTAAAAGAACCCATTGTTACTTACAGGGTTATCCAAAGAGATTCGAATTGCTTGAGAAAGGTAACCGAACGCTGAAAATCAGCGTTCGGTTACCTTTCCTGGCCATTCGGCTATCCAGAGAGCAGGCAATTCTCCAAATCCTGGCGAATTGCCTGCACATACGGTGCCTGTTCGGTCCCTGTTCGAGGGCAGTGAAATCCCCATCAAAAAGCACTGCTTCGGCTATTCAGAGAACACAAACCAGCAGTGAAAGGTTCCCCTAATGCCCTGCCATTCGGTGGTTTAATTCGGCAAATTTATTCAGGAGAATCCCATAGGCTTCAATGTTAAAAATATTCCCGTTTTAATTCAATATCTAATAAACCGTTCATTATAAAATTCTGCAGCAAAAAGTCTCTTTATTTATAGATTTTTTAGGATACTTTAAGCATTTTTCTGAATTTTTTAAAAAAAAATTAAAAGTCCGATTTTTTTTTTTTTTTTTTTCAGTTTGCTTATTTTTTTTGTAACAGCCCTCTTTATTATCATTCCCTGGACCTCTTGTGAAAATTTCAGACATTTTCGCTCAGTAGTTTCTTTGCAAACAGCGTTTCTTTTTCCCAGATTCATACAAATGGTTTTTCTAATTTATTCACTGCCTCCTCTACTTCACAGCTGCTTCGGCTGTGTGTGATTCGGCTCATGTTCGGCTCCTGTTCGGCTCCTCTTCGAAGGTTAATCCAGATGTTTTTGCTTGTTTTCAGCGTGCATTCGGTTAGTTTTCGGTGAGTTTACGGCAGCTTTTCCCTGCAATTCGGGGACCCTGTGGTGTTTGCTGAATACACCGCAGGTTCACCGAAATGCAATCGGCAAAAGGAACCGAATTGAAGAGAACGAAAAGTCACCGAACGTGCGGTGACTTTTCGAATCTCTTTGGATAACCCTGTAAATCATACACATAACAGCGTTCTATGCAACCATCCAAGCTCCATACAGCCAGCTCACCCACCCATCCTCAACCTATGTAATTCTGTACCCCTCCCCCACCAGCCATGCCCCTTGCAAACCTGTATTTAGTATCTCCAAATGCTGTACTCATCCCAAAGCCCTCCCATGCAATCCAGCAGCCATCCATTACCATTCACACCCAAAGCAATCCTGTACCCTCCACCTAACATCTATGCCCCCCCCCCCCTAGCCATCCCAACCCTGGAAATGCTGCACACAGAGCTGGGCGATTTCCTTGATTTTCCTCTTTGAAATAGAGTTGGAGGTAAACATTGAGTATAGTATAATAAATAACTAAAATAAAATCTACAAGTTAACCCCTTAAGGGCCGCTGACGTACCCTGTACGTCTTGTCCTCGGGTCTCCCTTAGACCCGCGGACGTACAGGGTACGTCAGCGGCGCCTAATCCCCCTCCCGCCCGATACTCACCTCCCTCGCTGGATCCCACGGCGATCTGGCAGGGAGGAAGCCTGCCCATGTGATTTACATGGGCAGGCGAGGCTGATGACGTCGCCACGCTGCGTGGTGACGTCATCAGCAGGCGTCCCCATGCATTTCAATGGAGGGGAGGGGGGGGCTCCTTCGGATCCCTCTATCTCCCCAATCATTGAAGCTAGGGAGATGCCGTTTGCACTGCTGGAGAGGGGAGAGCCTCCCCTTTCCAGGGGTGTATGGCATTAACCGTTTCGCCACCGGATCACGTTGCGGCGCCAATTGGCGCCAAAACGCGATTCAAACCTGGAGGGGGGCTGACATCTTGGATGTCAGCCAAGCCTCCAGGTCCCCCCCCCACCCACTGACAACCTCACCATATGTGTGAGGATGTCAGTGGGCCAGTTATCTCTACATGGCAGCTAGATGGTTAAGGGGATCCTAAGGATCCCTTTATCTCCCGATCCATGGCAGCTAGATGGTCATATTTGCCATCATTTGAAAGGCCTGATTATGGCCTTTCAAATGATACCAAACATGACCAGGTTTGGTTTTTAATTTTTTTTTTTTAAAAAAAAAAATTAAATAAAAAAAAATAAAAAAAAATTAAATAAAATAAAAAAATGGTTTTTTTTAAAAAGTTTTTTTTGTCTGGGGGGGGTTTAATTAAATAGGACCTAGGCTGTCATCTAAAAATAATTAGCACAAAATGGTCAGAATGAGCGCAGCGCACATAGGTGAACTGTCTCAGCAGTGAAGGGCTTAAAAAGCAAACGCATGTAAAAATTGGGTATTTCTAGTCTCGGGACAAAATTTTGAACCTATTTAGCCGGGGTCGTTTTGGGTGGTTGTAGATTTTGGGGATTAAATTACAAAAAAGTGTGTTTTTACCATTTCTTTCCTCATATTTTTTTTTATAGTAAATTATTCGATATGATGGAAATAATGGTATTTCTAGAAAGTCCATTTAATGGCGGGAAAAAGGGTGTATAATATGTGTGGGTTGAATAAACGAGTAAGAGGAAAATTTGACCTAAACACTAACAGCGCAGAAACGTAAAAACAGCAGCGGTCACTAAAAGACGGATTTGTGTAAAACCGCCCGGTCACTAAGGGGTTAAGGAGACGCCTGCTGAACCTGTCAGCTCTATTTAGCCAATGAAAAAACCGATGCTCCGCCAATAAGGAAAAAAAAACATTCCTCAAATGTCCCATTATAGTAAAAACAAGTTTGACCTCAAAACTCTAATAGTTGGGGGTGGGGGGTAGAGAGAGAAGAAATGGCCCAGCCCAACCCCACCTGTCCCCCATACCATATCATCCACATTGCCTGGAATCTCGGCCCCCACGGTTAAGCGGTTCTTAAGATACCACAATGTTACTCCCGAGCGCAAATCAATGCAAAACCGGTGCGGATATGTTAAAGTAGGGAAAATATACTAATATTGAGTAAACCTCAGGGTCTCGCATTAATGGATAATATATGGAGCGGAGAGAAAATAATACAGTGCAATTCGGTTTATATATCCGACCGGGTTTTGAATCCTCTTAGCGCTGTCTCTCTCTGTAGGGAAAGAGGCCCGCCCCTCCGTGACACTGCCTGGGGGCGGGGAGAGGAGAGAAAGCAGCCCTCCCACCATCAGGGCTTCCCCCTACCCCCCCTGTCCCTAATGGCACAATCAAGCTAAAACCTTGTTTGTGAGACCAGAGCGGGCACCCACCGTAGAGCAGGCCATTGTGCTGTTGCTCGTTCTCAGGACCCTCACAAACACCCCCCTTGTTTCTCACTTCCCCCTACTCCCCCTGGCTCTACGAGCCTGGGGAAAGCCAATGGGAGCGTCCTGAATGACACACCCCTTCCCTCACATGATCACCACCAGCAGGAGGAGCCTGCTGCCCGACACCCTGGCATGTTGCATCTGAGAGAGGCAGGTAACATGGGGCAGACACCCCAACCTGAGACTGCCCCCCTCCCCCATTTAAAATTTTTAGCCCAGCTCCGCGTGCGGCTCAGGGGGCCCAGCTCTACTGTGCCTGCGGCTATGTGTGGAGGAGGAGAGGAGCCAGCTGCCCTGTCACCCCGGCATGTTGGATCTGAGAGAGGCAGGTAACAAGGGGCAGACATCCCAACCTGTAAACACGCGTTTCAGGGAGACTGCCCCCCCCCCATTTAAAAAAAAATTAGAAACACTGGAGGCATGGCTAGAGTTGCCAGATCAGCCATGTTTTAGTGGACACACAGGAGAGCAAAGGGGAAAGTGCTGCCCTTTAACATGTATAATTCATAAGCTACAGGAAGGAAAATTAAAGTCAAATCACCTGGGATTCATTTCTGATTTCTTGCCTGTTGCATATGGATTTTACATACTGCTGCGTTGCACTTTTCATGCACTTCCCACCAGCATGAATAAATAATATGTGCCCTGAAAAACATGGCCAATCTGGTATCCCTAGGCATGGGGCTGCAGAGGATGACATAGGACACAAAGGGGGTCTAGGAAGGGTGACATAGGGTACACTGGGGGATGGAGAAGGTGATGTAGGGCATGCCAGAGGTGGTGGCAGGTGGCATAGGTCACATTAGGGTTTGCAGACGGTAAGAGGAGACCTCCTGAATTCCATGGGACTCCATGGAGGGTTGCGTTTTCTTGCCGTGGACTGATTGCAGAGTGAGACTGGGGGTCATTTGTTCCCATTCTAACTCTGCTCCCAGCGACCAAAAGCAGCAGCCTGGGCAACTCCACAGGATGAGGTGAGAGTATCAGATTTTTTGGGGGTGGTTTTGGTTTTAGGGGGTGCTGCATGACTCTGCAAATGCAGAATCATGTAACACTAACTTTTAGGTGGCGCAAAAATATGGCTGTACGCATCCCTGTGGTAATTAGCGCTAGCACTTTGTAAAGTCCTCCCTTATCGAAACGATAACGTACATTCACGCTAACATTAGTGCCAACTATGGAATAGGGCCCTGTGTGTGAGGACAATCCGATCTCCAAATGCTCATAGCAGCCAGCGTCCTTGGAAACCGGAGCCAATGGCTAGGTTCTGAGTTTGCGTGCGCACCTTCTATCCACCTTTCTGCGCAGGTGCAACGTAACCTCCGTACAATAGTACGCAAGTTCCAAGCAATGTGCAATTTGCACAGCGAACGATGCTGCAGGGCCATCAGCCCTGAGCCAAAGAGGAGAAGCAGTCTAGTGGCAAGAAAGAAAAAGGCATTAACACCCAAATATAATAATTGCTGAGGCTGTCAGCAGCATCTGCCCAACTATTTATGGGCAAAAGGTGGCGTGGGAGGAGGGCGATTTGTCATATAAATATCCCTTTAAAACGAACACCTTTAGAAGTCAAATATTCGTTAAAGATGGAATTAACATATGGTTGTTCAATCAGACAGGGATAGCACAGTTGTGGCAGGCCACTGATCTGCCACAGCCAAGTAAACATCAGATGCCTGTGCCAAAATCCACTGAAATGTAATGAATAGACACGGCCAGTGACAGCAGAGGGGGGGGGGGGTAGAGGTAGATGTCTAGGGTATTGTGGGGCTATGTGCAGCTCTAAGCAATTCATTAGTAATTACACGGAGGTAGGAGGATCCTCCTTCAAACCATGGCCCCCTAGCCCTCCAGCTGTCGTGCTCCCCCAAACCCGGTGATGCTCAGGCAGACAGTGGGGTAGCTGTCGGTAGCACAGGACAGACACAGGATTGCTTGCAAGCATTTCAGGGCCGGGAGCTGTCACTCACTGTCTCGGCCCCTGACGGCTGGGGACCAGCGCTCTGCTGTCCTCCCATCACTCCTCGCAGGAAATTCATGGCGATCCCTGTGCCTGCTGGCTCTCAACGTGCTGGTCCGGAGGAGCTGCCCTGGAGAGGGACAGCAGGGATCCGTGGCAGGCCCTGGTGCAGAGGAGAGGGGTGAAAGGTGAAGCAGGAGAGAAGGCGGGGCCTTGAAACAGTGTATACAGCGCAGACTTGTGATGACGTGTGCAATTGTGTGTATCGATTAAAAAAAAAGAAAATCCACAACCCCGGAAGCGGTATTGCTAGTTCGCGCATGCGCAAACTACATGTGGCGGTGACGTGTCGCGTTGGTCGTCTTGCCAGCATCTGGGAGTGGTGACAAGTCACATGATCACAGATCTTAGAGGGGATCATTCACTAGAGGATGTTAATGGGAGTACTGTGAGTTTTAGGAGTGTGGCTTGCTTATTTCTTCAGGTTGGCTCTTCTACCTACACGTTCCGTTCCCTCATCCATGGTTTATGTGTTTGCTACTTCTTGTCCTGAGTTGTCATATTGATTGGATGTAATCATGCGGGGAGGGGGAGGCTGTGTTGCTTGGGTTGCCAGATCTTCCATGTTTTTCTGGATTTACAATGTATTTGTATCGTGCAGCTAGGAAGTGTTGGATCCATATGCTGCAGATAAGAAATCAAAAAGGAATCGCAGGTGACCTGCCTAAAATTCCTTCCTGCAGCATATGAATTATACATGTTGCAGGGCAGCACTTTCACTGTGTTCCCCCCTGCATGAAATATTAATATGTGCCCATAAAAGCATGGCCAGTCTTGCAGCCCTAGGCAATACCAAAGGTTGCCAGAACGACCATGGTTTCCATGACACATATAATTTATTCATGCTGTTGGGCAATGCATGAAAAACTACACAGGCAGCAGGGGTCAAGTCCTGGGAAAAAAAGTGAGGGAACTCACCCATGAATTCCACAACCCCTATTACCCGAAGAAAAAATCTATATATCACGAGTATAGCAGTACATGGTGATAACATTTTTATTGGGTTAGCATTACATTTAAAATGTTAAATTATTATATTTTATGATAATTACCATAATTGGAATCCCAAATAATCTGTAATTTCTTTCTCATATATCAGAATGATGCAAGAGCTGCGCTACGCCATGGCGGAGGCCCCCAAAAAGAATCAATCACAAGACTGTGTTGGTCTTTCAGAGAAGTCTGGCCTTCCTTGTTGAGCCAGATCTATTTATTAAAATACACAGAATTTATAGCCAATCAGTGTACAGATACATTACAACATCAAAGTTTAGCCACTCAGTTAACTTATTACAATATATGGTTCACAAGAAATCTTTTTCCTATCTTCCCGCTTCTGCGCACATTTTCCTGCACTGAACATAACAGGAAATCGGCCACAGCTCATATCCTATAGAAGGAACAATGGTCTATGCAGAATTGACACTAACGAAATGGAGGGGGGGAACTTCACAGCCCATTTTATAAGAACAGGCTTTTTAAGACAAAATATTTATTATATTTTACAGGAAATTAAAATCTAACAATTCTTTCCTTTGATCACATATCACCTGTGATCATCTAAAAGATAAACCAAACTTAGGCAATTAAACTTATTATACCTGGGCTACAGTGTCCTTGCCTAAGACCTTTTAGATCATTCTAGATGCTCAGGGGGAAGAAAAAATTCTGCTATTTACTTCTAAAATACCTCAATACCTTTATAATGTACAAAAAGGATTCCCCAAGGAGGTCCTTTATGAGCATAAAATACACTTATCTATCTAGATTCACTCTTCCAGCGAACCACACTTGGAGCGTAGGCAAAAATACCTAATCATTAAATGATTATTATTATTATTATTAAATGACTATTTATTCCCATTTCCCAAAATATAATTCACTGAACAAGAAAAGTATAATAACTTGAATGTAAAAGTTCATTTATCTAATAATCAACATGAGTCAGATCTATATCTGTGTGTTTTCCTATGTTCAGCTTCACTCCATAGACTGCATACACACCTGCATTCACACACACTCTCAAGAAATACATTCTCATTTCGCCAAATCCAATCCTTTCTCACACTTATCTAGGGGATTAAATAAAAAAATAATATCTCATAATCTAATACCGTAGTCCAAAGTGCGAGATCAAGGTTTGGTCTTTTTCAACATCCCAGCTTGAGACTCATAATCATTGAATGTCATCAGAGCTCCCGCCATAGGGACTCCTGAACAAGCTGTCTCTTTGCGCTGGTTGCTTATTACCTGTGACCTTTGACCTTGACACAATGTCCATGATTCGTTCCATATGCAGTCATTGTGACTGTCAGGTTTCTTGATGATGTGATATAGTTTTAGCAACAATAAAGAAAATAAAAAAGAAAAGAAAATATGGTATACCCCGCTAATCATATACATCCATTCATTCATTGTCACTCTCAAGTTCACGAAAACAATAAAAATGTTAATTTACACAAGAATAGACACAGATAATAAATTTTAAAATTTCCCCGCAAAGCCTATCAGCCTCAAGCAACAAAAAAAAGAAAATTATACTACTTCTGACTCATTGTTAGAGAAAAATATATATACGCAACTTTGGCTCAAAAGGGAAATAGCCGAAGTGCATACTCCACCCATTCTAAATATCAAAAAATAATTACCGTATATACTCGCGTATAAGCCGAGTTTTTTTACTCAGATTTTGAGTCAAAAAAACGCGATTCGGCTTATACGCGAGTCAAGGTCCTGAACAGCGTGAGTCCGTCCGTGTTGAAGGGGATGCGGCTGCGTGCAGGCGCAGCCGGTCACGTGGTCCGGCTAATCAGGTGGTACTGAGTCTCTGTACCACCTGACTGGCCGGACCGCGTGACCTGCGCACGCACGCAGCCGCATCCCCTTCAACACGGACGGACTCACGCTGTTCAGGACCGGGCAGGCACTCCCGCTGCCCGGCATCTGGGCCCCCTCAACCCCTGCTGGATCCGGAGCTGGGGCAAGTATCCATGTGAGAGCTGGCTGCCGCTGGGGCAATATCCATGTGAGAGCTGGCTGCCGCTGGGGCAATATCCAGGTGAGAGCAGGGGCATATCCATGAGCTGGGGGCAAATCCATGAGTTGGGGCAAATCCATGAGCTGGGGCAAATCCATGAGCTGGGGCATATCCATGAGCTGGGGCAGTGAGCTGGGGCAAATCCATGTGTGAGCTGGGGCAATATCCATGTGTGAGCTGGGGCAATATCCATATGTGAGCTGGGGCAATATCCCACTTAGGCTTATACGCGAGTCAATAAGTTTTCACAGGTTTTTTGGGAAAAAGTAGGGGGGTCGGAGTATATTCGGTAATTGATATCTTATCCATTCTTGTTTGGTGTTTTGAAACAAAACTGGTGTTTATAAAACACACCGATCTTAAATACAATAAAAAAAATAAAAACAATTTATAATTTTACCGAATTAAAACTTTCCATTTACCACTATATATGTCATGAAACATATTTATGCAAATGCATTAAATTATATGTTCCTAAATACATTAATTAACTCTAATTTTAATTGGATGTGATCTCCAGTAATCCTAAATGTGTCAGGGAATTTGAACAATATTGATTGTAACCAAACAACAATAATAATAAAATATAAAATAATAAAAGATACAGAATAATTATCACTTAGACAACACAATTATAATCCATCAGCATATAAAAAAAATACATTATTTTCTTCTTTCTTTGTCTTCTGCCTTATTGGTTGAAAATAACTGTTTTGTAAAACTGACATGTCTTAAGTTTTATTTCCAAATCAATGATCTTCTTTAATCGCATGATTTATTGATGAGTTGTTGATAAATTAGAATGTTTATTGCCTGGTGTCTGATAATTCCTTATTATCCGGTTGATGTAACATTGTAATGTGAAATGATAATGTGTTTGAGTAAATTTCCTTCAATTCCAACAGCTTTATCACTATTGGTATTTAATAATCTTCCATCTAGCTTGAGCAAAGTTGGCCTGCATGGGTAATTTTCACCTAAAGTAAAAACGTGGGAAAAAAATGTATTATTAACCTGTCAAAAACTTTAAAATTTATATGGTTAAAATACTTTTAAAATGGAGAAAAAAAATGAACACATTTTCGGACACAAAAAAAAAGGAGTGGTCATGGGAGAGAGAAAATGGAGGAGAGGAGGGGTCATGAGAGAGAGAAAATGGAGGGGGCTAGGAAAAGAATGTGAAAACTTCCTTTTACTTTTGCAACGGTCACCATTTTTTTCTAAAATGCTCTTCAATTCAAATAAAAAAAACACATAACAAAAATATCATAAATTGGGAAAGAAAGTATAGAAGGGCATGTTAAAAATTGAGACTAAAGATAATCATCAATTATTTATGTGCACAGATCCCCAATTAGCAATATAACCAAATTAATCAAATGTTTTCCTGAAAAGAAAACAAACAATACTCAGGATAGAAACATAGAAAAATGTCGGCAGATAAGAACCTTTCGGCCCATCTAGTCTGCCCAATTACATAGATACTTTACCTGGATTTATCTTTTGTTTAGTATAGCCTTATGCCTATCCCATGCCTGCTTAAATTCAATCACTGTTTTGGCCTCTACCACTTCTACTGGAAGGCTGTTCCATGTATCCACCACCCTCTCAGTAAAATAATGCTTCCTGATGTTACTTTTAAACATTTGCCCCTCTAATCTAATCCTCTTGTTTTGCTACTTTGTTTCTGTTTAAATATATTCCCTTCCTCTACCTTGTGGATTCCCTTTACGTATTTAAATGTTTCTATCATATCTCCTGTCTCGTCTTTTTTCCAAGCTGTACACGTTAAGATCATTAAGCCTTTCCTGGTAACTTTTCTCCTTTAAGCCGAACACCATTTTAGTAGCCCTTCTCTGAACTCTCTCTAAGATGTCTATATCCTTCTGGAGATACGGAAAAAAATTGTAAAAATGGCAGCAGCGCACAAGAAAATAAAAAAATAAAAGGAAAAAGAAAAAACTGTCTCTCAATGGGAGATAAAATCATCTTGCTATTGTCACGGTTCCCGGATCCCACCACGCAGTACTTAACCCCCAACACTCCACAAAACCCAGAAGCTACCAACAGTGTAGCTGTGAATGATCCCTATCTGTCTGGTCCTTAGAATTGGCCAGGTAAACTAGCTAGACAGAAAAGGGTTAACAATACGGAGAGGAGTCAGCCGAGCCAGAATCAGGAATACAGAGTTCAGAATGGTCAAATGGAATAGCCGGGTCGGTATCAGAGCAGTAGCGTAGTACAAGAAAATAGTCTAGGGCAACAGAGGGCAGAATGGTCAGAACACAAGCAGAGGTCAATAACAGGTTAAATCAATATAGCAGTCAGGTACAAGGAGCTCAGGTATGGATAACCACGATCTGGCAACTTCTGAAACTATACTGAGGGTCTTTAAAGACCTTCACCAGACCACGCCCCCCACTCAAGCCACACCTCATGCAATCACCTCCCTGCCTGTCTCCATTTAAATCGGGCAGTGGTCAGCGAGCAGCATCAGACTTGCTGTCCTCAAGCACACAGGTAGGGCTGGAAGCCCCCAACGTTACAGTACCCCCTTCTCCACGGGAGGCCACCGGACGACCAACAGGACGAGCGGCAATACGATCACCAGGGCGATCGGGGTGCGAGGCATGGAACGCCCTGACCAACCTAGAGGCAGACATGTCGGAAGCTGGAATCCAGGACCGGTCTTCCGGGCCATAGCCCACCCAATCGACCAAGTACTGCAGAACACCCCTGCACAGCCTAGAATCCAAAACCCTCCTAACCTCATACTCTGATTCACCATCAACCTGAACAGGTGGAGGAGGAGGAACGACCCGCGTGTACCTGTTACACAACAAAGGTTTCAGTAGGGAGGTGTGAAAGACGTTGTGCAAGCGAAGATGTTTAGGAAGGGCAAGAGCATAAGCCACAGGGTTAACGCGGCGAATGATCTTATATGGACCAATAAACCGAGGTGCCATTTTCATAGAAGGCACCCGTAACTTCACGTTCCTAGTAGACAACCAAACTCTATCCCCCACGTTATAGGAGGGAGCTTGTAACCTATGCCTGTCAGCCTTGCGTTTCTGGACAGCAACATTGCGCTCCATATTTACGCGAATCTGTCTCCAAATCTCTTGTAGTTGAGTGAGATGGTCATCGAGAGCCGGGATGGCCTGTTCATTAAACTGAAGCTGTTATGTGGAATAGTATATGCACTATTCCCCAACTCGATCAGTGACGTGACATATGTATGCTATATGCTTATTGCGCGCTATATGTTGATCGACTGGCGAGTTGTGACATTGCGGCATATATGCTGTAATTTTGTGTTTTTTTTTTTTTTGTTTTTTTTTTTTTTTTTGTTGTTTTTTTTTTTTTTTTTATTTATTTTTTTTTATTTTTAAAAAAAAAAAAGGGGAAAAAAAAGAAAAAGAGAAAAAAAAAAAAAAAAAAAAAAAAAAGAAAGGGAAGGAAAAAAGAGAAAAAAAAAAAAAAAAAAAAAAAAAAAAAAAAATTTATTTTTATTTTTAATATATTTTTCTTTTTTGATATATCGTCCGGAAGAGTGAAGTTCATGTGGGAGCATGCGTGTCGATATGGTCCCCGTGCGTCTGTCGGACGGTAGGGACCTGCTGACTTGGCACTCAAAACGGCCGCAAGCAAGATTGCTAAACGTCCGTCGAAAATAATAAGCTGCGATATTGTGAGGGTAGGATGTACTTTCAACAACACTTTCCCTCTTCAAAAATGGCGCTCGACGGTTCAGACTGGCGGAAGTTGGAACATGGTGATGTAATCACCATGCACCTGTCTACATGCCGGATGTCTGCCGCTGCTATGCCCACGAGCACCTGGGAAAGATATCACCTCATGGACAGTGGGAGCCCGCTGGTTCGGGACCCCAAAATGTCCGGAAATAAGCTTGTTTTAAATGCCCATCAATGTTGCAAGGGAAAGCTATATTGTGGACACCATTTTCCCTCTTCCAAAATGGCGATCGATGGCTCAGAGGGGCGGGTCGAGGTAGATGACGTAATCATTATGCGCCCGTTTGTATATTGAATGTTTGCTGGTGCTGCACCTCTAAATGATTGGAAGTAGGGTGTGTTAGTACCAATTAAGTTAATGAGGTTGTGGCTTGACACCGCCTATTTCCCTCATCTTTTTTGTATAAATGAACGTTGTACACTGCATTGTATTATGTATATTTTTTTGCACTTTGATAAAGACCAATTAGGTCGAAACGCGTTAGTGCTGCAATAAATTTTACTTCATTTTATCCTGCTGACTTTTCGTCTGTGACATATCCCGGGGATCCAATATTTCATCTATGGACCAGGTTATCACCACGGATGGTTGCTGGTAGGACGGGCTGGTGAGATCATATCCACAGATTTATGCCTATATAGTCCAGAGCCGACTTTATGGGGCTCAGAAAAAAGTGAGTTGAATACTTTCTCTCTGGAGACCAGGTGTCATAAGGATGTACTGCGCAATGAATGTCTCCTATTATGTTTTCTAGATTATCTTGAAGTATTACTCACTGGACACTTGGCGTAAGCGCGAGGACTCTACCCATTATTTTATCCATTAAACTGAAGCGGTAGAGCCGGAGGGAAAAAAACATAGATAGCAGAAAAAGGAGAGTGGCCAGTGGTCTCATTAACAGCGTTATTACGTGCATACTCAGCCCAGGGCAACAACTCCGACCAATTGTCTTGTTGTTGTGTGGTAAAGCAACGTATGTACTGCTCGAGACCCTGATTTGCCCTCTCTGCTGCCCCATTGGTTTGTGGATGGTATGCTGAAGAGAAGGCCAATCGCACCCCCATCTCCGCACAGAAAACCCTCCAGAAACGAGAGACGAACTGAGCTCTTCTGTCAGAGACTATTTCAGACGGAACCCCATGTATTCGTACAATCTCTCTAGCAAAGACAACCGCCAGTTCTTTGGCTGTAGGAAGCTTAGGTAAAAGGACAAAATGAGCCATTTTGGAGAAGCGGTCTACAACTGTCAGAACCACAGTATGACCTTTGGACTTCGGCAAGTCCACAATAAAATCCATAGATAGATGAGACCAAGGCCTCTTAGGTGTGGGTAAAGGCTGCAATAGACCGACAGGCAAGGTTTTACTGGTTTTGCTTCTGGCACAGACTTGACAAGCCAAAACAAACAGGCGTACGTCCTGTCGCATGGTGGGCCACCAGAACTGTCTGGAAATACTGGTAAGAGTCTTAGTAATACCAGGATGACCTGCTGGTTTAGAATCATGAAACATTATGAGTACTTCTTGTCTTTCCTTTTCAGGCACAAACAACATATCTGGAGGCTTGTTAGGTGGAGCCCCCATTTGAGCTGCCTGGAGGCGTTCCATTCCAGGAAAGGCGAGGAGACAGACAAGACTGTGGAAGCCACAATACGTTCAGGAGGAACTATAGGATTGTGGTCTTGTGTATTAGATTCATATGTGTCATATTGACGAGATAAGGCATCAGCCTTTACATTGCGGTCACCTGGTCTGTAAGTCAATACAAAATTAAACCGGGACAGTAGAAATGACCACCTGGCCTGTCTCGAGTTCAAACGTTTAGCATCCCCGATGTACGTAAGGTTCTTATGATCAATGATTATCAACAAAGGATCAAGAGTACCTTCCAACAAATGTCTCCACTCTGACAGGGCAGACACAATAGCAAGCAATTCTCTGTTGCCAATATCATAATTGCGTTCTGCTCGTGATAATTTTCTTGAAAAGAACCCACAAGGATGTAGTGGTTTCCCTGGAGATTCTCTTTGAGACAGGACAGCCCCAATGCCTATCTCAGAAGCATCAACCTCAAGAATAAACGGAATCCTGGGATCAGGATGCCGTAACACGGGAGCGGAAGTGAAAGCCTGTTTGAGGGCTTCGAATGCTTGTTTAGATTGAGAAGACCAGATCTGGTACTTCAGACCTTTACGTGTCATATTAATGATAGGAGAGGCTATAGCGGAATAATTCTTGATAAATCTCCTTTAATAGTTAGAAAACCCCAGAAACCTCTGTATGGCTTTGAGACCTTGAGGAAGAGGCCATTCTGAGATGGCCGTGAGTTTAGAAGGATCCATCTCAAAACCCTCTGGAGTGATAATGTACCCAAGGAATTTCACAGTAGTAATGTCGAATAAACACTTCTCTAGTTTGCAATAAAGACCATTGTCCAGTAATTTAGCTAATACCTGTCTGACATGTGCATGGTGGGTTTTCAGATCGGGAGAGTAAATCAATATATCGTCTAGGTATACTATAACAAAGGTTTGCAAGAAATCTCTGAGCACATCATTAATAAAATCCTGGAATACCGCTGGAGCATTACAAAGACCGAAAGGCATGACCAAGTATTCATAATGCCCACTCCTGGTGTTAAATGCTGTTTTCCACTCATGCCCCTCTTTTATGCGTATCAAATTGTAAGCTCCTCTTAAATCAAGTTTAGTGTATACTGCTGAACCTCTTAACCTGTCGAACAGTTCCGATATGAGAGGGATAGGGTACACGTTCTTAATGGTGATCTTGTTAAGCCCCCTATAATCAATACACGGGCGTAAATCTCCCTCTTTTTTCGACACAAAAAAGAATCCAGCCCCTGCTGGAGAAGAGGAACGTCGGATAAAACCTCTCTCCAAATTCTCCTTGATATACTCCTCCATAATTTGGTTCTCCTTTATGGAAAGAGGATATACTTTGCCTCGAGGAGGCATGGTACCCGGATGAATATCAATAGCACAATCATATGGTCTATGTGGAGGTAGTTTGTCTGCCTCTCTTTTATCAAATACAGCCCTGAGGTCTGCATATTGTTCAGGAACTTCAGTAGACAATGGAGGGGCTGTGGGTGTGTTCAGGGCACCGACATGCTGAATGGGTATTAAACAAGTCCCAAAACATGCAGAACTCCAAGACAGTATCTCTCCTTTAACCCAATCAATAACGGGATTGTGTTCCACCAACCAGGGGAAACCAAGTACAACAGGATTGGAAGGTGAGTGGATAACTTGGAATATGATCTTTTCTTTATGCAAGAGACCAGTAGTAAGAACTACTGTAATCGTATCGTGAGTAATCCTAGGGCAGGATAACGGCCTGCCATCTATGGCTTCAACGGCTAAGGGTGTCTCTCTTACAACCAGAAGTAGAGAAATGGAAGAAGCGTAGTTAACATCAATAAAGTTACCAGCAGCCCCAGAATCCACAAAAGCGGTGTTATGTGTGGTCTTGGTCTCCCAAGCCAAGGATACTGGTAACATAAGTTTAGTGTCTTTGATAGGAGACATGCATGTCACACCCAAGGCCTGTCTCCTCAGCTGCCTTAGGTGCGGTAGTTTTCCGGCTTATCATGCAGCTTAGGGCGAGTAGGACATTGAAATCGTACATGTCCCTCCAAACCACAATACAGGCACAATCCCTCACGAAAACGCCTTGTTCTCTCCTCCTCTGTAAGCCTAGTACGGCCTAGTTGCATAGGCTCTGAGGGAGGAGATAACTCTCTGGGTGGTGCTTGAAAGACAGGGGCCAACCTAGGTAACGGTCTCTTGGGTCTCTCTCTTGGAGTCCTTCTATCCCTTATCTGATTATCCAGATCTATACAGTAATCAATGAGTTCACACAATACCTCAGGTAGTTTACGTGGAGCTAATTCATGCATCAACGACTCTGATAACCCCTCCATAAAAGCCAGAACCAGTGTCTCATTTGTCCAGTTCACATCAGAAATTAAGGTTTTAAATTCTATGGCATAATCAGACACAGTCCTGTTCCCTTGACGTATGCGGAACAAGGATTTGCCGGCTATCGTGGCCTTTCTGGTAGGATTAAATGTATGTTGTAACTCGGCTATGAATTCTTTATAATCCCGTACAATAGGTCTTTCTGCCTCCCATAAAGGAGTCGCCCATGTCAACGCTCTGCCAGACAGATGGTTAATAATAAACCCCACTTTGGCAATGTCAGAGAAAAACATTTGTGGATTTAATTTAAAATGAATATCCACATGGACCAAAAATCCCCGGCACTCAGAGGGAGTACCGTCAAACCTCATAGGAGCGGTCATGTGTACCTGGGATGTCTGAACGACAGGGGGCTCAGGTATAGCAGGCGGGGGTGCAACCCCAACCGGTTCCAGGTGTGCAGTACGATTCAGGATAGTTTGTAAGGCAATGGCAAACTGATCCATCCTATGATCCTGCTCATCCTGTCTGGATACAAAGGTAGCCAAGTGCTGTGTTAAATCTGCGGGATCCATATTGGCCAGATCGTAATGTCACGGTTCCCGGATCCCACCACGCAGTACTTAACCCCCAACACTCCACAAAACCCAGAAGCTACCAACAGTGTAGCTGTGAATGATCCCTATCTGTCTGGTCCTTAGAATTGGCCAGGTAAACTAGCTAGACAGAAAAGGGTTAACAATACGGAGAGGAGTCAGCCGAGCCAGAATCAGGAATACAGAGTTCAGAATGGTCAAATGGAATAGCCGGGTCGGTATCAGAGCAGTAGCGTAGTACAAGAAAATAGTCTAGGGCAACAGAGGCAGAATGGTCAGAACACAAGCAGAGGTCAATAACAGGTTAAATCAATATAGCAGTCAGGTACAAGGAGCTCAGGTATGGATAACCACGATCTGGCAACTTCTGAAACTATACTGAGGGTTTTTAAAGACCTTCACCAGACCACGCCCCCCACTCAAGCCACACCTCATGCAATCACCTCCCTGCCTGTCTCCATTTAAACCGGGCAGTGGTCAGCGAGCAGCATCAGACTTGCTGTCCTCAAGCACACAGGTAGGGCTGGAAGCCCCCAACGTTACAGCTATATGAGAAGAAATTAAATCTAATCAATTTAAAATAAAATGCTCGAAACTGTAAAAATAAAACCACCAATTACCTCAACACTGCGGGGAGGCACAAAAACAAACAATTACCTCAACACTGCGGGGAGGCACAATACAGTATACAGGGATCTCAAACTCTTGAGACAACCAAAAAAAAACACAAACAGGCTCTCACACCTAGAGCCGTAAAAAAAACTTCAAGAAAAAAACCAACAGAAACCAAACCAGGAGGCAAGTTTTTAGTTCAAGTCTGAACAAGCAAATGTAAATAAGGTACACTTGAATGTCAATCCCCACAAGTCTGACACCAATTGTTAAATTATTATATTTTATGATAATTACCATAATTGGAATCCCAAATAATCTGTAATTTCTTTCTCATATATCAGAATGATGCAAGAGCTGCGCTACGCCATGGCGGAGGCCCCCAAAAAGAATCAATCACAAGACTGTGTTGGTCTTTCAGAGAAGTCTGGCCTTCCTTGTTGAGCCAGATCTATTTATTAAAATACACAGAATTTATAGCCAATCAGTGTACAGATACATTACAACATCAAAGTTTAGCCACTCAGTTAATTTATTACAATATATGGTTCACAAGAAATCTTTTTCCTATCTTCCCGCTTCTGCGCACATTTTCCTGCACTGAACATAACAGGAAATCGGCCACAGCTCATATCCTATAGAAGGAACAATGGTCTATGCAGAATTGACACTAACAAAATGGAGGGGGGAACTTCACAGCCCATTTTATAAGAACAGGCTTTTCAAGACAAAATATTTATTATATTTTACAGGAAATTAAAATCTAACATAAAAGACAAGCTTTCAAGAGTGTAACCTCTCCTTTTCAGGTCTGGAAACTATACTGATCAGTAAAAGGTATCACTGCATACAGGTATACTCATGATTTTGGCAACTGGACTAACACGTTATATATATAAATCACATCCATATATATATCCAGGCACAGACCCCCCCAGAATTCTATACACAGGCACAGACACCCCCCCCCCCGAATTATATACACAGGCACTGGACCCCTCAGAATAATATACCCAGCACTGAGCCCCCAGAATAATATTCCCAGCACTGGTTATATGGACTTATTTGCCCCCAGCTCATATGGACTTATTTGCCCCCAGCTCATATGGACTTATTTGCCCCCAGCTCATATGGACTTATTTGCCCCCAGCTCATATGGACTTATTTGCCCCCAGCTCATATGGACTTATTTGCCCCCAGCTCATATGGATATATTTGCCCCCAGCTCATAAGGATATATTTGCCTCCAGCTCATATGGATATATTTGCCCCCAGCTCATATGGATATATTTGCCCTCAGCTCATATGGATATATTTGCCCCAGCTGCTCATGGATATATTTGCCCCCAGCTGCTCATGGATATATTTGCCCCCAGCTGCTCATGGATATATTTGCCTCCAGCAGCTCATGAATATATTTGCCCCCAGCTCACCTCTCTGCCAGGTGTCAGGACGAAAAAATTTAGCTGGCGGCCATGTGTTCGTCCTCCGAGCGGTGGCTGGAATGAAGCGCGGCCGCTCGACTGTGATCTATCCAACAGACAACCGCGATCTCGCGAGATCGCGACTGTCTGTTGGATAGATCACAGGCGAGCGGCCGCGCTTCATTCCAGCCGCCGCTCGGAGGATGAACACGTGGCCGGTGGCAGCTAAATTGTTTCGGGCTCTGGCGACCGCGGGAACCTGCGTTCTCGCTGTGGGAGAACTGCGGGAACGGTGTTCCCGCAGGACTCGAGCCCTGACCGGCAGCATGCATAATCCATACGTTGCAGGTATGAAAATTGAATCCCAGGTGACCTGCATGGATTTCCTTCCTGCAGTGTATGAATTATACATGTTGTGGGGCTGCACGTTTCCCTTGATAGAATAGGATCTCTGGCCAAACTTTACACATAGGCAGTATACCCATTAAGGGGAACCACTATGTCACTGTTTATAGGGCTCCTGCGACTCTGACCACCTTGGCTTCTGCTGACTGCCTTGGCCGATATCAGGGCACAGAGAATGACAAACACAGGTTTAGGTTAAGGCCCGTGTCAGACGAGTGCACTTTTTGTGTCCGTCTGACAGCACTGTTTGCTGTCCGTTGTAGATTTTCAAAGGAGTCCATAGAGAACAACACATGAAGCACGTGCACACTTTTTAACATGAGTGCAACGCATGTTGCAACGGACGCCAAAATGGCATCAACGTGAAAAAGCTAGACGGACGTAGAGAAACAACTGCATAGTTTTTTTTTTCTTTCAAAACATCAGTCAAAATTAACTGATACAATGTAACCACAATCTCATCAGTTAAAAAGTAAGTGCGCTCGTCTGACCCCAGCCTAAAAGCTTGTGCATATCTTTTGATTAGATTCTGAGAGGGGTTGTTATGTAAGAGGACCACAGGAATGTCATGCGTAAACCTGTAACCTTGTCACAAGTTAAAACAAAAAGGACCTAAAATAGGTATCAGTGTATAGGCGCTAGATATTGTTTTGTACAAAAAATTATATTTTTTTATGTACGTTGCAGCTCACCAACCAAATGTATCCTCCACTTACAATTAATAGAAATTAAATGCCAAAGGCATATGGGAGTGCATGAACTATATATATTAGCGTAATTATAAATCCGGCCTTGCGCATCCTCAGGCAAAGCCAACTCTGCTTCTAAAGCATGAACAGGAACGCCCAGAGACACTGGATCAGGAACTACCCAGAGACACTGGATCAGGAACGCCCAGAGACACTGGATCAGGAACGCCCAGAGACACTGGATCAGGAACGCCCACAGACACTGGATCAGGAACATGATGCCCCTGCGGTGCTTCTGATGAGCCTGGTGTACTTTCAGGCTCGGGTCAGACGAGCACAGTGTTCACGTGCGTGTTGCCACACATTTTAACGTCCGTGGTAGCTTACAATTATGATCAATAGAGACCCACACACGAAGTACGTCCGCACAGAAGTGCGGACGCGGCAAATGGACGCAAGTTAGGCAAGAACGTAAGACCCTAGCCTCAACAGTGTTCACAAGAAACCTGTGAAGACTTCCAGCTAATTTAGCTTGTTGCTCTTGGTCTATCTTCCTCCTTTTCCTGCCTTGTGCACCTGGATTCTTTTTTTATTTGGCATCATGGTGACATGGCATGTGTAGCGTATTCTGTGTTTAAAAGTAAAAAAAAAAGCTTTATTCACTTTTACGTTTTGCTCCATTTTTACCACTCAGCCCTTCTGTGACGGGCGTCCCAGGCAGATGCCAGGGAAGGCCCTTTAGGCCCCGTTCACACCTGGGCATTTTACAGCGCGTTCCGTGCGCTGTAAAACGCCTACACACGGAAATCCCATGATTTCCTATGGGGCCCGTTCACACCTGGGCATTTTACAGCGTGTAGGAACGCACTGTAAAACGTCCTACGCCCAAAGAAGTACAGGGGCTTCTTTGGGACGTATTGCAGCGCGTTCACAGCCTATAGACTGCAGCTGAACGCGCTGCAATGCGTATTCTTTTACGTTTGCGCGTGTCAAAAAAATGCGCATATTACGCGCGTCAAAAAACGCACAGGTGTGAACCCAGCCTTATAGCATTAATTTTTAAGCCCTTTAGGCAGGTTTGCGGTCTGCTGCATTATGCAGAATCCAGCACATACACTACACACAGAGATGGAACAAGAGATGATAGTATAGAATACAGACACAAGAGGGAGCCCTGCAGTGGGTAAGATTTCTGATCTAATACAGATTACAGGGTTGGGGGGAAAGCAATACAATACACAGGAGTATGCAGGAAATCACAACCTGGATACCTAGTAGAAATACAGAACCCTGGACTATTAATGAGGTCCTTTTATTGGCCTCTATAACACCTGAACTATGCTGGGGTTAAATACAATGCAGACAAATACAGGACATAAACAAGAATGGTCCAGAAACACGCCAGTAGTCATACACAGGAATAAAGTATGCACAGTACAAGGAGCTGAAAAGGAGAGAGATCCAGAAAACATGCCAATAGGTCATACACAGGAATATCACTATATATATATATATGCACGGTACAGGGTACAAAGAGTTAGCAAGGGAGTAAGCCAGAAAACACACCAATAGGTCATACACAGGAAAATCAGATACAGGTCTCAGAAAGCACAATACAACATGCAGGTACTCCGTAGGTAAAACCTATCCTGGACCAAAGAACAAGTGCACTGCTGAACATATAAATAGGGCAGTGCAGGTCACGTAACCACAGGTCTGATCAGTCACAGATACTCCAGGGATGGAGAGCAGATTAACCCTAAAAACCACAAGTGCTGATATAATGTTCTCACAACCAGGGGGCCTGGCAGAAACTGGTGGAAACGTGACACCTTCATTGTATAACCAATTCTTCCCTTTTGCAAAAAAGAGTAATGCCATCAAAAACACATTTTTCCATCAGTTCGCTTGTATGTGGCAAATTGACAGTTTGGTGAATAGACTAATTGCACCGTCATTGAAATTTGGTGCAATTCAAAGGCAATATTGGCGCTTCGTGAATAACCCCTTAAATGTTTGTAAACTTGTGTATTTTTTTTAAGAAAATAAATTTAACAGGACATATACTATGGCTAGCAACGCCCCTGATGCTGCCAGTTCCAGCTTCCAGGTATCTTACCTTTAAGCTGAACCGTTGATTTTTCAGAGATGTTATAATTTGGCAATAAAATGCTTCCTAGACTGGGAAGCATTCTATTGCCAAGTTATGAAATGTGTACCAATGTGTAATAAGGCTTTGCATCATCACCTCCGCATCAGTTGTACATGGAACATATTTATGGCATATTAATTGTGTCTACATGTATTTCTTTTTGTTCAGACAGCAGAGAGAGGAGACTGTGCTGGGATTCCCTTTGGTCCCCTGTATCTCCATCCTTTACACCCTACAAAGTCATGCTAGTTGTCATTGGACAGATCAGACTCTGGCCTTAATAATGATACCAAACATGACCAAGTTAGGCTCGGGTCAAACGAGCGCAGTGTTCACGTGTTGCCGCACATTTTAACGTCCGTGGTAGCATACAATTATGATCAATAGAGCCCCACACACGAAGTACATCCGCACAGAAGAGCAGACGCACAACGGACGCGGCAAACGGACGCAAGTTAGGCAAGAACGTAAAACCACTAGAACAGACGTGCGGAGTGTGCAACGCCCGCATAGCTTTGTGTGTGTGTGATGGAACATAGTCAGACAGACTGCATTTTTGACGTCCAGCATTTTTGACAGACAAAATGGTTTTTCATATTAATTTATTTCCCTTCTACATCAGTCAAAAAAAACGTCAGTCACAAAAACGGACCGTGTGGTCACTACCTTGTCGTCAGTCAGAAAGTACGTCTGTTGTGCACGGACGCACAGAATGCACTCGTCTGACCCTAGCCTAAAACGACATTTAAAAAAAACAACAAACAAATATAATTTTATTTTTTCGTTTCCAAGCATTGGCATTGTGCATTTGTCACGTATAAAATGAGCAATACAACTGCTGTTACTCACTCCTCCATTTGTTTTTTCAGTTTTCGTTAAAATTGCATATTTTGTAAAAACAATATATATATGTTAAATAATTAACTGGAGTACCCTATAGAATATATAACCACAAATGTTTGGATGATGAAATGTGAAAAATTTATTTTACACGCTGTAAGTGATTGAAATCTGAATGTAAATTAAATTTTCTTTATAGCATTGTGATGGGACATGATGTTTGACGTATACATATAATAATAATGATCTATTTTTAATATGCCGAGTCTGCTGAAAATATGGATACACAATTAGATTTTTGCTCAAGGAATCAACACTCCTTCTTGAAAGATTTGGCAAATCAAGTGTTCTTCTATTGTTTTATGAACTCTCTGTTAAGGCTAGGGTCAAACGAAAGCATTTTTACACGCGAACGTAAAAAAGTGCGTCCGAACGCATTGACGTATTTTTTCACAGAATACGCGAAAACGGTCATACATGCGCATTTTTGTGCAGGATTTTTTACGGATCCAAACCAGGAAACTTTGGGTGTCTGGACGTTATGTTGGCCGGACACGAGCAGGGTCTGACGTCTCCAAATCCCGCACACACACCACTAGCGGGCGCAGCGCACTCTGTACGTCAGTACTAGCGGTTCTGCGTTCTCGAAAAAAATGCGTTCATTTTCCACTTGCGTTGCGCAGCCGGACTTTCGTGCGACCGTACTTCGTATATTGGCCGTCATTGCCCATCATTTGCTGCTAGTGCGGCCGTAATTAAGTGCGCCAGAACGCACGTTAAAAGTGCGCTGGTCTGACCCCAGCCTTAAGAGCAAATGCAATCCCTCGTTTGTCAATGGTGTTCCAAGGCAGTTGACACAGATTTGAGTGGAACAGGAAAAAAGACCACAGAGATGAACAGGGAGGGTAAACATCTGGACTATGACACACAAAAAAACATACTGCAGCTGCTTGATGTTTAGTGAATAAATCCCTAAAAGGGATAATTTATTTATTATTTTGTGATTATATTGAAAATTAGGGATGCACCGATACCACTTTTTTAAGTACGAGTACCGATACTTTTTAAAAAGTACTCACCGAGACCGAGTACCGATACTTTTATTTTATGTCATGTGACCGCTTTCCAATAAGAAAAGACCTCATATAAAAATGTCCCCAGCTCACATTGTCAGGTATTTTCAGAGAAACACAAAATGGATGCCTGCAGCCATCTTGTTTAATCGTATATCTATATTTTTATATGTAAAGTCTTTCTCAACTTTAACCTAGTTTTAGAATGAACTCAGATTTTTTTTAGAAATAAATTCATTTGAAGGTAAACTATAAGAGTTATGTGTGTTTAAAAATAATTGTTAGGCTATAATCGGTAGACATTATGACGCTAAGTCTTTATTTGATATATGGTAGACTCTAAGTGCTAGACACGTCAGAGACAATTTATAGGTTTGTTTTCTTTGAATTAAAGATATTTTTCTTTTCTGGTATAAACATTTAAGTTAAAAATATACAGTTGCAAGAAAAAGTATGTGAACCCTTTGGGATTACATGGAGTTTTGCATGAATTGGTCATAAAATGTGCTCTGATCTTCATCTAAGTCACAATAATTTGAAAAACACAGTCTGCTTAAAATAATACAACACAACCATTATATGTTTTCATGTGTTTATTGAACATAACATGTAAACATTCACAGTGCAGGGTGGAAAAAGTATGTGAACGCCTAGCCTAATGACTTCTCCAAGAGCTAATTGGAGCCAGGAGTGAGCCAACCTTGAGTCCAATCAGTGTGATATTATTGGATGTGTTGCTGAAAGCTGTCCTGCCCTTTAAAAACACACACCAGTTTTGTGTTTACTGGTTTCAAGAAGCACTGCCTGATGTGAACCATGCCTCGCAGAAAAGCGCTCTCAGAAGACCTACGATCAAGAATTGTTGACTTGCATGAAGCTGGAAAGGGTTACAAAAGTATCTCCAAAAGCCTTGATGTTCAGGTGTCCACGGGAAGACAGACAGTCTACAAATGGAGAAAGTTCAGCACTGTTGCTACTCTCCCTAGGCGTGGTCGTCCTGTAAAGATGACTGCAAGAGCACAGCGCAGAATGCTTAATGAGGTAAAGAAGAATCCTAGAGTGTCAGCTAAAGACTTTTTGTTGACACATCTACAATAAGGAAAACCTTAAACAAGAATGGAGTACATGGGAGGACACCATGGAGGAAGCCATTGCTATCCAAAAAGAATATTGCAGCACGTTTGAAGTTTGCAAAAGACCTGGATGTTCCACAGCACTACTGGCAAAATATTCTGTGGACAGATGAAACCAAAATTGAGTTGTTTGGAAAAAACACACAACACTATGTGTGGAGAAAAAAAGGCACAGCACACCAACATCAAAACCTCATCCCCACTGTAACACATGGCAGAGGGAGCATCATGGTTTGGGGCTGCTTTGCTGCCTCAGGGCCTGGATGGATTGTTGTCATTGATGGAAAAATGAATTCCAGAGTTTATCAAGACATTTTGCAGGAAAACGTAAGACCTTCTGTCCGCCAACCGAAGCTCCACAGAGGATGGGTGATGCAACAGGACAATGACCCAAAGCATACAAGTACTTCAACAAAAGAATAGCTTCAACAAAACAAAATACGCCTTCTGGAGTGGCCCAGTCAGAGTCCTGACCTCAACCCGAATGAAATGCTGTGACCTTAAGAGAGCGATTCACACCAGACATCCCAAGAATATTGCTACACTGAAACAGTTTTGTGAAGAGGAGTGGTCCAAAATTACTCCAGATCATTGTGCAGGTCTGATCTGCAACTACAGGAAACGTTTGGTTGAGGTTATTGCTGCCAAAGGAGGGTCAACCAGTTATTAAGTCCAAAGGTTCACATACTTTTTCCACACTGCACTGTGAATGTTTACATGTTCTGTTCAATAAAAACATGAAAACATATAATGTTTTGTGTTGTATTATTTTAAGCAGACTGTGTTTTTCAAATTGTTGTAACTTAGATGAAGATCAGAGCACATTTTATGACCAATTCATGCAAAACTCCACATAATCCCAAAGGGTTCACATACTTTTTCTTGCAACTGTATGTAACAATATATGTTTAGCTATGCATAAATATATTTATGACAAGTATGTGTATATATATAATCAATATATATTCTATAATAGTAGCACAGAAAATTAACATTGCAAAATATTTTGAAGTATATTATAACAGTAGTTACTGAAGAATAGAAATAAGCTGTTTTAACTGAAGAATAGAAGTATTCTGCTGACTTAATTGCAAAGGAATGTTAATTGATAAGAGTAGCTCAGAAAACCTTGAATAAGCAGGCTAGTAGAGAAAGAGGGCTCTAAATATTAAGTCAAATATGACAGTTCCAGACCCCAGTCTGTAAGACAGAGCAGGTTATTTTGTTCAAAATAAGATAAGGGGATTGATCTATGCCCTGTGATAAGGAATTTAAAATTAATTTGTGATATTTTATTTGCAAAGTAATACTGCCATCTTGTGGTGTAGTATAGGTTGACAGTTTTATGGAATTCCTATAGATATATGGAATTCATATGGAATTCCTATAGAATTCCTATAGATATAAATGATGTGGAATTCCTCTATAACTAAACAGAACACAATGAGTGGAGGCATTCATCCAGGCATTCATTCATTCAGTCATTCAGACCAGACTTCACTTCTCCCTCTTGGGATTTCAAATCTCTTACTCTTATGCATTGACTCATCTCTATCACTCATCACAAGAGCATGCTCAAGGAGATGCTAGAAGATAATATCTTATAAATACTCTCACATACTCTCCAAAATACATTATATCCAAAGAACTTATTGCTGCTGTAAATCAGAAACGCTGAATCCAGACCTTGGACAGGTAATGTATGGAAAACAAATAGTGGCATTAATGTAAATATATATATATGGGTGTGTATTTTGCAATAGATATAGACTGAGATTGATCTCAGGTACCGATAGATCTGGAATCTTCGAAAATATTTCTAACCTGTAGTATAGAAATATCATAAAGAAGAATCTGATTAAAAGGATATAATTTATCCTAAAGTATTTGTTGCAATGATATACAAATATATATAGTGAATTTGGAAGTTACTGTGATTGAAGTATTAAACAGGGATGTTATAACCTATAACTAAAAAGCAGAAGATTAGAAGCTTAATTCTCGTTATTGGGGGAGGATTCGCTAAATAAGTTATTACTTATCAGTCTAGAAATAGAATAAGTGATAGCTCATCTTTTGTTGATCCAGGTAGCACAAGGAGATATATATATACTGTATCTACAATATACTAGCTTGTTTTAAACTGGTCTGCTGGGAGTACATGTAAATTGTTTTCTTTAAGCAGGATGTTTATTAAGTAAACTAACCATTGTTTATTAAGTAAACTAACCACTAACGTTGGTTAACAATGCCCTAGGGATTTGGCTGAACAATTAGGCCGCATTTTCTGATCCTACTGTGATCTTAGCAATATATAAAATACTGTACAGGCTGAGGCTGCCGCTGGCGCTGTCAGTGTCACACTCACAGGAAACAGGTACCAGCTTGGGGACTAGACCGGACAGCACAGGACAGGTAACGGATCGGATGGACAGAGCAGCGGTTCTTCTGTCTCACCGTCACTCGTGACTCCTCGTCCTCTCCTCTCACTGTGTCACAGGTCAGGCAGCACACTCCCTCTTGACCTGCGAGTGCGCACGCAGCCACGCACCGGTCCGGCTGCCATGTGAAGCCTCCTGCTCTTACCCGTCCACGTGACGAAGCGTTGCGCACTGCGTCACGCGACTGCCCTCTCTTCCGTATTCTCTCTTCTTAATTCGGCGGTGCGGCTGATCGGCTGGAAAATATTAGGGTGCACAATTTCAAAAGTAATTTGCGCCCCTAAGAAAAATCACACCCGGGGCAACCGCCCCGTTGCCCCCCCCCCAAGCTACACCACTGGAAGCACCTGTCACGTCCTCCACTCCCCTTGGTGCCTGGCGGCTGGCTCCTGTCTGCTCGCTGGCCAGGAGCTGAGTGAAATAGCCCGCGATCACAGCTGCGGGTCGGTGACACAGGCGGGGCGCAGTATGATGACGCGGCGAGCGCCGGATTCAAAAACCGGCAAGTGAATTTCGCTCTTTGCCCTGTCGTGGTTTTACCTCCTCAGCAGAGGAGTCTCTAGACTTTGTGAGGCCTTAGGCGAAACTTAAACATGAGGACCCACAAACGGCCACAATGAAAATAATGCAAAGTACTAAACATGAGGCCCCACAAATGGCGACAGTGAAAAAAATGCAAAGTACAACACGGTGGCACTATGAAATACTATCACTAGCGCATTTATCACGAACTTAGCGAGAGGCAAATGATCTGTTGATGCGCTAGACTCCTTTAACCTATCGCTAATGCTTACGTATACAAACACTAATGTTGGCTCACACCAGGTGATAGTGCCCTAAAGGGGTTATTAATAGCACCGAATTGCACCGAACAGTGAATATCCCCGTACGGTGCAATTTCATGGCAGTTCGTCTATTCAGAAATTTTAGATGGTTCAGTTCGACAGGTTTAAACAGGCGCATCGCATAGAATTCAATTTTAAAAACCATTGGTTTAATTTTATTTTTGTTCGACCCTTTATTCTTTTAATTTTCAGCAAAAAGCCTTTATATTGATTTTTTTCTGGAGTTTTCGGAGTATTTTTTTGTAATTTTTAATGGAAAATTTTTGATTCGCAGTTTTGTTAAAGGCGTTTTTTTTATTTATTCTGTAACCGATAATTTAATTTTTTTATAGGACCTTTTTTATTAATTCCTCACACATTCATGCATTATTTATTGTTTTAAGTCTTTTAAAGATTAGCAAAGGTTGTTTTTTTCTGTAGTTTGCCACTCTTCAGCAGACTTTGGGGACCTTGGGGTGTCCCTGGGTCCTCTGGATCAGCCCTGGGGCACCTCTGGTGTGTCTGGGGACCTTGAGGGGCCACTGGGGACCCTGGGGTGTCTCTGGGGCATCCCTGGGGCCTCTGGGCCATCCCTGGGGCACCTCCTCGGGCACCTCTGGGGTGTCTCTAGATCCTCAGGGTCCTCTGGTGTGTCTCTGGGGCATCCCTGGGGCACCTCTGGGGTGTCTCTGGTGGCCTCTGGGGTCTCTCTAGAACCTCAGGGGCCTCTGGGGTGTCTCTGGGGCATCCCTGGGGGTATACCTGGTGGCCTCTGTGGTGTCTGGGGGGCCTCTGGGGTCTCTCTGCAGCCTTTGGGGGGCCACTGGGGTCTGACTGGGGACCCTGGGGCATCCCTGGGGCCTCTGGGCTATCCCTGCAGCACCTCTGGTGTGTCTGGGGGGCCTCTGGGGTCTCACTGTGATGTCTCTGGGCCCTCCCTGGGGCACCTCTGGGGTGTCTCTGGTGCGTCTGGGGGGCCTCTGTGGTCTGACTGGGGATCTTGGGGTGTCTCTGGGTTGTCCCTGGCGGGCCTCTGGAGTCTGACTGGGGACCTGGGGTATGTCTGGGGCCATTGGACAATCCATGGGGCACTCTGTGGTGAGTCACGGAGTCTCTGTGGAGAGTCTCTCTGGCGTCACTAAGTGCCTTCATTCATTTTCATTCGTTGCGTCACTCACCCGCGTTACAATAGCTGTTTGCTTGATCCCCAGCCCAGTGTCAGCTTGCTGCTCAGCCTCTGCTATCCAGAACGAAGAATCGACGATCCTCTCATCCGAGGCATGCTGCTGCGGGCAGGCAGGGTGCGGCCAAATGAAAACCACCGCTGCCAAGATGTGTGAAAAGTTGTGCCCGAATGCAAACCCAAGGTGGATAATTGGAGTGGGGGTCTCTTGCTCCACAGCCCCAGAAGTCACAAGTGAATAAAGAAACTCCAAAGTCCACGATAAATTTCAATGGATTTAATCCATTGAAATTTATCGTGGACTTTGGAGTTTCTTTATTCACTTGTGGCTGCCAAGATGTGGGCAGATGTCTGACGTCATCTGAGGGAACGCCAGGCGCCATCTTGGCACGGCGGTCAGAGCTTAAAAAAAAAGGCCAGAATGAATGCACACGCTACAGCGCAAAACAATTTATCGTGCTCAGCTGCCTGCGTGGATAGTGCAAATTAGGCGGCCGCGGTGCGAGGCACTGTAAGTGCGAGGCACTGTAAGTTTCCTAATTATAGAGCCGCCATTGCTCCTCAGTACGTCCCTTGCTATTCTGCTCTATTCTCCTGTGCATGACCCTGGCCCTGTTTAACTACCTGTTCTGGCATTAACCCCTGGTTCTATTTGACTACCCATTTTGGCCCTAACCCCTGGCTTTGCGTGACTACCCTTCTGCCTTTGATTTCTGGCTCCGTCTGACTTTGTATCATAGCTTTGACCCCCGGTTTTGTATGAGTACTCGCTCTGGTTTACTAACTTCGGCTTATCCTCCTGACTTCCTGTGGTCTGTCTGTCTGTTCTGTGTCTACCAATCCGGGTAACCTAAAGACCGGTAGCAGGGGCAGACCCGGGCCGCTGCAATGCTGCAGCCGCGATGCACCTTTCTTACTTTTGAGCCTTCCATTTATTTATTTTTCACTTGCGGCTGCGCACTGTTAAGCATATAGCAGCGTTAGCGCCTGGCTGCCCCCCCACGTGATCCTTCCACCGCGTGATGCACAGCCAGCGTGCCATGCATAGTCACGTTGAAGAGGAGGGCGCGGTCGAGAGTGACGTCAGACGGCGCGGGAGCCTATGGACAGAGTGGACGTCGCCAGCCAGCCTGTCATTGCCTGCTCTGCTACGTAGTGCGTACCTCCAATCCAAATTGCGAAGGACGGAGGGAGGCAGCAGGGCCAGGCCCAGGAGCACTAGCGCACGGTAGCGGACAGTGGAGACTGGAGAGAAGCCCAGCCAGCCGCCCAGGAATCAGAGACCCGGCCGAGCCAGACCCAAATTATCATTTTAAAAGACTGTTGTGCTGTCTCAAGTTTGAAGGTGAGTAGCGGCTGCCCACTGACCTCGCCTGCTGCTGTAGGGGTTTAAAAAAGTTTATTAAAGTGAAGGTCTCGGTGTGGAGGTTAATAAATTGAGGGGGGGTCTGGCCTACAGACGGGGAGGAATAAAGTGAGGGCCCTGCTCCTGAGCTGTGTGGGGGTTAATAAATTGAGGGGCCTGCCTGCAGTGGGGGGCCCAGGCAGCTCCCTCTGCTCCCTCTGGTGGTGGATACAGAGTATGACAGGCACCAGAACCAAAAAACTGTTTTTCTATCATTTTTGTTTTATATAGTAAAGTATATGATATGATGAAAATAAAGGTATCTTTGAAAGCCAATTTAATGGCGAAAAATAATGTTATTTATTACTTAATTTGCTTCCCGTGTTTGTTTTTATTTAAACAAGGGCCCGAGTTGCTGAACTAATGGGCCTCTGGGTGGTACTTGCCCCCTGGGCCAAAAGTTGCCAGTCAGCCCCTGACCGGTAGTCTAGGTAGATTGTGTTTGCATGTAGGGATTAATAGAATATGGGACAGCACCGGGCTGGACAGAGGCAGCCTGAGGGTCAAAATAGTGTTGCAGACCGTCCCCTCTGTCTGGGAACTGAGGCTACAATCTCCTGGGGTGGCTGCATTGGTGTTCGTGTTGGCAGTATGGGTATGACTGGGTTGACACCCTGCTGCTCTACCAGGACCTCCATGTTGTTCGTGAGGCGTGTCAGGACCGATATCAGCTCCCCTCTATTCAAATGCATCTGAGTGCTGATGTTCCTGAAGCCCCTCTGGATCTCCCACTTGCAGGGCCGGATTTGCACCTCAGGAGCCTGTAGGAACAGAAATGCGGAGCGCCCCACCACCCCCAAACAAAAAAAAGAAATATGCCAAAATTACTATTTAAATGTTTGTTTTGAGGCAAAAAACATAAAAAAATAAATTTTAAAAATCTGAAACTGTTTTCCTCCGTGCTCAAATCAAAAGAAGAGGCAGAATCTGTTGCCTTAGTTGAATTAGTTACAGTTACAAGTATTTATAAAGCGTCAACAAATTCCATAGCACTGTACAATGGGAGAAACAGAATAACAAATATGCATATATGTTCAGCGGCGTAGCGTGGGTTGTCAGCGCCCGGGGCAGGGCAAGAATTGTGCACCCCCCCAACCTGTGGACACGCTAACACACCATGATTCCCTGACACCAGTAGACTATTGACCCAATTACCCCACAAGCACATGTATTGTATATTAACAAAATACTGATATAATAAAAAAAATTAAACACACATACCCCCACACTATGCCACTGCTACCAGTCACCCTGTCCCAGTATACCCTATCATAGTTCCACTCTCACACTAAACCCAGTCACTCTCTCCCAGTACCCCAGTCACCCTCTCCTTCCAAGTACCCCCAGTCACTCTCAGTACCCCCACTTTCTCCAAATACCCCCAGTCACTCTCTCTCCAAGTACCTCCAGTCACTCTCTCCAAGTACCCCCAAGTTTTACCAGTACCCCCAGTCTCTCTCTCTCCCAGTACCCCCAGTCACTCTCTCTCCCAGTGCCCCCAGTCACTCACTCTCTCCCAGTACCCCCAGTCACTCACTCTTTCCCAGTACCCCCAGTCACTCACTCTCTCCCAGTACCCCCAGTCACTCACTCTCTCCAGTACCCCCAGTCACACTCTCTCCCAGTACCCCCATTCACACTCTCTCCCAGTACCCCCAGTCATTCTTTCTCTTTCCAAGTACCCCCACTTTCTCCCAGTACCCCCCAGTCACACTCTCTCTATCCAATATCCCCAGTCACTCTCTCCCAGTATCCCCAGTCATTCTCTCCCTGAACTTCCAGCCACCCTCTCGCTGTACCCCCTCACTGTGTGGTGGTCACGCTGCTTTGGTGTCATACAGTGTTGCCTATCTGCGCGGCATTGCTGGTGGCCCAGGGGGAGCTGTCTAGGGGGCTTAGTGGAGACCGGATTTTAAATGTGCTGCAGGGCAGGCTCCTCCCTCCCTCCTTCCTGTTCAGCGGCTGCAGGGCTGTCTTCAGTGGGGGGCTGGAACAGGGCTTCAAGGGGGGCTAACAAGCGTGGTGCAGGGTGTTCCGTCGAATAATGCTGCGCATGTGACTCATGTTAGCATTGAGGAGGAGTCAGGACAGGACCAGAATTTTATGTCCTGTCCTACCTTCTGGATGCTGAGTGCTAAGTCACTGCTGGCGTGGCAAAACTGGCGGACATCTTGCTGATCCCTGCTGGAAAATATTAGTGGTTCAAATTTCTTTTGAAATTTTGCGCCCCCTAAGAAAATTGCCCCCGGGCGACCGCCCCCGAGGCACCCCCCCACGCTACTCCACTGTATATGTTAAACACACGGAACAGAAGGAGGGAGGACCCTGCTCGAAAGCTTACAATCTAAGAGGAGAGGGGTGACACATTAGGTGAGGATGAAAAGGGTATTTGAAGTAGCGGGTTGCATGAGGACTGAATGGGAAGATGGAGCAGGAAATTACTGTGGGGGATTATGGAGTGAGCTGATAGGCTTCTCTATAGTAATGCGTTTTCAGAGACTTCTTGAAGGACTGGAGAGAAGAGCCTGATGTTGCGGGGAGGGAGTTCCATAGAAAGGGTGCAGCTCAGGAGAAGTCCTGAAGGCGGACGTTGGGGGGTGCAGGTACAAGGAACTGATAGCATCAGATCATTAGCTGAGCGAAGTGGTGGGGATGGGATGTACCTGCTAATGAGGGAGGAGATGTAGGCAGGGGCGCGGTTAAGGAGAGCTTTGTATGTGAGCACCAGTATAATGAATTGGATTCTAAAGGAAACAGGGAGCCAGTGTAGAGATTGACAGAGAGGTGAGGTGCAGGAGGTGAGGTGTATGAGTCTGGCACAGGCGTTCATTACAGACTGCAGAGGCAGAATCTGGGATCTCTTAAGGCTAGAGAGAAGGAGGTTACAGTAGTCAAGGCGGGTGATAATAAGAGCTTGGATGAGCAATTTAGTAGAGTCTGGATTAAGAAAGGGACTGATGCGTGCAATGTTTTATAGGTGGAAGTAGCAAGATTTGGTTAAAGACTGAATGTGAGGAGTAAAGGATAGATTGGAGTCCAAGAGGACCCTGAGGCAATGGAGCTTGAGAGGTAGAAGTAATGGTGGCACCATTCACCTGAAGAGAAACTGGCGCAGGAATAGAGGTTTTAGAGGGAGGGAAGATGAGAAATTCAGTTTCAGAGAGGTTGGGCTTTAGGAAACGGGAAGTCATTCAGTCATAGACAGCCGATAGGCAGGTGTAACACGGTCCAACACCGGAGGAGAGAGATCGGGAGAGGAAAGGTCGATTTGGGTGTCATCAGCATAGAGATGATATTGGAATCCATAGGAAGAGATGAGGTTGTCCAAAGACGCGGTATAGATCGAGAAGAGTAGGAGACCCAGAACAGAGCCTTGAGGTACCCCAACTGAAAGAGGAACTTGTGGTGAAGAGATACCAGGGAAGGAGACCCTGAAGGAGCGAAAAGAGAGACAGGAAGAGGACCAAAAGAGAGCGATGTCACTGAGGCCAAGTTGACGCAGCGTGAGGAGCAGAAGAGCGTGATCACCAGTGTTGAATGCAGCGGAAAGGTCAAGAAGAATAAGGAGGAAGAAGTGACCTTTGGTTTCAGCGGTAGCTAAATCATTAGTCACCTTGGTCAGAGCAGTCTCAGTAGATTGTTGTGAGCGAAAGCTAGACTGCAAAAGACAGCGAAAGCTAGCAGCAAGAAAACTGGTGAGCTGGTTATAGACCAGACGTTCTAAGATTTTGGAGGCAAAGGGGAGCAGAGAGATGGGACAGTAGTTCAAGAGGGAGGTAGGATCAAGAGATGGCTTTTTTAGAATAGGGGTGATCAAAGCACGTTTGAATACAGAGGAGAATATTCCAGAGGAGAGGGAGAGTTTAAAAATATGTGTCAAAGCAGGGACAGTAACTGGTAGGACAGGCTGAATAAGGTGTGAGGGAATAGAATAGACAGGTGGTCGGGTAGGAGGACATAAGAAGTTCTGTTACATCCTCCTCCGAGACTGTAGAAAAGGAAGACATGCAGGGTTATACAGAGAGTGGTGAAAAGCAGGAGAATGGCAGCAGAATGTAAAATTGTAGGTCAAAATAGCCAAACCAGAAAAATTCGCCCATTTATCTCACTTTCCGAATCAGTTATTTTGACCTAGAATTTTCCATTCTCCTGCTTTTCACCTCTTTCTGAATAACCCTGATAGTAGAAGAGGGGTCAGGGAGTGAGGGAGTCAGTGGGGTAGAATTGGTTAAAGGAGGAGGTCAGCGAATGCAGCAACATTGTTTGTTTTATATGTAAAAGCATATATTGCCTCTGCTGCAGAACCAAAAAAAATATTTTGCGTTTACTTTTTCATTTTTTTTATTTTTACACATTACATGGTCATGTTTGGTATCATAGTAAAGACTAGACTCTGACCTTTCCAATGACACCTCACTTAACCTTGTGTGCTGTACAATTCAGGGATGCAGGTTTCAAAATCCCCCTGTCCCTCCTCACTGCAGCGCCACGGTCTAGGTTTTGAATTAAACAATGTGTTGCTTCACCAGATACACAGTTGCTTGCAGTGTGGTAAATGAGGTGAGTTAGCGCAGCATCACTGTTCACTTTATAATTGTAAACTGAATAATAGTGCCGTGTTAGAAAAAATGTGAAACCTTTTATTTTAAAAGCTATTTTATTTTTACATAAATCTAACCTGGTCATATTTGGTATCACTGGAAAGGCTATAAGCTGACCTTTCCAATGATACCGCATATGTCCCTCTAGCCCTTAGGGCTCCAGAGATACAGTGGTCTAAATTATTGTAAATTTGTAAACAAAATAATATTTTTTTTACACAGAGCAAGGCGCCCCCTTGTGGCAGGCGCCTGTAGGCACATGCCTACTCTGCCTAATGGTAAATCTGGCCCTGCCCACTTGACCTGCCTTTGCTCCCACTCCAGAGAATACAACCTTTCCACAGCAGTGTAAATCCCTGGTGTGGATATCAGGTAAGTACTGTGATGTGTGAATGTAATAAATAAAATTTAACATTTATTAAACATATTAAAAAATAGCTCCAATCACCGATGTATAAAAGCCACACAGGTTGTCAGTACCCTGGTTTGTATATAGTCCCTCACATTGAAGTGATAGTCCCCCACGTCATCAATAGATGATATCAGCTGTTGGAGGGATTCATCACCCTCCCCCTCCAAATTTAATTGATTTCACACACACCCTTTAATTTCACCCCTCCCCATTTAATTGATTTCACCCTCCCCTTTAATTTCTCCCCCTCCCCGATTAATTCATTTTGCTTTTTCCTATTTAATTTATGTCACACTCCCCATTTAATAAATTTTACCCCCACCTTTAACCACTTCAATGCGGAGGACGCGCTCAGCGCGTCCTCCGCATTACCGCTGGTGCGTCCTCCCATTGGGGTCAGCGTTCGGCCGGGTTCCTGCCGATCGCTGGCCCCTCTGGTGCGGGCTGACATCCTCGATGTCAGCCGCGCATCCGGAACCGCAGCCGCTGGTATTAGGTGTCATCGCGGCAGCGCGATGACACCTAATTCAGGCGCCCCCCCGCATGTGCGGAGGAGGCGCCTGAAAGGGAGGGGGGGAGGTCCTTCGGACCTCTCTCCCTCCCGATCGGCGGCTCTGCGGGGGTTAACCCAGGCATCATTTGGAAGGGCACAGCCTGCCCTTCCAAATGGTGCCTGGCATTAACCCCTGGGGAGCTGGATCGCGAATCGGCGCTGAAAAGCGCCGGTTCGCGATCCTTTCCCGGAGCTGGCCGACATCTTGGATGTCGGCCAAGCCTCCGGGAACTCCCCCTGAGGACTGGCGTCATTGTGCGTAGCACGATGACGCCAGTCCTGGACTTAACCCCTAACTGCCACCAACGGTGGAGATAGGGAGTTCCAATGAACTCCCTATCTCCCGATCCGTGGCAGCTAGGGGTTAAAGTTTGGTATTGCTGGATCGGCCAGAGCATGGCCGTTCCAACGATACCAAACACTACTGTGAAAAAGTTTGTCAAAAAAAAAAAAGAAAAATAAAAATAAAAAAAATTTTAAAAAAAAATTATAAAAAAAAAAATAAACACTTTTTTTTCTTTTTTTTGGTTTGTTAATGCAGCAATATTGTTCCCATTTCAATTATAATGTGAACAATGATGCTGCACTAACGATTTTTGTATGCGGTGCGTTTGTTAAAAATAGTGTAATTTTCCCCCAAAAAAATGTAACGAGACCCCATCTCTAATTTTTTTAACAAGCGCACCCCATACAAAATATAACCGCAATTGCTCGCATGTTAAAATGTGAAAAAAAACACTTTACACATTGTAAATTATTGAAAATACATATTTTATTGCATTTTTTGTTATAATATACAGACATGACATAACGTATACTTATAATAATGACATATTATGAATCTACCGAGTCTGACGGAAAGAACGATATATAATATGTCTGGGTCATATACTAAAATAAGCCTTCAAAACACGTTTAAACATGATGAGCAAAACCGGTAAAAATGACCTCAGCACAGTGGCGGGAAAAGCCTCAGCAGCGAAAGGGTTAATCTCACCCCTCCCCTCATTTAATTCATTTCACACACACCCTTTAATTTCACCCCCTCCTCCCTTAATTCATTTCACTCATCCATTTAATTAATATAACCCCCCTCCCCATCTAATTTCACCCTCCCCTTTAATCAGGGGTCAAGTCCTACAAAAATAAGTGAAGGAACTCATTAGTCTTCCCCAATTGAGTGTTGCCATCTCACATGTAACCTACCATATATAGAGAGAGACCCCCTATTTACAAATGAACTGGTTTTTAGGTAATCGTGATAATAATCAGAATAAATATATATTTAAAGAAAACATATGAATCATCACCTAAACAAAAGTTTCACAAAGTGTGGACTAAACAGGAACTCCATTCCTGCTGCAAAAATAGTGGAGGAACTCCGTTCCCACATGTTCCTGTTGGACTTGGCCTCTGCCTTTAATGCATTTCACCCCCCCCCCTCCACGACCCTTTTACTGGACCTTGGTGCACAGTGAGTAGTTGAATGCAGGGGCAGGGATTATCCCCGCTTCCCTTCCCACCACCCTGCCCATTTAATTTATTTCACACCCCCCCCTATAATTTATTCCCTCAGTCAGGCTTTTGAATATTTTTAAAACTGCTTTTTGCTATAGAATAAGATGGAAGAATGTGGTCATTGATATGGAGTGCTCGTTCCTGGATATATATATAGTACAGGAGTGGCACTCTGTGACTCATAAAATAAAAAACTTTATTAAAGCTATACAAAAGTAACATGAAATCTGACATTTCCGCTCATTCTGAGCCTTTATCAAGGTAAATATTCAAACAAGTAAAGCATTATATATACACAAAAACTTTAGTAATTAACTCACCACCTCCATTGTATGTCAACTCCTGGCACGCTCTCAACTTCCGGAAGTGACATCTCTGCTGACTCTTACTTAAAGTTAATTACTATGTATATTGAACACAAAAATGTATACAAATCCAGATGCCATATGTCTACTCAGGCCAGCCATCAGAAATTTTGGGGCTCCTTACTGACCCTCAGAATGCCCCCCCCCACGATCCCCTCTTCCCATAGGAAATCAATATTTACTGTGAATCGTGGTCACATTTAGGGATGAGCTGTTCGGTTCGATTTAGTTCGGAGTTCGATTCGAACTTTGGCCGTTCGCAAGTTCGCGAACTTCGAACTTTTTGGCCTATTCGGTTCGAGTCGCAAAAAAATTATTTTGAAAAAAGTATAAAAAATGCTTAAAAAAATACTAAAAAATCTAGAAATAAAGAGACTCTTTACTGCAGAATATTATAAGCATCGGTTTATTAGATATTGAATTAAAAAATAATGTCTATGTGCAAAGATTCTCACCTCTAAATGACCTGTGTTCTCAAACGGCGTAAACAACAGGTGTTAATTAGTGCTTGGAAATAACATGTGCTTCTAATTAGTCCGGTCTCATGAATTTGATACATTGTATGCAGACTGAGGGTGTGGTGTCTTCTGATCTGAACATGTATCAAACAACACCTGTGCTTCTGAGAAGTGTTCATTTCTCTACTAAATCTTCCTCTGATATGCTGTTTAACCCCTTAACCTTGCATTTCACTGCTGTGTGCTCAGCTCATTTTTACCGCTTTCGCTCATCATGTTTAAACGCGATTTGAAGCCACATTTTATTAAATGACCCAGACCTATTAGAAATCGCTCTTTCCGGCAGACTCCGCAGATTCATAATATATCATTTTTATATGTATACATATAGTAAACCTGTCTTTCTAATGTCTCACTGAATATTGGACTCACACCTGCAGGGCCAGCCTTTGGGGTGTGCGAGCTGTGCGAGCGCACAGGGCGCCATGGCAACGGGGGGCACCGGCAGCCAGGGCCAGCCTGACCCTGGTGCAGGATTGAGCAAGTGGAAGATTCTTTTGGCGGCATATTTTTGGCGCTAATCTAGTTTTATACTTGCTCCTGCACTTTACTTGTGACTTCCCAGTTTAGTTTAAAAACCTCCTAAATCTGTGGCACTCACAGAAGGGATTTCTTTCACATGGGCGCCCTGTCCCATCCACTCCTGTCCTGCGATTGTCAGAGGTCCAGCATTATATATATAATGCCTGCTTGTGTGTCTCTATAATGCTAGTGTGCGTATATATATATATATATATGCAGTATATTTAATGTCTGCTTGTGTGTCTCTATAATGCCAGTGTGTATATATTTAATGTCTGCTTGTGTGTCTCTATGCCAGTGTTTATATATTTAATGCCTGCTTGTGTGTCTCTATAATGCTAGTGTACGTATATATATATGCAGTATATTTAATGTCTGCTTGTGTGTCTCTATAATGCCAGTGTATATATATTTAATGCCTGCTTGTGTGTCTCTACAATGCCACTGTGTGTGTGTGTGTGTGTGCGTGTATATGTATATATTTTGTTTTAATGCCTGCGTGTGTCTCTATAATGCCAGTGTGTGTGTGTGTGTATATATACACAATGGCATTACAGAGACACACAGGCAGGATATCGATAGATAGATATATATATATATCTATCGATATCCTGCCTGTGTGTCTCTGTAATGCCATTGTGTATATATACACACACACACTGGCATTATAGAGACACACGCAGGCATTAAAACAAAATATATACATATACACGCACTGGCTTTATAGAGACACACCGGCTATATATATATATATATATATATATATATATATATATATATATACTGGCATATTATAGACACACAGTGTGAGTTTTATTGCTGTGGAGCTCTGTGATACGCTCATTCACACTGCACATTACTGTGAGATTTATTGCTGTGGGGCTCTGTGATCTGCTCATACACACCGCACATTACTGTGGGTTTTATTGCGGTGTCCTTGCTCGGTGCCTATTTGGCTCCGTGTAGGGACTTCATAGTAGGGGTTATTCACAAACCCCCGAATTTCACAAAATAATGAATTTCACCATTTGGGTTGTGGATATGGTAGGGGGTGTGGCTACTCTGGGGCGCTGTGAAGATTTCTCGCACAGGGCGCCCAGAGGCCTAAGGCCGGCCCTGCATACTATACATAGTTCCCATGACAGCTGTTGTAAACTTACCAGACCCATTATAGTCTATGGAGTTGTTAAGTTTACGACAGCTCTGGTTAAGTTAGCACCAACTGTGTAATAGTGCCCTATATGTCTAGTAGCTAACAAAGCAATATAACACAGTTATCAATACTAACCTATTATACTAATAATATACATACACATTCTTTTATATATACACTATATTGCCAAAAGTATTCGCCCACCTGCCTTGACTCGCATATGAATTTAAGTGACATTCCATTCCTAATCCATAGGGTTCAATATGACGTCAGTCCGCCCTTTGCAGCTATAACAGCTTCAACTCTTCTGGGAAGGCTGTCCACGAGGTGTTTATGCGATTTTTTGACCATTCTTCCAGAAGCTCATTTGTGAGGTCACACACTGATGTTGGATGAGAAGGCCTGGCTCTCAATCTCCGCTCTAATTCATTCCAAAGGTGTTCTATCAGGTTGAGGTCAGGACTCTGTGCAGGCCAGTCAAGTTCATCCACACCAGACTCTGTCATCCATGTCTTTATGGACCTTGCTTTGTGCACTGGTGCACAGTCATGTTGGAAGAGGAAGGGGCCAGCTCCAAACTGTTCCCACAAAGTTGGGAGCATGGAATTGTCCAAAATGTCTTGGTATGCTGAAGCATTCAGAGTTCCTTTCACTGGAACTACGGGGCCAAGCCCAGCTCCTGAAAAACAACCCCACACCATAATCCCCTTTTCACCAAACTTTACACTTGGCACAATGTAGTCAGACAAGTACCGTTCTCCTGGCAAGCACCAAACCCAGACTTGTCCATCAGATTGCCAGATGGAGAAGCGCGTTTCGTCACTCCAGAGATCGCTTCTCCACTGCTCTAGAGTCCAGTCGCGGCATGCTTTACACCAATGCATCCGACGCTTTGCATTGCACTTGGTGATGTATGGCTTGGATGCAGCTGCTCGGCCATGGAAACCCATTCCTTGAAGCTCTCCGCGCGCTGTTCTTGAGCTAATCTGAAGGTCATATGAAGTTTGGAGGTCTGTAGCGATTGACTCTGCAGAAAGTTGGCGACCTCTTCGCACTATGCGCCTCAGCATCCGCTGACCCCGCTCCGTCAGTTTACGTGGCCTACCACTTCGTGGTTGAGTTTCTGTCGTTCTCAAACACTTCCACGTTCTTATAATACAGCTGATAATTGACTGTGGAATATTTAGGAGCGAGGAAATTTCACGACTGGATTTGTTGCACAGGTGGCATGCTATCACAGTTCCACGCTGGAATTCACTGAGCTGAGAGCGACCCATTCTTTCACAAATGTTTGTAAAAACAGTCTGCATGCCTAGGCGCTTGATTTTATATACCTGTGGCCATGGAAGTGATTGGAACACCTGATTCTGATTATTTGGATGGGTGAGCGAATACTTTTGGCAATATAGTGTATCTTTATATTCAGGGCCAGATTAAGAGTATCATGGGCCTGGTGCTGAGGATTTTGGTGGGCCTTCTTGTAGAAATAAAATGAAAAGCGCAAAAGCATTTTTTGTTAACATAAATTAAATATTTTAATTACCATCAAAGTGCTTTCTCCTTCAGAGAGTCGGTGGTGGCAAGGCCAGCCCAAGACATTGTGCTGCCTGGATCCAAGGCTGGAATTCTGCTCCTCCCCCAAAAGAAAACCACATCCATTAAAACATACCCACGTATCACTGAGTTCCACAGCAATAAAACACACAGTAATGTGAGCTGTGTATGAGCATATCACTGAATCCACAGCAATAAAACTCACAGTAATGGGCAGTGGGTATGAGCATATCACAGAGCTCCACAGCAATAAAACTTGCAGTAATGTGCGGTGTGTATGAGCGTATCACAGAGCTCCACAGTAATAAAATTCAAAGCAATATTTACGGTGTATGAGCGTGTCAGAGAACCCACACAGTCACAAATCCTTGTATCCCCTACACACATTAGCACTTCTATATGCCCTCCATATACCCCACACACAGACACACATGCATATGTACACACATCTATATATCCACACACGGTGTCCATTATCTACATACCCACAGTGTCAAACATTCACAGTCACACATGCACATACACACACACATCCAGATATATCCAGTGTCAGACATTCACATACGCACACATCCAAATACTGTATATCCACAGTGCCACACATCCACATACACAACCATCCAGTGTCACACACATGCATACCCAAATACGCGCACATCCATTCAGTGCCAGACATCCACATACAAACACATCCAAATACTGTATATCCAGTGTCACACAAGCACATACACACCAATCCAGTGCCACACATCCATACACAGGTTCACATTATTATTATATTTAATTTACATACCCATAAACTCACACATGCTGGGCCTCTGCAGGTGCTGGCCCAGCCTTCAGAGGGCCCCAGGCAGTGAGTGCAGGGGTCAGATTGGGTGAACACTACAGACCTGGAGAACCAGCTGCCTGGCTGCTCAAGGCGTCAGCCGATCGGCTGCTCAAGGCCTCAGCCGATCGGCTGCTCAAGGCCTCAGCCAATCGGCTGCTCAAGGCCTCAGCCGATCGGCTGCTCAGGGCTTCAGCCAATTGTTTGTTAGAGGTCCCGGCGATCAGGCAGCTGCTGGAGGCTCTTCTCAGGATGTGTGCAGCACATCACGCTGCTTTCTGTCTGGATCCGGCAGTTGCCTGACTCGACCCTCGCAGTGTGTGGCAGGCCTGCCACGACACTTCCTCTGGCTGTGGGCCTATTTTCAGGTAGGGGCCTGGAGCGGCCGCTCCATCCGCCCCTACGTTAATCCGGCCCTGTTTATATGTAATAAATAAAAAATTCATGTGTTTGGTGATGTGGAGATAATGGAGTAATTAATGTAATGTAAGTAATACAATATGAGTGTGTTACAACTAGATCTCAATAAGATTGAGACCATCTCAAAATGAAATAAATATATTTACTGGTGATCTTAATGTACGTAAGTCCATATTCAATTTAAAGTGAACTGTGAGAATCCTGTAAACTAAAAATAAAGAATGTGAAAGAAACAGGGTTATTCACACCCAGGGCCGGTGCAAGCTTTTTTGCCTAGTCAGGCGAAGGTCTGTTTTGGTGCCCCCCCCCCCGTCATGTCAAGCCAATCAGGATAGAGATGCATAATAATCTCTATCGTGAGTGTTCGGTGTCGTCACGCAGAGATTAAAGGATGCTTAAAGTTGGTCTTGCAAGGACAACCTTTAGCAGCGTTGTGAGTCACTGATTGGGGGGACAGCCACCAGTGCTGTCTTTATGGACTTATATAAACACTGTCTTTCTTCTGGAAAGGCAGTAGTTACATTTGTCAGACTGTAGGAACAACATATTTGGGTATATATTTGCGGCCCCCAGCTCATGTATGGGTATATATTTGCGGCCCCCAGCTGCTCATATGGGTATATTTGCGGCCCCCTGCTCATGTATGGGTATATATTTGCGGCCCCCAGCTCATGTATGGGTATATTTGCGGCCCCCAGCTGCTCATATGGGTATTATTTATGGTATAAATTTTCCCCCAGCGAGTCTCTTACCTCTCTGCTCAGCTGACTGTGTCTGATTGACTGTGACAGTGTGCACAGCACTGCTCACTGCTGCCTGCTGACTTCTGCTGCCTCACCTTGGCACTGCAGGCCCCCCGTCGCCCGCTGGCGTTCTAGTTCTACTCAGTCCACACTCTCAGGCAGTCAGGGAGGGAGTGAGACGAGAGACCAGACCACCAGGGACAATCAGGGACCAGACCAGGTAGTAGGTTTTTTAGTAGCAACAATTTTTTAGGCTTAGCTTAAGCTAGGCACCGCCACCGTCGCTCTCTGCGTCCCCCTCGTGTGACACGTCACGTCACGTCTCGAGGCGACTGGTGCGAGCGGCCGCTGGCGCTGGCCAGGCATGTGATGCACACGTGCACACGCACCTTTCCCGCTCGCCTGTGATTGGATTCGGGAAGCAAGGCCAGGCAGGGAACCACGTGGTGCTTGTTGTCCCCTCCCTCTCATTGCCCCCTTCCAATCCCAGGCAGGGGCGGATCCAGAGACTAGTCTCGGGAGGGGCACTTACAGAAAATAAGGTGTTTTAGCAGAGAGCCCGACTCACGAGAATTTACAGAGGGCCCGGCTCACAGGAGCTTACAATCTAGAGGAGCAGAGGGCCCGGCTCACAGGAGCTTACAATCTAGAGGAGCAGAGGGCACCCAGGAGCTTACAATCTAGAGGAGCAGAGGGCACCCAGGAGCTTACAATCTAGAGGAGCAGAGGACACCCAGGAGCTTACAATCTAGAGGAGCAGAGGGCACCCCGGATTTTACAATCTAGAGGAGCAGAGGGCACCCCGGATTTTACAATCTAGAGGAGCAGAGAGCCCCCAGCTCACACATGAATTTGCCCCCAGCTCAAGGATTTGCCCAGCTCATGGATTTGCCCCCAGGTCATGGATTTGCCCAGCTCATGGATTTGCCCCCAGGTCATGGATTTGCCCCCAGCTCATGGATTTGCCCCCAGCTCATGGATTTGCCCCCAGGTCATGGATTTGCCCCCAGGTCATGGATTTGCCCAGCACATGGATTTGCCCAGCTCATGGATTTGCCCCCAGATCATGGATTTGCCCAGCTCATGGATTTGCCCAGCTCATGTATTTGCCCCAGGTCATGGATTTGCCCAGCACATGGATTTGCCCCCAGCTCATGGATTTGCCCCCAGGTCATGGATTTGCCCAGCTCATGATTTGCCCCCAGGTCATGGATTTGCCCAGCACATGGATTTGCCCCCAGGTCATGGATTTGCCCAGCTCATGTATTTGCCCCCAGGTCATGGATTTGCCCCCAGGTCATGGATTTGCCCAGCACATGGATTTGCCCCCAGCTCATGGATTTGCCCCCAGGTCATGGATTTGCCCAGCTCATGGATTTGCCCCCAGGTCATGGATTTGCCCAGCTCATGGATTTGCCCCCAGTCATGGATTTGCCCAGCTCATGTATTTGCCCAGCTCATGTATTTGCCCCCAGGTCATGGATTTGCCCAGCACATGGATTTGCCCCCAGTCATGGATTTGCCCAGCACATGGATTTGCCCAGCTCATGTATTTGCCCCCAGGTCATGGATTTGCCCAGCACATGGATTTGCCCCCAGCTCATGGATTTGCCCCCAGGTCATGGATTTGCCCAGCTCATGGATTTGCCCCCAGGTCATGGATTTGCCCAGCACATGGATTTCCCCCAGGTCATGGATTTGCCCAGCTCATGATTTGCCCAGCTCATGGATTTGCCCAGTCATGGATTTGCCCCCAGGTCATGGATTTGCCCAGCTCATGGATTTGCCCCCAGGTCATGGATTTGCCCAGCTCATGGATTTGCCCCCAGGTCATGGATTTGCCCAGCTCATGGATTTGCCCAGCTCATGATTTGCCCCCAGGTCATGGATTTGCCCAGCTCATGGATTTGCCCCCAGGTCATGGATTTGCCCAGTCATGGATTTGCCCCCAGGTCATGGATTTGCCCAGCTCATGGATTTGCCCCCAGGTCATGATTTGCCCAGCTCATGTATTTGCCCCCAGGTCATGGATTTGCCCAGCACATGGATTTGCCCCCAGGTCATGGATTTGCCAGCACATGGATTTGCCCCCAGTCATGGATTTGCCCCCAGGTCATGGATTTGCCCAGCACATGGATTTGCCCCCAGCTCATGGATTTGCCCCCAGGTCATGGATTTGCCCAGCTCATGGATTTGCCCCCAGGTCATGGATTTGCCCAGCTCATGGATTTGCCCCCAGGTCATGGATTTGCCCAGCTCATGTATTTGCCCAGCTCATGTATTTGCCCCCAGGTCATGGATTTGCCCAGCACATGGATTTGCCCCCAGGTCATGGATTTGCCCAGCTCATGTATTTGCCCAGCTCATGTATTTGCCCCCAGGTCATGGATTTGCCCAGCACATGGATTTGCCCCCAGCTCATGGATTTGCCCCAGGTCATGGATTTGCCCAGCTCATGGATTTGCCCCCAGGTCATGGATTTGCCCAGCTCATGGATTTGCCCCCAGGTCATGGATTTGCCCAGCTCATGTATTTGCCCAGCTCATGTATTTGCCCCCAGGTCATGGATTTGCCCAGCACATGGATTTGCCCCCAGGTCATGGATTTGCCCAGCACATGGATTTGCCCAGCTCATGTATTTGCCCCCAGGTCATGGATTTGCCCAGCACATGGATTTGCCCCAGCTCATGGATTTGCCCCCAGGTCATGGATTTGCCCAGCTCATGGATTTGCCCCCAGGTCATGGATTTGCCCCAGCTCATGGATTTGCCCCCAGGTCATGGATTTGCCCAGCTCATGGATTTGCCCCCAGGTCATGGATTTGCCCAGCTCATGGATTTGCCCAGCTCATGTATTTGCCCCCAGGTCATGGATTTGCCCAGCACATGGATTTGCCCCCAGCTCATGGATTTGCCCCCAGGTCATGGATTTGCCCAGCTCATGGATTTGCCCCCAGGTCATGGATTTGCCCAGCTCATGGATTTGCCCCCAGGTCATGGATTTGCCCAGCTCATGTATTTGCCCAGCTCATGTATTTGCCCAGCTCATGTATTTGCCCCCAGGTCATGGATTTGCCCCCAGGTCATGGATTTGCCCCCAGCTCTCATCTGGATTGTTGCCCCAGCTCCGGCAGGGGGTTGAGGGACCCAGATGCCGGGCAGCGCGGGAGAGCGCCTGCCCGATCTTGAACAGTCCGTCCTGTGAAGTGGATGCGGCTGTGTGCGTGCGCAGCCGGTCACGCGGTCCGGCCAGTCAGGTGGTACTGAGACTCAGTACCACCTGATTAGCCGGACCACGTGACCGGCTGCGCACGCACACAGCCGCATCCACTTCACAGGACGGACTGTTCAAGACCGGGCAGGCGCTCTCGCGCTGCCCGGCATCTGGGTCCCTCAACCCCCGGGCCAAATCTCGGGGGTCGGTCATCCGATTACACCCCGGGCCGGCGCCCCTCACACTGGCAGGACGCCAGACAGTAAGGCGGCCGCCTGTGCCGCCTTACGTTAGCGCCGGCCCTGTTCACACCGAAAACGTTCGGTGACTTTTCGTTCTCTTCAATTCGGTGCAATTTTGCGATCCCATTTCGGCGACCCTGCGGTGTATTCAGCAAGCACCACAGGGCCGTCGTAGTGCAGGGAAAACCTGCCGAACACTCACTGCAAAACCCAGGCGAATGCACACTGAAACCGGCAAAAACATCTGGATTAACCCCGCCGAACACGCTGGAGAAACCCGAGCAGGAGCCGATCACAGAGCAGCCGCCAAAAAAAGCTGACACCGCAGACGAATGGAGTGAAAAAACAGTACACTTGAATGTTTGAAAAGTGAAACGCTGTTTGCAAAGAAACTACAGAACGAAAATGTCTGAAATTTACATATAAGATCTAATGAATGATAATAAAAAGGGCTGTTGCAGAAAAAATAAAAAAATGATTTAAAAAAAAATGGAGGTTTTTTTTTGCAAAAAAATGCCTAAAAGATCCTAAAAATAAACGGTTTATTAGATATTGAATTAAAGCGATAATATTTATAACAGTGAAGCCTATGGGATTCGCCTGAATAAAGCTGTTGAATGAAACCACCGAATGGCAGGGCATTTTCACTGCTGGTGATTGTTCTCTGAATAGACGAAGCATTGCTTCTCTGAGGGGAATTCACTGCCCTCGAACAGGCACCGTATGTGCAGGCAATTCGCCAACATTTGGCAAACTGCCTGCTCTCTGGATAGCCGAATGGCCAGGAAATGTAACCGGACGCTGAATTTCAGCATTCGGTTACCTTTCGCCAGCAATTCGGATCTCTTTGAATAACCCTATTTGTGTATAAATATCATCAGCATAAGAAAAATACGTAAAAGTAAAGATAAACATTCTGATTACATTACATACAAAAATCAATGAAAATATAACATGACAATACTTGCACCATAAAATTATCCTGGTGACAAATACGAAGTTAATGATACATATTCATTTATCCCGTTAGGGGAAACAGTGTTAAGTTCGTTGTCCAAATTGCTTCTTTATGTAAGACCTGAGAACGATTACCTCCTCTTCTCAGGAGAGGTACATGGTCGATTGCTTTAAATTTCAACGTGGGCAATCGAGTGCCAAAAAATGACTTCTCGGTATGTCCACCTTGAAATGCTGTGGTTCTGGCCGATCTATGTCCTCTGATCCTATCATTATGGCCGATCTATGTCCTCCGATCATAGTGTTCTATCCGTCTTTCCGACTTACGCAAGCCCACAATGACAAGTAATGATATACACCACGAATTCTGTCGAAAATATGATATGATGTTTGATATGAAACTTGTTTTTTCCGGTAATGGGATGTACAAGAGTAGGTCCAGGCAGCATATGACTGCAAGTAACACAGTTGGTACATCTAAAACATCCAGTCTTCAAAGTACAAATCAAAAAGTTAGCGGTGTATAGGTAATTTTCACAACAGACTAGCTATCCAAAAATTTAGACAGAGTTGGTAATCCTCAAAGATATTTTAGGAAACTGGGGTAACTCTAATTCATCAATAGTAAATGGGCGAGGACAAAGAATTAAAACATAACGGGCCCTATTACATTCTTAACGCAAAAACGCACGCTAAACGTGTGTTTTTTTTGCGCGAAGCGTTAAACGTCAACGCACAAAAATCACCGCTGGAATTACATTCCTCGCGCATTTTTTCATCTGTCGGGAAATTGCTCTCGTAAAACTGACGCGCACAAATGCGCGCAGAAATCAGTGAGAGCGATGTAATTTTTAACGCGAGTCCGTCAGACGAACGCATTTTTGGGCGGACTCCGCACAACAGACATACATTCTGACGGAAGACAAGGTAGTGGCCGCCATTTTTGACGGATCTAGTAAAAAAAACATGCGCAACGATGTTCTCCGTTGTGAATCCGCAATTCGGTACGGTCAGGTTGTTACAATTTGCCGTTACCACCATCTTTTCAAAGATGTTAAAATTATGCGCGCAAACATCTGTTAAATTTTGCGCTAAGATTGTAATACCATGTGCGCGCCAGCGCACAAACGCATTTGCGCTCACAATGTTAAGTATAGGATGCGCACTCTAAATTGCACTCGCAAAGGGTTCGAGCAGGGTCACTCGCGTTAGACGTTAACGTGCATTTTGTGTGCGAACGTCGTAATACAATGTTCAGCGAAAGAGTTTTGCCCCTCGCGTTAATGCGTTTTTGCGGGCGCACACAATTGTGCGCAAAGAATGTAATAGGGCCCAACATTTATTAGATACTTAACAAATCGAGCCAGACACAAATACACAAATAACTGTGTCTCACATAAGCCACAATAATAGGAAATGGAATCTCCACATAAAGAACAGGCTAAAGGCGTGCCTTTATGATACGTCAAAGGCAAGAATATCAGAGGAGGTTTGACCCTTCTAGTTGGAGTAGACGCAAATCTTTTAAGGGCTTTGTCATGCATTTGTTGCAAAATAATCTCTGAATACCCTCTCTATTGGAATCTGAAAAAAGTTTCTTCAACCTGCTTCTGTCACAGAAAATGATAGCTGTTGTTTCTCAATGCACGTCAAAACTGCAAAACTGGCAGTAAACTTATAAGATGTGGAGGGTGGAAGATGTCAGCTGTAGCGCTGTGTTAAAATCTTGCTGTGGCAGTACCTATTTTTGGCCACAAGATGGAGACAATCGCGATCAGAGACACTGGACATTGGGACTACATTTCCCGGCATGCTTTGCAAGGAGACAGGAAGTGGGTGGGGACTGGACACTTACATCCTCCACCTCGTGGAGAACGCGCCAGAGCGCGCCAGGGAACGAGAGAGAGCAGACGCAGTGCCATACATCGCGAGAGGGCCTAGGCCAGAGCGCAAGTGAGACCTGTCAGTTCTTTTACCGGGTCATTCAGCCACAAGAGAAGGAGCCCTCCAAGTTCCAGAGTTGCTGTAGATTGAACCAACCGAAGACCTCGAGTAAGGAGTCACCGCGAGTTGATCGGGTACAGAGAGCAGGCGGTGAGCTGGGAAAAGTCGTGGACAATCTACGGGAAGTCAGACAACGGATCCGGCCGCTAGTATCCCCAGTCAAAATCGAGCGGAGAGACGTCCTGGGTCAGCGGAGCCTAAAGCAACCGGTGGATGGGTGAGAGGCCTCCAAGGCCGTTTGTAATAAAAAGAACACGCTGCTGTTTTCTCTTTAAAGTCCACAGGGCCCCAACTTGACTAGTCGAAGACATTTCTTAAGTAAATTCACTGGCCAGTTGAACAGTACCCGGGTACCATACACACATACACACCCTTTACATTCCGGGACTTAACCTGTGCAGGACTCATTCTGTTACGAATCGGAACGGGGGTTAAAGATACGTTCCGAATTATATTTTTCTCTTTTCCGCTGTGCATTTTACCGCAATACGAAATTACTGTAATAATATCTGTGAATACCGTGTTTCAACGTCTGCCTACTATTTGAGTAAACTATTTAAATGATAAAAACCCACAACGGTGTTGGAGTATATTTATTCCCTAGTGCGGGGAGACTGACCCGTGGTTCATTTTCAGCGGCTCCTCCGGGAGTGAGCGCTACACAGCCATCAACATTGTATTCCTAGCTGTAGCTTGCGGTACAATGCATATCCAAGTCGATCATTTGTTTGAAACACTTTAACGTCAAGAAAAACTATTTCTTGTACATTCATGGTTAACGTAAATTTAATTGTGGTGGACAATGCATTAATCTGATTAACCATATGGACCAAGGTTGCTTCAGTGTCATTCCATAACAAAAAAACGTCATCCATATTTAAATGCATCAAGGCCGAGAACCGAGATTTTCTAATGTGTGGCTTTTTTCTGTTGAGATTCTGTTATTAAGGCAGGTGCTTGATTAATATATATATAAATAATATATATTATCCAAAAGTCCAGCAACACCTTTCAAAATAAAGCAGCAAAAGGAGAGGTGCTAGGCCTCTATGCAATACAGAAAATCCAACAGATGGCCGCACTCAATCAAAATATAAAATAACAAAATTTATTAAAGCATATTTAAAAAGCGTGTCCCAACGTTTTGGCTCTCTTAGGAGCCATTATCAAGGTTTATATATAAATATATTAATGTATATTTCGTATAAAAAAAAATTTGACCAAAAGAAATCCGTATCGATTCGGTTAATAATTTCGGATCAATTCAGATGCTAAAAAAATCAATAAATGCAGATTAATTAGTGTTTAATTAGGGATTAGGGAAATTCAGTAACCAAATCGGGTAATCATTAGAGATGTGAAATTCGTTTAGTTCCGAATCGAAATTCGGACGAAATTCACCATTTTCATATTTCGTGAGCATTTCAGAAAACGAAATATCGACCATCCGAAAATTTTGGAAACGATCCAAAATTCCGGTGCGATTCGGATCGATTCAGGTCTGTTTTTTATGAGTTATTTTGTTTATTATTGCTTATTTAAGAATGGGAAGTAGATTACTACCAATAGAATGAAAGTTTCTTTACTTATTTCTTTTTTTTAGGCATTTTTTGGGTGAAATTTTAGGTTTCCTAACTTTTTTAAAGAAACAAGGCTTTTTAACCCACAGGTTTCAATGCAGCATATGAATCCACACACTGCTGGGAAGCGCCTCTCTGCAGTATAATTAATACAGCATATGTATCCGCACACTGTGGGGAAGCGCCTCTCTGCAGTATAATTAATGCAGCATATGAATCCACACACTGTGGGGAAGCACCTCTCTGCAGTACAATTAATGCAGCATTTGAATCTGCAAACTGCGGGGCAGCGCTTCTCTGCAGCATAATTAGTGCAGCATATGAATTTGCACACTGCTGGGAAGCGCCTCTCTGCAGTCTAATTAATGCAGCATATGTATCCGCACACTGTGGGGAAGCGCCTCTCTGCAGTATAATTAATACAGCATATGTATCCGCACACTGTGGGGAAGCACCTCTCTGCAGTACAATTAATGCAGCATTTGAATCTGCAAACTGCGGGGCAGCGCTTCTCTGCAGCATAATTAGTGCAGCATATGAATTTGCACACTGCTGGGAAGCGCCTCTCTGCAGTCTAATTAATGCAGCATATGTATCCGCACACTGTGGGGAAGCGCCTCTCTGCAATACAATTAATGCAGCATTTGAATCTGCAAACTGCGGGGCGGCGCTTCTCTGCAGTATAATTAATGCATGTGTATTGTGGGAATAGTTTGAGGGGGGGGCAGCAGCATTTCATCTTTGGACCACAGCAACACAATGTCATGGCTTGGCCCTGGCTGTATACATTTGCTGCACGCTGGCATGCACCCTCTATTTATTAGTTCATGCGAGCGTACACCATCTTTTTTTTTTTTTTTTGAGATGCGTATGATTTTTATTAAATTTAAGGTTTTTATTTTGAAAAACAGAAAGATGTCATACATCAACCATTAGATTGGACCACGCAGGGCCAACTACCTAAGTCAAAGCAAGAACATACAAATATAACATCTACGAGATCAGCATATTCTGAAAAGGCACTTAGGAAGCTCAGAATCAGCATAGGGTATCCAAAAATAAAACAAAAAGAGAGAAATTTAAGTCGCAGAGAACCGTAGGGAGGGAGGATGAGAGAGAAAAAAACAAAAAAGGGAAATGAGGAAATAGAAAAATCCACAAAGGCAAATACACCGAGTGGGTACATCCGTTGTGCAACCCTAACCCGGGGCCAGCGAAGCAGAAGATGGAGCCCAGGGACCGGGCCGGGAAACACCGGGGTAGAATAGAGGCCCAGGGAGCGTAGCAGTGTCCAGGCTTCCGTTGGGGTGGACACCAGGTGAGATAGATTGTCATGGTTTATATACATGGATCCTACCGCCCCCCCATCTATAGCGAACCCCACAGCCCCTCAGAAAAGCCGAGGTTTCACGAAATTGCCGCCGAGCAATCAGTGTAACAAAAGGCAAATCATTGAATAACGACAAAGATAGGTCCTCAAAAACTATCGGCGCACGAGCTGCAGTGGTCGACATCAGACAACGTTTATCGGCCTCAAGTCCCGCCACCGCTAACACATCGCGGGGGGATTCAACCGGGGCCGTAGCCACTTTCCGCAGCCGAAAAGCCTTCCCAAAAACAGTCCCGTTCGGTGTCCCCATCACGTGCGATACAAATTTGTTCACATACGGCAGCAAAGCTTCATCGGCAATCGTCTCCAGGATCCCCCGGATACGGACGTTCCGTCGGCGATGTCGGTTTTCAGCCGCCTCCACCGCTCCCGTAAGCATCTTAACCTGTGATTGCAAAGATTCCACCTGTGGCAGAAGTAGGGTCTGCGTCGCCACAGTCTCCTCAACCTGAACTTCAACAGCCTTCAGCCGTCCTTTAACCTTCTTCAGGTCTGTAGTTAAGACCGCAAAGTCGGCACGCCATACTGCCCTCATTTCTTCCAGAGCCTCTCCCAGCAAGTGGCGGACATCGTCCCGCGTAAAGGACAGAAGGCCCATCTCCGCTCGCGTCCCGCTAGGATCCCGCAGCAAATCAGCCTGCCCGGGAGGGACAGAAGACGCCTCAAGCCTACGTGCCACCAATTTCTTCGAGCCGCCCGTCTCAGCCACCGACCCTCCCGCCTGCCCCGGCAGCCGCGGCGACCGCCGTGCAGCCACAGAGGCCTCAGACCAATATGGGTCATCGTCCTCCGAGGAGCTCCTCGTGGGAGACAGGTATGCGGGGGGCTCACCTTGGCGTTTCCGTCGGTTCTCACCCAGTGCATCACGGATGTCCCTCTGCCCGATGTCCTCTGGTAATGGGGTTTTCTTCGCCGACTTGCGACCCATAGTAAATGTTGAAAGTCCGCTCGTGGAGTCACCAGGCAGTTCAGTCCGAGGCAATCCTACAAAATGGCTGCCAGGTCCCAGCCACCGCACCAGGCCCCACTCCTCGATACTTCCCCAGCCTGAGCCAGACAGGATGGCAACTGCAATTCGGGGCACCCGTACAGGTCCAGGAGGTCACCACCCACCTCTGACACAAAAATAGTTAGGGAGAGAGTCCAGAATCCACAGAAAATCCGCTACGGAGCCAGAGAGCACCAGGAGATGCGTCTGGTCCCGTTGAGTGTTAGCTCCGCCCGCCCCGTACACCATCTTTTCATTGGCCGCTCGCTGCCTGACGCTTCATGGTGAGTACTCCCACTTTTTTCCTAGTAAAAAAACACTATCAGGGTTATTCAAAGAGATCCCTTACTTTCCCCATATTTGAGGTCCATACTATTCGCCTGTTTAAGCCTCTAGCCGCTCGTATTGCTGTTATCTACCGACCCCCTGGCCAACCTCTTCCCTTCCTTGACCAGTTCTCTTCTTGGCTCCCACATTTCATGTCTGATGTTCCATCCCTCATTCTTGGGGATTTTATCATCCCTGTCGACTCGCCACATAGCTCAGCTGCCTCATGATTTCTCTCCATTACAAACTCATTTGGCCTTACTCAGTGGTCCAACTCCCCCACCCACACAGCTGGCAATTAACTGGATCTTATCTTCTCCTACTCGTTCCCTATTTCTGACCTCACTATTACACCTCTCAATCTCTCTGACCTTCATCTTCTGACTTGTGAACTCAGCTCTCCCCTCGTTCCTCCATCTGAACCCAAACTTTATCAGACCCGCAGAAATCTGCACTCTCTGGATCCACAGCAATTCTCTGCCAATATATCCGTACCGCTCTCGTCCGTCCTAGCTCTCTCCTGTCCTAATAAAGCCATCACCCGCTACAACTCTACTCTTTCCTCCACACTTGATAAGATGGCACCGTCAAAACCCTGGTCAATGAGGCGACAAAACTTGCAATCCTGGCACAACAAATTGACCCGGCATCTCAAAGATGTTCTAGAACTGCTAAACGCTACAGGAGAAAGACCCGCTCCCACTCCGACTTTCTTCACTATAAATTTATGCGCCAGTCCTACAGCTCTGCACTCTTCCTAGCCAAGCAGTCATATTTTACAGCCCTCATGCACACCCACTCCCAGAACCCAAAACGCCTGCTCACCACCTTCAACTCCATTCTCCGTCCTGCTGTGGCTGTTCCTCACACTGACCTCGATGCCGAAGACCTAGCATGCTTTTTCACAGCAAAAATTGAACAGATAAGAACTGAAATCTCCACAATGCCATCTTCACCCATGCAGGAAAATGCTAACCATGTCTATCCTCACATGTTTAACTCGTTCCCTTCAGCTACTGAACAAGCGGTCCTTAAACTACTACGATCCTCTCATCCCACTACCTGCCCCCTCGACCCCATTCCCTCACATCTTGCCAAAACACTTTCTATTTCTCTTGTACCATCAAACATGCCACAGTAGTCCCAATCCTAAAAAAATCTCTAAATTCAACTGCTCCCTCCAACTACCGCCCCATTTCCCTGCTCCCGTTTGCCTCCAAACTCCTCGAAAAGTTGTGTATGCCCGTCTGATTGACTACTTCAGCACCCACTCTCTCCTTGACCCTCTGCAATCTGGCTTTCGCTCACTGCACTCAACAGAAACAGCTCTTGCGAAACTGACCAATGGCATTGCAACTGCTAAATCCAATGCTGATCCTTCTTGAACTTTCTGCCGCCTATGACACAGTTGATCACTCAATCCTCCTTCAAACTCTTAGTGATATAGGCCTTCAAAGTACTGTTCTGTCATGGTTCGCTTCCTACCTGTCCCAACGATAGTTTAGTGTCTCATTTGCTGGAAGTACCTACTCCCGGCAGCCTGTCTCTGTTTGGGTGCCCCAAGGGTCAGTACTGGGCCCTCTACTTTTTTCAGTCTACACTGCCTCTCTAGGAAAACTGATCAGCTCCTTTGGATTCCAGTACCACCTATACACTGATGACACTCAAATTTACCTCTCCTCCCCTGATCTCTTTCCAGGTCTCCAGGATCAAGTCACTGACTGTCTCTCCGCTTTCTCAAATTGGATGGCTTCCCACTTCCTTAGGCTAGGGTCAGACTAACGCATTTTTCACGTTGTCCGTGAAAAACTGCGTTCGAACGAATGGACGTATTTTTTCACGGAATACGCGATAGCGGTCATACGATGCGCATTTTCGTCCGTGATTTCGTACGGATCATCAATAAAACCCTTTTTGCGTCTGGACGTTATGTTGGCCGGACGTGTGCAGCGTCTGACGTCTCCCAATCACGCAAACACGCAGCTATGCGGACGCAGCGCACTCTGTACGTCAGTAGTAGCGGTTTGACGTTCTAGAAAAAATGCGTTCGTTTGCCACTTGCGTTGCGCGGACGGACTTTCGTGCGGCCGTTCTTCGTATGTTACCCGGCATTGGACGTCATTTGCTGCTAGCACGGCCGTGATTTCATGCGGTTAAACGCATGTTAAAAATGCTTTCGTCTGACCTTAGCCTTAAACTCAATCTTGCCAAAACTGAAATTCTCGTCATTCCTCCCTCCAAGACCCAATACCACCTATCTCTCTACGAGTAAATGGAACACCCATTAGCCCAACACCCCAAGCTCGCTGCCTTGGTTTCACTTTTGACTATGACCTAACGTTCTCTTCCCACATCCAGACAGTGACCTAATCCTGTTACTTTCAACTCAAAAACATTGCCTGTGTCTGCCCCTTTCTGACACAAGATACCGCAAAAGTGCTGGTTCATGCTCTTGTCATTTCACGACTTGATTACTGAAAGTCGCTCCTTATTGGTCTCCCCAACTCCCGTATCGCCCCTTTGCAATCTGTAATGAATGCAGGGGCCAGGCTTATTTTTCTCACTATACGCACCTCGTGTACTTTCCCACTCTGCCAGTCCCTCCAATGGCTTCCTGTACGTTTCAGGATACAGTTTAAAATACTGACGCTCATGTTCAAATCACTCACTGTGGAATGATTTGCCTCTCCCTATCAAACTCTCCCCTGACCTTCAAGAAATCCCTCCAAACCCATCTCTTCAGATTAGCGTACCACATCACTGATGCAACTCATCCCTCTGCTCACCTACTCACACTTGATTGAAGCCGCTTCTATGGCCCCACAGTTCCCAAATCACTAGCACTAATGATCCTGCTATCTAGTGAAATTCCTCTTGTCTTCCTCCACCCCAATCCCTCTAGACTGTAAGCTCCTATGAGCAAGGCCCTTACACCTCTTGTTTCCATCTTATATCCGTTTTTATATGTATTTCGTTCCCTTTGGTTATTGTAAAGTGCTGCGGAAACTGTTGGCACTATATAAATGATTACAATAATAATAATAGATCCGAATTGTGACCGAAAGGTAACCGAACAGTGAAATCCTGCGCATGGTTACCTTTCCTGGCCATTCGGCTAGCTAGAGAGCAGGCAGTTTGCCAAATGTTGGCGAATTGCCTGCACATACGGTGCCTGTTCGTTGCCTGTTCGAGGGCAGTGAAATCCCCATAGAGAAGCAATGCTTCGTCTATTCAGAGACCAAAATCCAGCAGTGAAAAGTTGCCAAATTGCCCTGCTGTTCGGTGGTTTCATTCGACAGGTTTATTCAGGCAAATCCCATAGGCTTCAATGTTAAAAATATTCCCGTTTTAACTCAATATCTAATAAACCATTGATTATAATATTCTGCAGTAAAAAGTCTCTTTATGTATAGATTTTTTTAAGATCTTTTAGGCATTTTTTTGCTAAAATAATTTTTCCGGGTTTTTTTAACCCTTTCGCTGCTGAGGCTTTTCCCGCCCCTGTGCTGAGGTCATTTTTACCTGTTTTGCGCATCATGGTTAAACGTGTTTTTAAGGCTTATTTTAGTATATGACCAGACATATTATATATCGTTCTTTCCGTCAGACTCAGTAGATTCATAATATGTCATTATTATATGTATACGTTATGTCATGTCTGTATATTATAACAAAAAATGCAATAAAATATGTATTTTCAATAATTTACAACGTGTAAAGTGTTTTTTTCACATTTTAACATGCGAGCAATTGCGGTTATATTTTGTATGGGGTGCGCTTGTTAAAAAAATTAGAGATGGGGTCTCGTTACATTTTTTTTTGGGGAAAATGACACTATTTTTAACAAACGCACCGCATACAAAAATCGTTAGTGCAGCATCATTGTTCACATTATAATTGAAATGGGAACAATATTGCTGCATTAACAAACCCAAAAAAATAAAAAAAAAGTGTTTATTTTTTTTTTTTTTTTAAATTTTTTTAAATTTTTATTTTTCATTTTTTTTTTTTTTTTACAAAATTTTACACTTTCAAGTTTGGTATCGTTGGAACGGCCATGCTCTGGCCGATCCAACCATACCAAAATTTAACCCCTAACTGCCACGGATCGGGAGATAGGGAGTTCATTGGAACTCCCTATCTCCACAGTTGGTGGCAGTTAGGGGTTAACTGTAGGACTGGCGTCATCGGGAGTTCCCGGAGGCTTGGCCGACATCCAAGATGTCGGCCAGCTCCGGGAAAGGATCGCGAACCGGCGCTTTTCAGCGCCGATTCGCGATCCAGCTCCCCAGGGGTTAATGCCAGGCATCATTTGGAAGGGCAGGCTGTGCCCTTCCAAATGATGCCTGGGTTAAGCCCCGCAGAGCCACCGATCGGGAGGGAGGTCCGAAGGACCTCCCCCCCTCCCTTTCAGGCGCCTCCTCCGCACATGCGGGGGGGGCGCCTGAATTAGGTGTCATCGCGCCCCCGCGATGACACCTAATTCTGGCGGCTGGTGCTCCGGATGCGCGGCTGACATCCAGGATGTCAGCCCGCACCGGAGGGGCCAGCGATCGGCCGGAACCCGGCCGAACGCTGACCCCAATGTGAGGACGCGCTCAGCGCGTCCTCAGCACACCAGCGGGAATGCTGAGGACGCGCTGAGCGCGTCCTTAGCATTCAAGTGGTTAAATAGTTTTTTCTGTTTTCTGTAACAGCCCTTTTTAATATCTTATATGTAAATTTCAGACATTTTCATTCTGTAGTTTCTTTGCAAACAGCGTTTCACTTTTCAAACATTCAAGTGTACTGTTCTTTTTTTTTCACTCCATTCGTCTGCAGTGTCGGGTTTTTCCGGCGGCTGCTCTGCGCTGTGATTGGAGGCTGCTCGGGTTTTTTCCGGAGTGTTCTGCGGGGTTCATCCAGACGTTTTTGCGGGTTTCGTTGTGCATTCGCCGCGTTTTGAGGTGAGTGTTCGGCAGGTTTGCAGCGGGTTTTCCTTGCACTACGACGGCCCTGTGGTGCTTGCTGAATACACCGCAGGGTCGCCGAAATGGGATCCTCAAATCGCACCGAATTGCAGAGAACGAAAAGTCACCGAATGTGCGGTGACTTTTCGATTCTCTTTGAATAACCCTGCATATATTATGACTATATTAAACTTCAAATCGCTTAAACATGCTGATCAAAAACTGTAAAAATGAGCTCAGCACACAGAAGTGAAATGGCTCAGCGGTGAAGGGTTATTTATTTATTTGCAAAGTATTTTACCAGGAAGGATACATTGAGATTTCTCACTTTATTAAGTATGTCCTGGGTGGCGAGTATGTACCGTTAAGTGTCTTGCCCAAGGACACTTAATGAACAACTACTCCCATTTTTCTTGTATTATATCATAGCTTGCTTTATTGAGCATTTTTATACTATTATTATCCGCCCAAGGTAACAGTGGGGCGGATTGTCAATTTCACATAAAGTTATTGAAGAAAAAAGCCACAATAACAAGCAAGCGGCCTACTGAAAGTGTGTGCCGACGTACTGCAAGAGAGGCGTGGTGACGTGCCGTACGTTCAGCTACGTGCGGGTGGGTTCGTCCGACGTATGATGTATGCGCGCTGAACTAAGGGGCGGGGTCTAGCAGTATCCGAGACCCGTGTATCTCGACAAACGGTGCTGCGTCACCAACGTGACGTCAAGAGCGAGACCCCCCCATAATCCCGCCACAAAGGCTGCCGCCCCGTTGTTCGAGAGGGGGGTAAATAATAACGGCAACGTGCGTGGAGCACGAGTGCAGTGGACAGCGAGGCCGCCTGACTGCCTCTGTGAGAGGTAAGTGCGAAGACGCCGTGCAACGAGGGCCCTAAGCCCGTACTGCCGTCAGAGGCTGTTTACGCGGAGACAGCGGCTGCTGGAGCCAAGATGGAGCTTTGTGCGGCCGGGGCTTTGTTTATTTTTTTAAGCCTTGTATCAGCGTGTGCCTCATAAACCAGCCTGCCTGGAGACCTGCGACTCCCCATGGAAACACAACCATCCCTCCCACAGCCTGGCTGCCCGGCTCCCAAGTGCCTAAGACGTAGATCTCCGGCGTATTACCGTGGCCCTGTGTAGCACAGTTTACAGGGTCAGTGCATGCATGCGGCCAGGTATAAGTGCGTAGAGGCTCGTGTTAGCAAGGCAGTCCTGAGATCCAGCGGGGCGGCGCTCACGGGGTGTCCCCTGGAAACAGGGCCAGGTTACTATTTAGGTCCTGTATTCCATAGAGTGAAGGAGGAAATGTAGGTTTTGCTGTTGTTCATCGGACGTGGGTGAGTGGCACATTTTGTTTTCTTCTAAGCCAGGGTTTGTGAATAAAACAGATTTTTATGAACTCGGGTTTTAAATATCCCTGGTCACCGACTGGCATGATTCCTCTGGCCAAAAAGTGGGATCGTTGACCCATTTATTATTGTACCCAGCGTGCAGACCCTGCAGGCTGTGATAAAGCTACATGCACTTGGGACTTTAGCTTTCCCTAAAAATCCCTTCAAGATGGTGAAACAAATATTATTCATATCTATTGTTTAGTTTAGCCAGTTGCCCCTGTTTGACAACAACCAGACTTCTCCCACCTGACAAAAGCTTTTATTAACCCTTACAGTCTCTTAGCATGGTAAGATCAGGAGCCAATTTGTCATAGGCACCAAAAATTGTGCCCCAGATGCTACAGTTTTAGCAAACCTGGCCAAGGACCTAATTTTGCTGACATTTGTGAAGTCTTGGTCCCTAGGTGTCATAGATGTTGCAGTCCCTATTACCCCACCTTCTCCTTTTTTGCCACTCCCCATTATCCATATTTAAATTATGGATTTAAGGACATATGCCAGGCTGAATCAACCTGGAGGGGTCATCGTCGCTGAGCACTGTGGCCATCGTGCCTACAGCATTCCTTAAAGTCCTTTGTGTTCTTTGCGTTGGAGCGTCGGCTGGTTAGCAGACAAGCGAATACTGTTTTTAAACATGAATAACTTTCTAAATATGGACCTTTTTTAAAGCTTTAAAATGGGAAAATGACTGTTACAAAGCTAAATCACAAGCATTTTATAAGATTTCTAAAATCTATCGTTTGCAACTACAATTACCAGAGTGTCTTTCAACTTTAGGGAATGTGCACTGCATTTCCATTACAGGTATGCGCTTGCATGAATTTAATGTAATTTAACAATGTGTTGTCTTTGCAGCACATCTCCCATACTGTACCAAAGAAATGGTTATGGAGAAGCCAAGTCCCCTGCTTGTAGGGCGGGAGTTTGTGAGACAGTACTACACTCTTCTCAATAAAGCTCCGGATTTCCTGCACAGGTACAAAAGGAACATTACCAAGGTGTCATTGGCTAATGCATAAATAAGAAAGAGCTCATTTCTGCCACCATCTACATCTAATGACTCCTAGGTTTTGTGATCCAGCACATTGTAACAAAGCTCCAGCGACATGTATCATTTTTATTATTTTAATAAAGCCCCACACATTCCTCCCCTATTTTTAAACCTATTGTTTCCTATGATTATGATGACCCTAACTAAAGCAGTCTTTTTATCCCGTAATTCATACTTTTACCTTGGTGCAGGAGGTCACACAACCTCCTGGAAGTAGTGGGGTGCTGCTGCTATTGGTATAATTTTTACATATCTAGAATTGTCATTGCTTTCCCATTCCTCACAGATATCAGATGATTAAGCTGGGAACTATAGAATTGGCAATCTCCGGGTGGATAATTTTATACATCTCCCTTAAACATATAGGGGAATGTGCTGTTTAATCACGGTATTCCCTTTGTCACACCGCTGTTTGTGAAAGACTTTCTCCAATTTGGAATTGGTCTGCATGGGAGCCCCACCAGGTGGCACCAATGTGTAAATCGAAACAGACATCCCCAGTCAAGTCCATGTCCCAAGAAAAATCCATATCCTTGTATCAAGGGTTCATGTACTGGTCGTTGCAGGAATTCAAATTATTAATGTGGGTTTTTTTGTTTGTACCCAGATTTCATAGTCCCTGGTGCAACAATCTTATCTGCTTATGGGAGTGGCCATTTAGTCCATTTTTATATTTCTGGGTTTTAGTTAAAGTCAGGTGTAAATGTAACAGACTGTAAAAAAAAAAAAAAACCACACAATCTATTCAAATATCGGTGATTGTTGGCCGTCAATATGTGGGAAGAGTGGGCTTTGATATCCCTGTTCTGAGATAAAATCAGAGGGGATTGGAGATTGAGGTTTACAGTTCATTTTTTTTCCCATACCTTTTAATAGAAAGCATATTAAATGCTGCAGGTTAGTCTGTGCCATGCAGCACCCACCTTCCCCTGTATTCTAGATGTCCATAGATCCATGGAGAATCTTGTGTTTATAAACACAAAAATGTAGGAATTGACCAATTACCGAGAGCAAATATTTGACAAATTACCGATAATCTCTATTGGTCTCTTATTTACCAATAATTGCCCATGGCAGGTCACTGCAGCCGATACACAAGAAACCTGCAGGTCGATGCTGATCTGGGGCTTCGACAGCAGGCTGACGTCTTGGATGTTAGCCCTTGCTGTAGGACTTTCTCCTGCCCTCTTTCTGTACTGCTCATGAGCAGGATGACAACAGAAATGTAGCTTCCTTTCCACCTCTCAAGCAATTCCTTTTACATGAGATGCAGGAGTATTTTGGACCCTTTTATCTTTGCTGACCCTGGTGTAGGACATACAGAACCAATCCTGACTCTCAGGATTTTTAGGAACTAATTTTCCCACAAGGTTTTAACAACCTAAGAAGTAGCGGAGCATCAAGGGTGATGTAGTCCCAAAACATCTGGAGGGATAAGGTAGTCTATTACAAAAATTGTGGGTAGGGAGTCGGGGTGTCTGCCACCCTCAAAAACTGAACGTCAGCTGAAGCTAAACAGTGATCCCCCTCGTTGCATCAAAATAAAGGGTAGAATTTCAGGTAAAGAAAAATGAAACACTGCCTGCGCTATTTTTTGGTGCACTAGTGTCACCACATTTACTTGAGCAGAACAAAATACAAACGTTTCGGGGTCACAGCCCCTTCCTCAGTGCACAATGCCCTCACCCTCTGTATAGAATACATTGTGCACTGAGGAAGGGGCTGTGACCCCGAAACGTTTGTATTTTGTAATTCTGCTCAAGTAAATTTGGTGACACTAGTGCACCAGAAAATATCAGCGCTGGCAGTGTTTCATTTTTGTTCACTGGAGGGCCAAGGTTGCTGACCCATTACGTACTAGATCATATGAAGTATCTTTTCAAAGGCCAGAGTTGAGACATGGCCATGTTTTTGTTTGTAAAAAAAAATAAAAGCGTAAATAAAAATATTTTTTTTTTTTATTAAATTTTATAAATGGAATTCGCTTGGTGATTGCTCCATGGTGCAATGTTCAAAATTTTATTAAACATTCGGTTAATGGCATAATGATTTTGGTTGTTTTCCCAACTTTAAATCTACAGAATATCAGCACCAGTTATTGGCCTGAAAGCTGCTGGTAATCGGTTTCAGCTTTGGAAACAAAAATAATATTGGTCTATCCCTATTGCTTACATGTGTCATTTATCTTTTGGGTCAATTTGTGGTGGTCTGTGAAATACGGACTTGCAATGGTTTGTCATTGCAGTTATTGTATGCACTTGCTCCATAGCGATTCTAATAATCTAAGGTGCTTTATGGATTCGTGAGTGTCTATTTACCTCATGCAAATTTTTCAGTTCTAAAGAATTTTGAGCTAGCCATGGTGGCTGACATTAAGGCTCGGTTCACACCTAAGCGTTTTACAGCGCGTTCCTATGTGCTGTAAAACGCTCAAACAGTGAAATACCATTATGCCCTATGTGGGCATATCACACCTGGCCGTTTATCAGCGCGCATGAACGCGCTGATAAACGGCCGACGCACAAAGAAGTTCGGGAGCTTCTTTGGTGCAGATATACGCGCGTTCGCGGCCATAGAGATTGACATGAACGCGCGTTTGCGCGTTTCCCAATTCAAAAACGTGCGTTTTCGCATACTGCGTGCGTGCGTTCTTTGGTTCGTGCACAGGGAGGTCTTTTTCATTGGTCGCCTCCGTAATTAAGACAGTAATTTCCTATTGGACACCTCCGTAGTCCATCACAAAACGCGCGTACAACGCGCGTTTCATTTTTGCAACACGCTCGTGAAACGCCAGGAAAACGCCGGTGAAAAACGCGCGTTAAAACGCGCGTATTAAAAACGCTTAGGTGTGAACCCAGCCTAATAGTCTGAACAGTAGGAGAGCGGACCCTGCTCGAGAGCTTACAATCTAAGAAACAAAGCAGGTTTTCTGATCTAAAGATCCGTATGTTTAACTTGCATATATTTTTGTTCTCTCAGATTGTACATCGCTATGGTACCTGTTTGTGCTTTTATAAGTACTTGTAACTGTACTTTTGAGATGCATTAAAGCAGAGCTTGACAAATTTGCTTTGAATCTAGGAGCCAGCTACTAAAGTTAGGAGCCAACGTTTCGGCGAGTATTCGCCTTTATCAAGGTATACCTTGATAAAGGCAAATCCTCGCTGAAACATTGGGAACCTTGCCTCTGCATCTTGAAGTTGGTTTGTACTGCCCCCGAATTATGATTTTAGCTGCTTCTATTCATTTATCACTTTGTTACCTGGTGCTTTTTGCTGTTAGGTTTTTTTTGTGCATGTGGTCTTTTGGCTACTTTTGAGCCTAGAAGTGTAGACCGTTGCTTCGAACATCAGCTTGGCCGCTCTGAATGTATGCAATAATGCATGTATACATCTGTACATTGTGACATTGTTTTGTTAACTTATTTTGTTTGCTCTGTTGTCATTGGACACCCTATTTACCCACTGCAGACACTCACACACATAAATACATACACAAGGGCTGGATATATTTGCATTAAATGTAGGAGACAGGAAGAAAACATTGAAGCCAACTAGATGTTTTTAGATGCCAAAGCCCGCTTTTAGATTGGTGTAAAATAAACTGGAAAATTTAGGAGCCAGTGGTTACCAGTCTCCTGGCTTTGTCAAGTCCTGCATTAGTCTATGCGGTTGGTAAACTTGCCAGAGATCAGATTAAGGTTACACCAGGCTCAGAATATAGCCTCTGACTATAATGACTAGAAGTATTTCTTTTGCTTGAATGTGTGAATAAAGAAATTAATCTTCGTGCCTGCATTCTTTGAATCTGCAAAGGTGTAAACCCCCAATTTATTACAACTCCTCTGAGATTCTTGTATTTTAGCTTCACCACACTGAGCTTGTTTTGATTTCAGGTTCTATGGAAGAAACTCCTCTTACGTACACGGAGGGCTGGATGCAAGTGGTAAACCTCAAGAAGCTGTTTATGGCCAGGCTGTAAGTATCCTCAGACTTAACCTAAATCCTTTTTCTAAGGATTCCAGGATGTTTGAAGCAGTTGCTGTAACTGTATTACCCCCCCCCCCCCCCCTGTTTCTTAGTTCTGTATGCAGATCATTCCATGTCAAATCAGGAAATGCTAAATTCATTTTGTAACTTGATGTTATGGGTTCGGTTAATTTTTGGTGCTTTTGTACCTTACTTTTAGATGTTTTAACCCTTGGCTGCGGACAACGTGTGGGGAATGTAATGGGACTTCCCTGCTCTGTGCAGAGGACACAATCGGCACCAGTTTGCAAATATCTTCCATTGGGGGATGCTCTTAGATGTTGGGGCCTCCCCTTGGCCACTGACTTCACTTATCTCCCAATCATAGCATGGCCTTTCCAAAAGTAAAATATTGTGTCAAAGGATACTAAGGAACATAATCTTTTTTTAACTGAGATTGACCGTGTAGCAAAAATAAGCTTGGCGCATGTAGTTAAAAAGTGAAAGAATGAATATTCCAGCTGCACAGGCGCACTAAGAGTATCAGTACCACAGTTGTAAACTCAGAGGCAAAAGGATTTAAGACCCATGTACATATAATGAAAAGAACACCCTGAGCAGTGGTACTACTCTGGACAGTAACCTCTCTGTTACCTTAGCAGTAAGTCTGTCTACTTGGCTGGTAACTGTATATGGGGGTAAATTCGAAAAAGAGTGCACAAATGCGGGTTTATATAACTCGCTCTATTACCTCGACAGTTCTTGCTACCTACTTAACTAGTAACTTAACTGGTAACTAATATCAAGGCGACAGGGAGAAAATGCATATAAAGTACTGAGGGATCAATTAACCGCTATAAATGTCAGTGCAACCATAAATCAGACTGGAGAAAAAAATAAAGATGGCTGTTAAAATCAAAGAGGCAGGAAAGTGCTCATGGCCTTTCCAATGAGGCCAAAATAAATATATTTGAAAAATTAACCCTATTCCTGAAATAAGTAAATAGATCTACAGTTGCAAAAAAAAGTATGTGAACCCTTTGGGATTACGTGGCATTTTGCATGAATTGGTCACAAAATGTGCTCTGATCTTCATCTAAGTCACAACAATTTGAAAAACAGTCTGCTTAAAATAATACAACACAAACATATGTTTTTATTGAACAGAACATGTAAACATTCACAGTGCAGGGTGGAAAAAGTATGTGAACCTTTGGACTTAATAACTGGTTGACCCTCCTTTTGGCAGCAATAACCTCAACCAAACGTTTCCTGTAGTTGCAGATCAGACCTGCACAACGATCTGGAGTAATTTTGGACCACTCCTCTTCACAAAACTGTTTCAGTGTAGCAATATTCTTGATGTCTGGTGTGAATCGCTCTCTTAAGGTCATGCCACAGCATTTCAATCGGGTTGAGGTCAGGACTCTGGGCCACTCCAGAAGGCGTATTTTGTTTTGTTGAATTACTTGTATGCTTTGGGTCATTGTCCTGTCGCATCACCCATCCTCTGCGGAGCTTCAGTTGGCGGACAGATGGTCTTATGTTTTCCTGCAAAATGTCTTGATAAACTCTGGAATTCATTTTTCCATCAATGACAACAATCCGTCCAGGCCCTGAGGCAGCAAAGCAGCCCCTAACCATGATGCTCCCTCCGATATGTTTTACAGTGGGGATGAGGTTTTGATGTTGGTGTGCTGTGCCTTTTTTTCTCTACATATAGTGTTGTGTGTTTTTTCCAAACAACTCAGTTTTGGTTTCATCTGTCCACAGAATATTTTTCCAGTAGTGCTGTGGAACATCCAGGTGCTCTTTTGCAAACTTCAAACATGCTGCAATATTCTTTTTGGACAGCAGTGGTGTCCTCCCATGTACTCCATTCTTGTTTATTGTTTTCCTTATTGTAGATGTGTCAACAAAAATGTTAGCATGTGCCAGAGATTTCTGTAAGTGTTTAGCTGACACTCTAGGATTCTTCTTTACCTCATTAAGCATTCTGTGCTGTGCTTTTGCAGTCATCTTTACAGGACAACCACGCCTAGGGAGAGTAGCAACAGTGCTGAACTTTCTCCATTTGTAGACCGTCTGTCTTACCGTGGACACATGAACATCAAGGCTTTTGGAGATACTTTTGTAACCCTTTCCAGCTTCATGCAAGTCAACAATTCTTGATCGTAGGTCTTCCGAGAGCTCTTTTCTGCGAGGCATGGTTCACATCTAGCAGTGCTTCTTGAAACCAGTAAACCCAAAACTGGTGTGTGTTTTTAAAGGGCAGGACAGCTTTCAGCAACACATCCAATAATATCACACTGATTGGACTCAAGGTTTGCTCACTCCTGGCTCCAATTAGCTCTTGGAGAAGTCATTAGGCTAGGGGTTCACATACTTTTTCCACCCTGCACTGTGAATGTTTACATGTTCTGTTCAATAAACACATGAAAACATAAAATGTTTGTGTTGTATTATTTTAACCCCTTAGTGACCGGGCGGTTTTACACAAATCCGTCCGTTCGTGACCGCTGCTGTTTTTACGTTTCTGCGCTCTTAGTGTTTACGTCAAATTTTCCTCTTACTCGTTTATGTAACCCACACATATTTTACACTGTTTTTCTCGTCACTAAATGGACTTTATAAAAATACCATTTTTTTCATCATTTCATATAATTTACTATAAAAAATATTGTGAAATATGACACAAAAATTGAAAAAACACCACTTTTTCGAACTTTGACCCCCAAAATTTCTTATGTATCAACAACCGTCAAAAAAAATTAATTCCTTGGTAGTTTCTAAATTTAGTACTGAGTTTAGCAATACCCAATGTTTACATATTCCTCGCTTTTTTCCTTATTTTATGCAACAATAAGTGCAAGTAGCACTTTGCCATTTCCAAAGAGTTTATTTTCAAAACTAGTGCTAGTGACATTGTAACACTGATATCTGTCACTAATTCCTGAATAACCCTCCACATATACATATTTTTTTAAAGTACACAAATCAAGGTATTAAACTTGGGGTATTTTGACTCTTTCCATGCAAACCATTTTACCACAAATCTATGCCAAAGTTTGAGGAAAAAAAAAAATTTGATTTTTTTTTTTTTTTTAACGCAATTTAAGAATACATGTACTGTGAACTTTAAGGTTTACTGCCAAAAAGCACCCCAAAATATGTTCAGCAACATCTTCTGAGTAAATTGATACCACCCATGTATAGGTATGTCGGGTCATTTGGGGGCTAATAGGCCTTATTTGGGGGGTGCGCATTTCAGTTTTCCAACTTGGAATTTTCACATTTCGTCATCATGCACCCATGTCCTATTTGGGACATTTTTGAAGCCGGCCAAAGTAATTTACCCCCATCAAACCATATATTTTTAGAAAGGGCACACCCTGGGGTGCTTCAAAGAGTTGTATTTTAACACTTTCCATGCACTAGCTCTATGTCAAACTTTCAGGTAGTCACTTTTTGTGTTATTTTTTCACACACATTGTACTTTAGGCATGAATTGTCAAATCCAGTTATGGGTTACTGCCAAAAAACACCCCAAAATATGTTCAGCAACATCTTCTGAGTAAATTGATACCACCCATATATAGATTTGTTCTGTTGTTTTTGGGGTGCTACGCCAATCTTTGACATGTGCTTGTCAATTTTCTAATTTGACATACAGTATCTTCTTTGCTTATCTTCTTTTTAGGGGCCTTTTTACATACCCCAGTTTTATGAACGTGCATATATTTGGTAAGCTAACACCCCAAAGTATTGTAAATGGAGTGTTTTTATGCTATGGATGCATCCGTTTGCTCCAAACAAATTGGATACAGTTTGGTGGTCATTTTTCATTTTCACACCCACATCAGTTTTGGACTGTGATTTAGGAGACACTGTTGTTTGTTACTGCATGAAAACTCTCCAGGTTGTTTTCTGCAAGGTCTCCTGAGTACACCCATGCCCCCCATGCATAGGTTTGCCAGGATTTTGGGAAGGTTCAAATACAATTTTTATGACTTTGTCATTGGAGTTGAAATTGAGATTATTTCTTCAGCTAGGCCTATCTTTGGTTTTGGGTCTACCGCATACCCCAGTTTGAATTATTGCCAGAAAATTGTTTGTTTGTTATGTTGACACCCCAAGGTATTGCATATGGAGTGCTTTGATGCCATGGATGCAACGGTTTTAGCCCAAAACATTTGAGAAGGTGTGTGGTGTAATTTTTCAATTTTCAGATTTTTACGCCCACAGTAGTTTTGGACTGTGATTTAGGAGACACTGTTGTTTGTTACTGCATGAAAACTCTCCAGGTTGTTTTCTGCAAGATCTCCTGAGTACACCCATGCCCCCCATGCATAGGTGTGCAAAGATTTTGGCAAAATACAGCACCAATTGTAGAACATAAAAATGTACGAATAAAATGTAAAAGTCTGGTGCCTGTCAAACTGGGGATGCTCTCTAGGGGGGCACAGGCTGTTGTCACTGAAGTGCATGAAATGCAAAAGGTTTTCATACCTTCTACGTGACATTGATTGGGGGTAAATGGGGGTAGAGCAGATGGGGCTACTGCTCCAGTAGGAGCGAATTGAGGGCTTCTTTATGATGCCCTCAGCATAGTAAGTGCCCAGAATTTCAGAAATTCTGGCACATCTAGCGGGGTCCATTGCTGCCTTGCCAAGTAGGAGTCTGGCTTCGCAGCACAATGCTGATGGGCATACAGATTTGATTGGGCCACGATGTGGCCCAACAAATCATCCCCCATAAACACCTGCAAAAACTGTGTGGCGGTAAATCCTGCAACATCAATATTGATGCCAGGATTTGCCGTGAAAGGAGGGATATCTGGCCTCTGGCGATGAGGCACTACCCACTCCTCAGCTGGAGCTGTGCGTCTCCTGCTGGCAGGTGGTGACCCAGGATCTGCATCAGAAACATCACTAGATACATCAGCCAGCGTAGATAATGTATCTAGCGACGTCTCTGAGCAATTAGCGGGGTCGAAATGAGGGTCTGAGTCTGACGCAGATGCCTCAGATTCTGACGCCAGGATGGCATATGCCTCCTCGGCGCTGTACACCCTCTCAGACATTATATATAATAGATTATAAAATTTTATAATTATTATATATATATATAAGCGGATTGTTGGTTCTTAGAAGAACCGTTGGGTTTCACAAGAAAATACAAATAAACACCTAAATCTCTCTAAATCCCTCTAAACCTGCCTCAATTCTTCTAAATCTCCCTAAAATCTCTCTAAATCTGCCTCAATTTTTCTAATCTCACTAAAATCTCTAACCTGTCAAATCTGATCTCTCTCTCTCGCTCACCAAAACACAAGTGAGGAGAGGGAGGGAGAATCACAGAGGTCAGAGCCAATATTTACAAAATATTGACCTGACCTGACAAATTAGAAATTTTATTTTGATTTTTTCTAACTTCTGATTGGATGTTGCTAGCCTGCCTCTCTGATGAGGCAGGCTAGGAACATCCCACTCAGCCCCAAGATGACCCTGCCTTAGAACCCTAACCCTACCCCTAACCCTACCCCCTAACCCTAACCCTACCCCTAACCGTCAGTTTATTTTATTTATTTTTTTTTTTTACTTTTTTTTTTTTTTACTTTTTTTTCCACTTTTTTTTTTTACTTTTTTTTACTCTGCTGGGTGCCTTGATCCCTCGAGGCACCCAGCAGAGCACCTGATCACTGATGTGATCGTTTTTGTACTGAGTGCCACGATACCTCGTGGCACTCAGTACTTCCTGCCGCTACCGGAAGTGATCGCTCGGGGGGAGCGATCACGGACGGACCGGCGGCAGGTAAGCATATTGCAAGGATGCCTCGATGTCGAGGCATCCTTGTAATATACTCAGAGCAGCTGGAAGCGATACCGATCGCTTCCAGCGCTCTCTAGAAGTGCCGGGCACCTCTCCGGTGAAACCGGATGTGATCGCTCCCGGGGAGCGATCACATGGTGCCCCGGCACTTCTAACCGCCATTGCACGGCTGCCTGGACTCCCAGGCAGCCTGCAATGGCGTTTGAGCTGCTGGAAGCGATCCGATCGCTTCCAGCGCTCAAAAAACGGCAGGACGTACCATGTACGTCAGCGGGTCTAAGAGAGACCCGCTGCAATGACGTACATGGTACGTCCAGGGTCCTTAAGGGGTTAAGCAGACTGTTTTTCAAATTGTTGTGACTTTGATGAAGATCAGAGCACATTTAATCCCAAAGGGTTCACATACTTTTTCTTGCAACTGTATCGGTGAACAATGCTGCTGCACGATCTAACATTTCCCACAATGTAAATTCAGTTCTAGTTAAAATCATGTATTTTCTCAGAAAAATACAGTAGCGGGTTCCAGTTTCTAATGCTTAACAAGCATACACCATGGGATGATTAAATGTGAATAAAATAATTTCACACGCTGTATGTAATTGAAATCTAAGTGGAATTTTGCCTGCAGGGGGCATCTGAAGGAGATTTTTTTTTTTTTTTGATAAAGGATTTTACCAGGAAGGATACATTGAGATTTCTCTCATTGGAGAGTATGTACCGTTAGGTGTCTTGCCCGAGGACACTTACTGGAGAGGTGCTTGTTGGGATCGAACCCATTTCTCCACAGGATCTCTCCACGCAGAGCAGTGATGTTACCTCTACTCCACCCAGCTGGTACAATTTCACTCTTAAAAAAAAAAAAAAACACTGGAAAGGGCAGAATCTGACTTTTCAGCGGTGCCTCATTAACCCTATAGGTGCCAGATTTCAGTACGTTCCTGGAAGTGGTTGGCCTCTTGGATGTCATGCAAACACTCTGGGTAACGCTTCCACCGACTGACGTCGCGATATGTGTGATGTCAGTGGGCCAGTTAACCCCTAGCTACCAAGTGGGTTTTAATGGGTGTATAATAGGACTTCAAATCATGGTTAAACATGATGAGCATAAAATTCTCAAAATGAGCTCAGCACACAGAAGTGAAAAGGGTCAGCAGTGAAGGGGTTTAAAAGCAAAAACATGTATAAAATGGGCATTTCTAATATCAAGACACAATTTCTAAACTATTTAGCCGGGGTCTTTTTTGGCGGTTGTAGATCTTGGGGATTAAAGTTCAAAAGGTGTTTGTGGGGTTTTTGTGTTTTTTTTTTTTTTGTTTTAGTAAATTCTACGATCTGATGGAAATAATGGTAGTCTACTTAATGGCGAGAAAAACGGTAGATAATGTGTGGGTTCTATAAACGAGAAAGAGGAAAATTAGACCGAAGCACAAACAGTGCCAAAATGGTAGTGGGTACTTTCGGACTGACAATGGTAAAACTGCCTGGTCACTATGGGGTTAAACATTATGAACACAAAACCTGTCAAAATGAGCTCAGCACACAGGTGAAATGGCTCAGCAGCGAAGTGGTTCTTCAGAAAGCACGCAGATTTCAGTGCTTTATAGTGCAGGAGATTTAGGCTGGGGTCAGACCAGTGCACTTTTAACGTGCGTTCTGGCGCACATAATTACAGCCGCACTAGCAGCAGATGACGGCCAATATACGATGTACGGCTGCACAAAAGTCCGGCCGTGCAACGCAAGTGGAATTTGAACGCATTTTTCTGAGAACGCTGAACTGCTAGTACTGAGTGCGCAGCTGCGGCATAGCGTCGTGATTAGATGTCAGACACTGCTAATGTCCAGCCTACATAACGTCCAGACGCAAAAAGAGTTTTATTGACGATCCGTACAAAATCACGCCCGAAAATGCGCGTCGTCTGACCGTTTTTGCGCATTCCGTGAAAAAAATACATCAATGCGTTCGGACGCACTTTTTCACGTTTGCGGGGAAAAATGCTTTCGTCTGACCCTAGCCTTAGTTTCGCCGACCCTGTGGTGAATTCACTACATGTTCGCCGAACTGCAGGGGGGGACACTGAACTCTGCTATTCTTCAATTAGCTGTGTAAACCAAAAAAAGGCACTAAAATGTGTCTAAATATTAAAAAGGACTGTTTACAGAATAAAAAAAAAAACTCTAAAAATAAAAAATTGTGTGTGAATTATATTATATATATATATATATTTCCAAAAAAGAAAGACTTCTGAAAATTAAAAAAATAAGGCTGGGTTCAGACGAACGCAGTGTGAACGTGCGTTTAGCCGCACTTTATTACAGCCGTGGTAGCAGCAAATGACTGCCAACATGCAAGTGGCAAACAAACGCATTTTTGCAAGAACATCTAAGTGCTATTACTGACGCACAGAGTGCGCTTTGTCGGCATTGCGGCGTGTGTGCGTGATTAGGAGACGTCATACGCTGCACATGTCTGGCCAACATCACGTCCATCTGTTTTTTTTATTTATATATATATATATTTTTTTTTTTTATAGCTCCGTCAAAAATCACAGCCATAATTGTGCACCGTATGACCGCTATCGCGTCTTCCGTCAAAACATGAGTCCGGATGCACTTTTTGACGGTAGACGTGAAAAATGCGTTAGTCTGACACTAGCCTAAACAGTTGAATACAAAGGCTATATATTTTTTTTACATCGAATCCTATGGGATTCGTTTCCTCTTTAAACCTGTCAAGGTGTACCACTAAAAAATCAGGGCATTTCACTGACACTTCGCTTCAGTTCGGCACTCTCTGAATAGATTTACCATAACTTATGAGAATTTTGCTGCTGCTGAAGATTGACGAATTGCCGCGAACTGCACCGTATTTCATCGGTAATTCACCAGTATTTGGTGAATTGACAGTTTTTTAGTAAATTGAACTGCTGTGAAATTCACCATTCGGTGGAAAGTTTCTCGATTTCTGAATAACCCCTTTTAATTTTTGTATATATCATTGAGATTGAGACCTTGAAATTTGGACTGACTGGCTACAGGACGTATACATTAGAACAATCTTTATAGGGTAACCAGAAGACCAAATATCATACGTGGAGGTCTCAATGGGCTATTCTGCCCGAAGTCCCAGCAAAATTAGAAAAAAAAAGACTGCATGCTCCAAATCAAAGCAGACAAATGAATTTTTTTTTAATTTTGTTAGACCACTATAGAGATAACACATGAATACAAAAATCTCTGCAATTTAAATAATGCTAAATAAGAAACAGAGGTTTGTGAGGGTCCTGAGAACGAGCAGCGGCACTAGTGGCCTGCTCTATGGTGGAGCTCACTCAGGTCTCACAAGGTTTTAGCTCGATTGTGCCATTACAGGAACATCTGCTCCATGTGCAAATCAGACTGCTACACCCAAATAAATCCCTAAAGAAAAAATTACCTTAATGGCAATTGATTTATATTCAGCTGATCTCTCGGCTCAAATGTGGCTAACACATATACGAGTAATGTATCAAAAATGGCAGCCTAAACGGCAAGTAGTAAAAGTCTTAACAGCAATGTGGCTCTTTAAGGTGTGTATGTGTGTCTTGAAGGCTGCTTCCATCCAAATATGTAACAGTAATAACAACAAAAACCTTGGTCGACCAATGTGGGCACGTACCAGAGGGTAATCGCGTAAAGGGTCAATGGTAACCAGGAAAATCACCCCCAACGTCTCTCTCGCGAAATGGGGCTGTAAAGTGATCTGTCCGATTTTTAAAATGCAGCAAAAATGATGTGTAGCTTCACAGAACATAAGCAAAGAAGTATGGATATTGCTCCCTTATTTATTCTAACCTATGTCATACAGAGCGACAATTACCCTCAAAGAATAGTATAAATAGTATGTACAGCCGTTGCAAAAAAAACACGCATGCGTAGAGGCGATCCTCAGTTCTCGCCGATGCATCACCCTGTTAGGTGGTACGCATCACCTAAATCTGGACTCAACAAAACCCAGGCACCATGGTGACCATAAAATGTCCTGGCACCCGGGTTTGAATACTGTTAATACATATCCAGGGATGGGCAAATTATCTCACGGGACATTCTCTTTGAGCCGTTGGACAACTAGCTACTAAGTCTTTGTCCAGCAGGCTTGCAGAGGGCACCTTGTCAACGCTGATCTCTACAATGTGCAAACAGATTTGCATTATATGCTGGGCCGATCAGCGTATCTGCCTGGGGTTTGAATCAGACCCCACTGAAGGAGCTGCCGGCCCTCCCTCGTCTGTAGATTGATGGGAGCATTCCACCAAATGGAAATCAAGCAGCTCAACATGATGCAGAGCTTGTCTGTAGTCTGGCAGTGAGCAGAACACAGCCCGGCCAGCTGAAAAACAGTGTCCACTTCGAAAGTTACTCCCCTGATAAGCAGGGGAGCAGCCACAGAGGAGGGAAGGGGGCACAATGTCACACATAATCCAGACACAACCTAAAAAATGCAGGACAGTCTTCCTAATTCGTGACAGATCGTGTCTGCAGCTTCCTGCCATTTAACTGCAAAACCATGAGTCCAGTTGGCCTCAGAAGGGTTAACTGTCTGCAGTGCTGTCAGCTTCTCCCTGAGGTATGCTTCAGCCACTGCACTCTGTGCATTCCTCTGAAGGAGTCAGCAGCCATCCGGAAGGTGTCAGATTACAAAGCAGCCTAGCATTGGCTGGAGGTGCCACTAAAATCCCAAACCCCGCCAATACTGCCTCTCTGCATCCAGGTGAAATGAGAACAAACCCCCCTTTTTTTTTTTTTTTTTTTTTTTTTAATACATCAAACAGGGACTCTGGATTAGCCATCACAAATTTCTAAAGCCCCTCTCTGCAAACCTATCCCAGCACCTGTCCTTTCACGTATGTTATTCTCCACTCCTATTACCCTCTGCAGCTCCCTTATGTACACACATACCTCCCACGTGTCCCAATTTATTGTGGTTAGTTGTTTAGTTTTCTATTTTGCAACATCTCACATAAGAACTCTGTATATAATGCCAACATTTAAAGGGTCAGTGTGCTATAAATGTACCCACTTTTTTTATCCCTTTTTAAATAATTGGGCAGATCCTGCTGAAAGCATCTGCCCTATTTTTTTTTTTTTTTTTTTTTTTTTAAATTTTATAAATATACACTTCTTTTAGGCGAAAATATGCACCTTTTCTCCATCACCACACCCTGCTCCTCCCCCTTCAGTGCTTTCAAACACTATTTACGTAGCCTACATAACCTGGGTAGTGTTTTGCAAATTGAGTAAGGTTTGGAATTTACGCATTTTGGCCACTATTGCCTAGTGAACTCTAACTGTAGCGTTCAGGCGAGTGTTATTGTCAGGGTAAGTGACTTTAACGCGTGCCCCCCCCCCCAATATTATGGTCTTAATGCTTCAACTGTTAAAAAACAGTTTGTGTATAGGTGACAACGTGAGCGTACTGTACTTTGTGCACCCTATACTTGACATGGAAAGCGCAATCGGTAATTAGCGTTTTACCCGTTAGCAACCCGTTTGGCACCAATTACGGGAAAGGGCCCTTATTTATGTACGTGAGTTCTAGTGCCTGCACAGGATGGGAGCTGCGCATGCATTCGGACCAGCAACTCCTTGGCTTTGATCTCCCAGAGAGCTTATGCCAGCATGCAGAGTGTTGTTTTTTTTTCTTTCTTTTCCTTATTTTCCTTTTATCAGGGCATTGGTTGGAGGTTCTTGTTTAAATTTTTGCTGAATTTCAACGGGTTCCCCAATAATCCTATAGAGAATAAAATATTATTGTGCAATATGCTTATACAGTGTGTGTGTGTGTGTGTGTGTGTGTGTGTGTGTACACACTCATACAGGGTTATTCAGAGATTGGTGAAAACCAGAAGAGAACAATCTAGACCAAATAGCTGATTTGGAAAGTGAGATAAATGGGAGAATTTTTCTGGTTTGGCTATTTTGACCTAGAATTTTCACTTCTCCAGTCATTCTCCTGAGTTTCACCTCTCTGAATAACCCTGATGGTATAAGCCACATGCATCTGTATAGTGTACCATATTAGTCTGCTGGACAAGTAGATTATCTTTCATTTAATTTCACCCCTGATATCCCTCCTATACCGAAAGCCAGCTCTGGGCTGGCAGAATGCCCGAACAACATTCTGCCAGGCCCCTCCGGCTGGCGCCACATTCCAGTGAGCCGCTACCAGCAAAGTTTGTGATGCGGCCGGTTCCCAGGTGTGTGTGTATGTGTGTGTCTGGTCATACATTTCAATATTATCATAAATTGGTCAGGCCTTCAGCAAAATCCTAAATTCTTTATTGGAAAGTGGTCACATGACATTAAATGTATCGGTGAGTACCTGGGGGGGAAAACCTTATCGGTGCTTGTACTCTGTCGTAAAACAAAATGCTATCGGTGTGTCTTTTTAGTTGTTGAAAGTAAAGCTTTGTTAGTCTGATGAAAAACCTGGCTCCTAACTTTTGCAGATGGCTCCTAGATTCAAAGCAAATTTGTAAAGCACTGTTAAATGAATCTTCATGATTGACATAATTCTACACGCCTAGTCTCCATTGTGCATGTGCTTATGTCGCACGATTTTTAACTCCTGTATATTAAACCTGCAAAGTGTTCCAACCAACACCGTCCTGCCATAACAAAAGTATATACAATATACAAAGAAACTATAAATGCCGTATACAGATAAATGAAATCACGGGTACTATCCCCGACCACCTTTTTTTATGAAAGAATGGTCGTCTCGCCGTGCACTCAGACTACCATAGGGGAGCAAAAAGAAAGATTTGTTTATAACTGACCCCAAATAAGACAATGGCAACATACTAAAGTGATCCTAAAAGAATACTGACCCCAATATACATAAGTAACCAGCATGGAAAATAACACCGGCATTGCAAAGGGAAAATAAAAAAGAACATGGACATATTTCAATGGCCATCTAGCTAGAGGTCCTCTCGCATAACACATGGATAAATCTAAACCTATAAAAACAAAGGGAGAAAACTAAGCAGTATAGCAATCTATTTGAAACCGCTGAAGTCTCTTATCGACATTCGTACCCACCCTTTGGTACCAGTATATGAAGTTCATATATCCAGTACGTTTCTCTCTGGGACTGTAACTTACATCTGACCCCCACCTCGCTCAAGTCGTTTGACTTGTTTAGTAGCTCAATATCGTAGTTGACAGTGTGGCCGTAATCCGAAAAATGGCATGCTATTACAAATAGCCCTTTTATGTTCTCTATTCTCGTTAAAGTCCTAAGGGGTTATTCAGGGCACCAAAGTTTCAGTGCACTTCGGCGACCTCCATTCGCTGACCCTGCAGTGCATTCACCGCAGGGTCTCCGTGTGCCGAATGGATCCGTTGATCGCCGCAGAAAATCACTGAATCGATCTGATAAACCCACCGAACGCAGCAGCAGATGACCTGCCGAACAGACAGCTGGAAAAACCCGACCAGCTGCTGAACAGGGGGTAAAAAAAAATGGAACTTTTAAAAGGGGTTTTAAACAAAAATAATGCTTGGAAATCCGAATGTAAAAAAAAAAATCACCATTTAAAGTTGGAATCCAAATAGTTCACTGGAAAATGCCCGAAAAAAATTCTCTATCAACTTTTTGCTGCAAATAAAAAATAAACGGTTGAATAAAGAGTTAATCAACAGATTTTTTTTACATTGTGACCTATGTAATTTGCCTGTTGAAGCCTGTCGCATGAAACCACCGAACATCTGTGCATTTTGCAAATTTGTTCTCTGCTGTTCAGCGTTCTATGTGCCCCATATTGACGTGCTTACCGGCATCTGTCGCAGCGTTGTGATGCTGCAACTGGGCTGGTCACACGCTTGTGCGTGTGCATATCGTCCGTTATCCACGAGCATCCCCGTCGATGTGCTAGGACCTGCGTTGACGGGGCTGCAAAGCGCGATCCTCCATAGGAGGATCGCATTTTGCAGTGTTGAGTGCGCTCAGCGAGGTGGCCAGACGGGCGTCGAGTGGAAGGAACGACCACTCTCACGGACGTTCCTTCCGCTCTCTCTCCAAAGACGCTCGTCTGACACCAACCTTAATAGGGTAACTGTTACTTCTTTATGGGGAATATCACTGCCACCGAATTGCACCGTATTACGCTGGCAATTTGCAAATTTTTGAATAGCCGAATGGCCACGAAATTGCACTGAAACATTGCATTTCCCTGTATGGTGCAATTTTCGTGGCCATTCGGCTATTTAAAAAGCTGTCACTTTGCCAAATATTGGCTGAATTGCCAGCAAAATACAGTGACCTTTGGCACCAGGGTTAATCCCAATAGAGAAGTAATGGTTAATCTATTCCGAGAACGCCGAACAGCAGCGAAAAGTTGCCGCAATGCCCTGATTTTCAGTGGTTTCGTGCGACTGGTTTAAGCAGGCGAATTCCAAAAGTTTCAATGTAAAAAAATGCCCTTTTTTTTTTTCTTTTTTTTTTTTTAGTAAATATTTATTCGTTTGTGCTTTTTGCAGGGAAAAAAAAAAATACATACATACTTCCCCCTGTTCGGCAGCTGGTGAATTATTTAAGGGTGCCGAAGGAGAGGGCATCGAAATTTCAGTGCTCTCTGAATAACCGTTCTAGTCTATTCCTGCACTTCTGTAGAACTGTCTCAGAGCAGCCTCTGTCGTGAAATTATTTCTTCTAAATTGACAAGCTATGATCTTAAAGGAACACCCCTTTTTTTACATTAAAATATACCTATTCCCTAAGTGTGTGTGTGTGTATATATATATATATATATATATATATATTATTTAATGTAATACTTACCCTAAAAAACACTTGTTTCCAACGGTGTGTTTTTTTTTTGTTTTTCTTTTGTACTCACCTCTTCCGCTCCCGTCCTGAAAATCTTGAACTTGGCTAATGGTTTACGTGAGATGCGCGCCTCTCACGTAGGTCAGCCAATCAGCAGGCTTCCTCTTCTTTGATTAGTGTTACGCGCAAGAGGATGCGCGCAACACTAATCGCAGCCACAGACTATGCTGGCGGCTCGCGCTGAAAGCGCGATGACGTCTCCTACTCGGCAATAGTCGGCAGAAGTGGGAAATATGAATCCCGCTCTGCTGACTGACAGCTGGGAGGGCGAAGTAAAGTCCTCCGCGTCTCTCGGCTGCTTCAGCTGATCGACTGATTGGAGGGAGGGGGGAAAGACAAGGGCATACTCAGGGCATCATGACCACCTAAAAAAAAAAAAGCTTAGGTGGTCATGTTGCCTGGAGTATCCCTTTAACGTCTCATTTTTAGAAATAATGCGTCGAAGTCTCACCATCTGCAAAAATGGTTAATTGTCCCGCATGTGAGTAGGATAAACCATTCATAATGCAGAATGGAATTGCAATAATTAGGTTTAACAAAAAGATCAACATCAAAGATTCTGTCCCTTCTACACAGACAACAAGAAAAATGCACTGTTGTCACTATACTCAAGTGAAGTTGATGGTAGATGTGCAGTTGTCCAAGGAGGTCAATCTCAGACGTCCTCAATATAGCGTAGCCATAAAGGTACATGATCAAGAAATCCAGGAAAACAATACAAAACGTTCTTCAAGCCACGCCATAAATAGAAACATAGAAAAATGTCGGCAGATAAGAACCTTTCGGCCCATCTAGTCTGCCCAATTACATGGATACTTTACCTGGATGTAACTTTTGTTTAGGATAGCCTTATGCCTATCCCATGCCTGCTTAAATTCAATTACTGTTTTGGCCTCTACCACTTCTACTTGAAGGCTGTTCCATGCATCCACCACCCTCTCAGTAAAATAATGCTTCCTGATGCTACTTTTAAACTGGTGTAAAAGGGTGCCATATTGGAAGCCATCAACATCCCTTGTTATTGCATGTAGTATGTATCCTCAAAGTTGAAGTAATTACACTGTAATACGATCTCCTCTGTATCACATTATTATTTTTTATAGATTCTTGCAAGTCAGTACTGTTAAGGAATTGTCACAGCTTGTATCACACCATCGTGTGGGATGGAGGTATAAAGGCTGTTAACATCCATAGTGCATAACAAAAAAAAGTTAGCAGTTTTTGGCTAGGGTCAGACGAACGCATTTTTCACGTCGTCCGTGAAACGGTGCGTTCGAACGAATGGATGTATTTTTTTCACGGAACACGCAATAGCGGTCATACGATGCGCATTTTCGTCCATGATTTTGTACGGATCATAAATAAAACACTTTTTGCGTCTGGATGTTATGTTGACCGGACATTAGCAGCGTCTGACGTCTCTTAATCACGCACACAAGCCGCTAGCGGACGCAGCGCACTCTGTACGTCAGTACTAGCGGTATCACGTTCTCGAAAAATGCGTTTGTTTGCCGCTTGCGTTGCGCGGCCGAACTTTCGTGCGGCCGTACTTCGTATATTGCCCGTCATTTGCTGCTACTACGGCTGTGATAAAGTGCGGCTGCATGCACGTTCGCACTGCGTTCGTCTGACCCTAACCTTCCATAGCACTGCAGGTTATCAAAACAAATCGGTAGTGTCTTTCAAATAAGATGTGGTATTACTCACTGCAGGTTGTAAAACTAAGTGTTGAAGTACCAGGTTTGTGCTTGCCACAATTGGTCTCCCAGGTGGATTTTGCAGGGATTTGTGGATCTTTTGGAGCACATAAAACATTAGAATGAAACTACACTAAGAAAATTTAATTTGCACTCTATAATAGGGACCTGCAAACCTTCAATATTCAATTTGAATTTGATTCGCCGGACATATTCGATTCGGAAGTGAGCTGATCGATTTTAGAAAACTTTTCAAATCGATCACTTTCTTAATCAGAAGCTCCCGGTATCGGACTCTTGGAGTCCGATTCCAGAGCTTGTCTGGCCACACTCCGCATCCCCAGCAGTGCAGCGTTCCTCACAGATGCACAGCACATGGCTGGGAACTGCACGCTGCTAGGTGCCGCCCCCTCCAGCAAGACTGACGTGAGACGTCACATGATGCACAAAGGAGGCCGCCGACGGGCACGGTTGAAGCTGCAAAAAGTGTTCGGCCAGGATAGAGGAGCGAGCAGCAGGCAGGACTGAGCCAAGTTGGTGATGGTGAGTATAACTACCCTGTCATTCCTTTAGGCTGGGATCACACCTAAGCGTTTTACAGCGCGCTCCTGCGTGCTGTAAAACGCTCAAACAGTGAAATCCCATGATTCCCTATGTGGGCATATCCCACCTGGCCGTTTCTCAGCGCGCAGGAACGCGCTGAGAAACGGCCGACGCAAAAAGAAGTCCGGGAGCTTCTTTTCTGCATATAGCCGCACGTTTGCGGCCATATCATAGCCGAGAACGCGCTGCAACGCGCGTTTTTTTGTATGCGCGAACGCGCGTAAAAAACGCGCGCATTGCGCTACGCTGTGGTGTGAACCCAGCCTCATTGTGCTTCTTTTGCAGGATGGTGAAGCTGATGGAATGGATCATTCATCATCACCAGAAGATCAGATGACTGCTGACCTGCTTTGTTGGGGTAGAATGAGGGTGAACGGGGTGGGGGCCTTAGAACTGGCCATATTATATGAGGGCCAGCTCTGTGTGGGGAGATAATAAATTATATGTAACGTCAGCTAAACCTGTATACACAAACCTATCCAGGCTGTATCCTACATGAAAGCAGCACTCAACGATTCAATATTCGATTTTTGAATTCAAACCTTAACAGCCGATTCGATTTGTGATTCGCTGGGCCCTACTCTATAACCCCATCCTCACACGCTTGTTCTAGTTCTCCAAGAGGATCAGGCCTCAATTGGCGATACATATCAGTCCTTTTACTGTCTCATGACTTCCTCTCTGTATGACCTAACCACCCGGTCGATTATCTACATTCACTGAAAGAAGTCACCAACGAGTGTCCTTGGGCAAGACAATGGTATGGATGCGCCTACCTCACAAAATACTTGAACATCTCATAGATTGTAAATTCCATTGGGAACAGGGACTCCCTGAATCAGACCATATCCTCAATATGTGATATTCTTATGTATCAACTCCTCGTACACTGATCTTGTAAAGCGCAACAGAAAGTGTGGTGCTATGTAACGGATAATGGGTGTCCATCACCACCAGGGCTCCACCTTTATCAACAGGTTTAATAGTAATGGACTGATCATCCTTTAGTTCTTTTGTAGAGCTTTTTTCCTTTTTTCTAGTGAAATTAGAATTGCTTGTTCCTTTATGGTTTCCAAAAGCTCTTTTAAGATGTCAATCTTTAACCGTTTTGATGAAGGTCTCGACCGTTGCATTGTTTTGTGGTGGTACAAATATACTATTGGGTTTAAATCTTTGCACTTCAGTTGGACACTGGAAAATCCAACTAATTGTAAAAGTGCTTTTAATCTTGGTTGCCTACAAAATGTATGCAGTTCCATGTCTAATGTAAGTTTTATTCCCAACGAAAGTTAGTACAAAAGTCCTACCCTTTTGTAATACTTAGCTACAAGACCTATACCTTAAGTGGTGAATTTTTTTTGAGAATGTTAAATTCGGTTTTTCGAAAACTTAATCAGTTTTTAAATTTGTGAAATTTTTTGACATTTTAAAATTGTTAATTTTATTTTTTTCACCTCAAATGAAAGCCCTATTAAGCTTTAAATTTACACTTGGTCCGTGTCTGTAGCATAAATGGCAATGGAAGTTATCGTGGCTAGTGAATTTTGGTGTTTTTTAGGCAATTTTGAAGATTCAATAATGAGTGGACACAAAAAAATTGAGGGGAAAATAATTTTTAAACCTCTCACATAAAGTACAAATGAACCAAATCCATGATATTAAGGTTTTATGCATTGGCTGATTTGACATGGAATGACACATACTATCTATATAGGTATGTACTACACCGTAGCCACTGACTTGGTGAGAGAGTCTGTAGAAACCGTTTTTTCATATAGTCTGTTTTGTCATCTATAACAAAATTCTGTTTGAATAGCAAATGGCACATATCCTTTAACTTTGAATTTTAACATTATGTAACCTCTTCTCTCCCCCCTCCTTTTAGGAAATTCACAAGAAGGTGATGTCCCTTCAGTTCAGTGAGTGTCGCACCAAGATTCGTCACGTGGATGCTCATGCTACTTTGAGTGATGGGGTTGTTGTACAAGTGATGGGGGAACTTTCAAACAATGCCCAGCCGATGAGAAAGTTCATGCAGACATTCGTTCTTGCTCCGGAGGTAAAGTTGGCTGTTTTTGTCTGGTTTACAATTTTCTTCTAAGTAATCGTCACTGGTCTCTTTATGGGGACACTTGCCACACAAAGTGCATTTAAAAATACCTTTGGCAGTCATGGAAGTACACTGTATTTGAAATGAATGTATTCCTAATCTCCTTTGTCTCAAGGGATCTGTTCCAAACAAGTTTTATGTCCACAATGATATTTTCCGCTATGAGGATGAGGTTTTCGGTGACTCGGAAGCAGAAATGGATGAAGGTAAGAGGACAGAATCTGTTGCATAACAAAAACCTTGTTCTAATCCACACTTGTGTAGGTTAGAGGTCCTTGGACGAGCATAATATATATATTTTCTTGTGTTATTGGGTTATTCACTGTTTTGCGCTCCCCCCCCCCCCACATTTTAAATCTTACCTGTTAATCTCAACAGAATCGGAAGAGGAAGTTGAAGAGGAGCAAGAGGAAAGGCAGCCATCACCTGAACCAGTGCAAGAGAATACAGGCAGTTCCTACTATGACTCACATCCTGTATCGTAAGTATCGGGGCTGAAATTAATGTCCTGTGGATGCTAGAACTGGTTGATATAACTGCATGCTATAAATGAGCTCCAGAGATCGTGTTTTAAATCCTAAAATGTCGTTTGCATTCTCTGTATATGGTCTAATTTGTTTTGCCTTTTCAGAAATGGGATAGAGGAGTCATTGGAGGAGCCCATCAATGAGCCAGAGCCTGAGCCAGAACCAGAAATAAAAAGTGAAGAGGTTAAACCAGATACTGAAGAAAAGATCCTAGAAGAGCAGGAAGCAAAATCCCCAACACCACCACCTGCTGAGCCAACGGTTCTGCCGCAAGAGCCACCCAAGGTATGCTCTCCTGTATCTGGAATATTCTCTTGACTTGTAGGGTTAACTAAAGGGTAAGTTTGAATGTAATCTAATCACACATCATATATGTAGACCAAATAGCCAGAATTCACATTGTAGTCACTGGAAATGTCATCACTACAAAGGATCCATCTGGGAGTCTTTGTAACAGAGTTTGTTACATGTTTATTATTGGGCAGAGGCTGCTGACAGTTTGTCCTTTTAATTTTCTCACTTTTTTTTTTTATCTCTCTCCGGGCGCAACTCCCAAACCTGGAATTCCCTGAAACCTATCCACGCAATTTGCGTAGCGTAGGAAATGCAAACTGTGCGCTTTATAAAAACTTGTAACTTGCGTACATAAAGTGCTAACAAGTTCCGTAGTGCTGTACAATGGGAGGCAGAATAACAAATATACATACAGGTTCAACACACAGTACAATAGGAGAGCGGACCCTGCTGAAGAGCTTACAATCTAAAAGGATGGGGGTTACACATTAGATGAGGGTAAATGGAGAATGTGAATTAGCGGAGTGCATGTGGGCTATGTGGGAAGATGCAGTAGGAAATGACCAGACCGGGATTGATGGGAGGTGATGGGCTTCTCTAATGTGTTTTCAGAGATTTTTTGAAGGACTGGACAGATGGGGAGAGTCTGTTGCGGGGAGGGTGTTCCAAAGAAAAGGGGCAGCTTGGGAGAAGTCTTTAAGGTGGGAGTTGGCGGTGCGGTTATGTGACGCTGATGGCATCAGATCATTAGCCGAGTGAAGTGGTCGGTATGGGATATACCTGTTAATAAGGGAGATGTGGTCAGGGGCACGGTTATGGAGAGCTTTTGTGAGTACCAGTATTTTTAATTGGATTCTAAAGGCGACAGGAAGCCGGTGTAGAGATTGACCAATTGGAGAGATACGAGAGGAGGTGGATGAGCCTAGCACAGGCATTCATAACAGACTGCAGAGGGAGAAACAGGAATCTCTTAAGGCCAGTGAGGAGGTTACAGCAGTCAAGGTGGGTGATTAAGTGCTTGGATGAGCATTTTAGCAGAGTCCTGATTGAGACCGTGGCGGACGTGTGCAATGTATTTTTAGGTGGAAGTAGCAGGATTTCGTTAGCGATCGAATGTGAGGAGTAAAGCAGAGATCAGAGTCTATTAAGGCACCGGGCCTGATAGCTAGAAGTGATAGTGGCACCATTCACCTGAAGGGAAATGGGTGCAGCAATGTTAGTTTTAGAGAGGTTAAGCTTTACGAAACGGGAGGTCATCGAGTCGGAGACAGCTGACAGGCAGGCAGTAACACAGTCCAGCACAGGAGTGCGAACAGGAGCAGAAAGGTAGATTTGGGTTTTGATGCATAGAGATGATATTGAAGTCCATAGGAAGAGATGAGGTGGTATAGATCGAGAAGAGTAGGGGGCCCAGAACAGAGCCTTGAGGTACCCCAACTGAGGGAGGAGTTGGGGGGATAGAGGCACCGGCGGAAAGAGGTAGGAAGAGAACCAGGAGAGAGGGCAAGTTACATAGCGCCTGTGCAGAATAATGGATCAGAGCTGTGATGGTGCAGCGATCTGATTAATCGGCTGCCTCTGCAGTAGCAGTTACAAGTATTCAAACAAATTCCTTAGTGTTGTACAATGGAGAGACAGAATAACAAATATACATACACGTTACACGCATGGAACAGGAGTGAGGATCCTGCTCTCGAGCTTACAATCTAAGATGAGGGGTGAATAATGTAGGTGAAGTGGCAGGTTGCAGGAGGGCTGAATGGGAAGAGGAGCAGGAAATGCCAGTGGGGTGATCATGGTATAGGCTTCTCTAAAGTAATGTGTTTTCAGAGACTTTTTGAAGGACTGGAGAGACTGGGAGAGTCTAATGGGGAAGGGAGTTCCATAGAAAGGGGGTTTCTCGGGAGTAGTCCAGAAGGTGAGAGTTGGGCGTGCGGGTACGGGGAGCTGATGGCATCAAATCATTGGCAAAGCGAAGTGGTCCGGATGGGCAATACCTGCTAATAAGGGAGATGTAGTCAGGGGCGCGGTTATGGAGAGCTTTGTAAGTGATATTTTGAAATTGATTCTAAAGGAAATGGGCAGCCAGTGTAGATTGACAGAGGGGTGAGGTGTAGGAGTCGGGCTCAGGCGTTCACTACAGACTGCAGAAGGATAATCTGGGATCTCTTAAAACTAGAGAGGAGGAGGTTGCAGTAGTCATGGCGATTTGGTCTCCGATGTCGGCACGCTTTCTGCATGTGGATGTCACTTGTGCTAATATATTCACCATCAGCCAGGAAATTAAAAATCCTGGCTGCTGGGAGGGGTGGAGGAAATTTCTCCACTTCACACAGCGTCTTCACCAGATCAGAAGGGGGGGTGCCCAACTTCTCACATACTGCACTTCTTGTGCACTGAACACCTTTAGAATATATGTAGCATGTTTGAAAAAGCAAAAACAATTGCCTAAATCGCAAACAAAATCGCAATATGATTATTTTGTCCATATTGCACAGCCCTAATACTGACCACTTTTAATTTATAGATTTTTTTGTGTTTTTTTCTTCAATATTTTTATTTTTAAAAACCTATATACACTATTTTTAGGCAATTTGGACCTATATTCTGACTAATTTCTGAATATTTTGTCGATGGTTCCTAAAATACCAAAGTTTAACCAAAAAAGTAAGTTTGTTGGACTATTGTCCCCATAATGTGAGACTCTTTGAATTGTCTCAGTAAATATTAAGTGTAGTGACTGTAAGTTGCAGTTGTTACTCAGAAATCTCACTGGGCAATTTTCAAACCGTGGAGCCCAAACCATAATCCACAAAGCCGTTTCCAAACTTTTTAAATGAAGAAAAATATTTTATTCCTCAGGACATTCCACAATAGGCGTAGGGGTTTTACTCAAAGTAAGATCTCATTACACCCTGCCATCTGCTTCAATAACCCCTGTATGACCTTGGGGTTGCAGATTAATGTTGTGGTGGGGGTAACTTTTTCATACGTCTTACTTCCAGTAAACCGCTTGGCTAACTTCTCTTCACACCCACTCCTGTCTGCCTCGTCCTATCATAGACATCACTTTAACCAGAAGGGTGGTCTTGCGCACGTCTGATCTCTTCTCCTTTTCTCCTTTGTGAGTGTATAAGGGTGTTCATTTAACCCCCTCCCCCTTATTTGCTGATTTTTTTATTTTTTATTTTTTTTTTATAGTGCATGTTTTTATTTCTTTTGCTAAGTGTTTGCATGTATCCTCTTCTGTAGGCTTTCTCCTGGGCATCAGTGACAAGTAAAAACCTGCCTCCCAGTGGTACTGTCCCATCATCAGGAATTCCACCACATGTTATAAAAGCTCCTGTCTCACAGGTAATTAATCTGTGAATCTCCTTGAATCTGCTTCTTGGGTTTTTCTTCATT